>JBAIZL010000006.1:13007704-13060204 GCA_036971475.1 Prosapia bicincta | reverse complement strand
CGGAAAATGAAAAAAGTATGTATATAATACTATATAACATGCAACAATTATTTATGTTATAAATAAATACTACATACTATCATATATACTAAAATGTTCTTCATGCATATAGGTTAAAAGTTTGAAGTGATTGTACAAAGAAAAATTTAGTTTGGCAGTAATACGATGATTGTTTTACTTTCACACTCCTAAACAAATTTAATTCATTTACACACAAAAATACGAACAAAGTATATACACGATCACTATTAAATATCTACACAATTTACATAAAAAATGAAATTTATTATTTATATACATAATGGTTTTATATAAATAAAGGGTGGATGTATATAACTAACACATGTATAAACGATAAATGTCAATAAAAGCGAATTAATTGACTAATAACAATAAGGGCCAACGACCTAAATGCATGGACGTCCGAAGGAGTAGTCTGTCATAATAATGTAAATAAATGTCCGCTAATCACGCCTATAAATACGTAAGCATTACCATGACACAAGAAACTGCGTAAATGGTAATATAACATTTTTTTAAACTTCAATTCCTACTTAAATCAACAAAGAAAAATGTTATTCTAATTTCTATTTATTTTATAATTAGGCCTATATCTAATATAAATATGTATATACATTTGTCAGAATAAGATTATTAATTGGCATAATAAAAAGTAAATTTCTTTTGCATTTTTCCATTCTCCTTTTCATGTGTAGTATTTTACTATTATTTTCATTTGTTACTATTTTTAAACTTTCTTTTATTTCGTCGACTGCATTTGTTATAGTTTCTTTTCGCTTTCCTTTCGCATTGTCCGTTTGTGAAGCAAGGTTCGATAACGTTAATCCAGTTTGTTTTTTAATTTTATTCTTTTCTTAATAATCCTAAAGCATTATTTATGTTATTGTGTGGTAACCATTACAACAATTTAAGGTTGTAAAATCGAGGTTTTTCATATAGATCTTTGAGATGTTAGTTTTTATATATGGAAAGTTGGCTCAGTGCGAAAAACCGCTAGACTTTGAATATGAAGATACTCAGTTTGAAACCTACCTATAATCCCAATTTTTTGTATTTCAATTATTGAATAAACATTTGAAAAAACCTTAATAAAACCAATTTTCATCAACTACAGGTTTAAAAAAAATGTATTTGAACTTAATTGGATGAATAAAAACGTATTATATTAACGATTGAAATTTTTTACAACATATATATATATGTATATATATATATATATATACATATATATATATATATAATATACATATATATATATATATAAATATATATATATATATATATATATATATATATATATATATATATAAGGAGAGTGTGAGGTAATAGAAAGAATTTAAAAACAATACGAGTTAACTGTCTATACAGATCGAGACAGTTAAGTCATGAAAAAGACTATGGAAGGGAAGCAAAAACTGAAATATCAGAACGAAGCAGTCTATAGTACTAGTAACTCGCTCCACCACAGCTACATTGAGACTGAGCGACGAACGGAAGTTAAACGACGATTTGACAACAAGACTCACCCACGCAGCAAGATGTGAACCTCGTATTCGCTCAGAAGTTTGTAATCACCACTCCCTCTGGTCTATTTTGCCTACGTATATTCCTATTCTGTTTTAAATCAAACCATAATGACCAGAGTGTCGGGGTGTGTAAGAAAATTGTTTAAAAAATAAATTTCAACTCAATTTGCAAGTTAGTATGAAACACTGTTTTTTATTTTATATCAATTTTCGCTTTAGCACAGATTTATCAATTTTATAAAATTTAACTTATTACAAAACTACTCCATACGTCTTACACAATTTCTAAAGCACAATAAAACTATTATATATGAACTTAGTATTTATTTCTTAAATGATTTTGCCCTCGCTTTGTTATTTGAATATTTTAATACATTTTAGCCCTTTACACCATTTCGTTCCTAATGCAAACTTTTGAAAAATGTATTTAATTCTAGCATAAATTTTTATCTTAAACATTCACGCTTTACAGTAAATTAAAATTATAGAAAAAACACAAAATATCCCTAAAAGGAGAAATAGTATAACGTTTATAATTTCCCATGAAAAATCACATACGCAAGTATTTCACAGTTTACCAAAGTATTTTACCTATTCAAAAATTTGCATCCCATACTTTTACTTATTATTATTCATAATTTATACAAAATATATTCATATTTAAGATTTCCTGTCTTTCAAAACAAAAACACATTTTTAGGAAACAATTTAGTAAAAACTTACTTTCGAACTTACTAGCTTTCGAACATTTTGCTGTTATTATATGAAAAACAATTTATGAAAGAAAACGTCCCAAATATTAATACATATAACAGTTTATAAAGACAATTCACATGTTTAAAACCTCACCTATTAGTAAAGTTACCGAAGCGGCCATAAGATTATAACTTCCTTGACTAATTGACAAGGGAAGAGACAGGTGTTAATAAATCTAGACACAGTTTGTTTTAGAATTCACAGATATAACTATTATTAAACTTACAGTTCTTTAAGTTCATTTCACACAATACTAACAAATTAACTAATATCTGACTCTAACACTAACTACAATTATGCCTGATTAATAAGGCTCTTAGAAGTCTATCAAAGCAGGAAACAACTCTTAGAAGACAAAACAAGACAAGAGAGAGCCTGAGATTGTCCGTGGTAAAGGGTTTTATAGTGTCCCATTCCTCGGATGCTAGCCACTCCCAGGGTTGCTTTAAGTTAGCCTATATGGTCTAAAAGTATAAATCTCATTGGTCTAGATAATATTCAAGGTAATATTACGATTTCTAAAATTAGGAGTTCCAGTCACCACTTGTGCACGTGACAGAGGCTTTGGGAATTTCCCAAAGTAACTCAAACAGATTAAGATGACCCTGGTGGTCATGTTCAGGGATTCCTCGTTTATGTTGAGATACCACAGAAACTTATCATTTTGTAGTAACTGTCTGCTTTCCTGGTGTAGAAATAAATACTCAAATAAAAAAACCAACAAAATCAACTCCCCCTTTAAAAATGGCTTTATTTATAAAGTTTCTTTGAAATAGTTTATGGAACTATATTTTTTAAATGTGTTTACTTAATTTTCAAAAATTAAAAGTTTATAATTTGTAAATTTAAATTCGCACTATACCTCTTAAATTTTAAATTGAAGCTCGTTTCAATGTGTGTGTGAGTTTGTTTGTGTTAATTTATATGACATTTTATCAGTTTATAAACTATTTCCTATTTGATGATAATAAAATTATTTCAATTGATACTCTTCTGAGTAAAAATACATCTATGAAGTTCTACCTTATTATATTTTCTTCTCTAAGATTGTTGCCAATTATTTAAATGAAATAAATTTATTTGTGTCCTATTGAAATATTTTATTTAATATCTGTTTGTGAAGATTATACTTTAAACTCTAATTATGGAAATTTACTTGTAAGTACTTCTATATGATAATAAATACACAAAAACCTCTTAACCACAAACTTTCTTTATTTTACCCTTATGTACGTTTCAGTTACAAAGTAACCATCCTCAGAGGGATAACATAAAAAGACTGTCATTGTATGTTATCCCTCTGAGGATGGTTACATTGTAACTGAAATGTACATAAGAATAAAATAAAGAAAGTTTGTGGTTAAGAGGTTTATGTGTAGTTATTATTAAATTCAACCTTGTATAATCCTAATAAATAGTAACAGTAATACTTCTATATGTTAATAATTTTATTATTATTTGTATGAAATAAATAGTGTTACTTTTCAAGCAGAATTATTGAACTTCCTCATAACGACTTTATTATTATATTTTGTATTTAGCAAAATTCATACATATATATATATATATATATATATATATATATATATATATATACAATACGTATAGCAATGCGAAACAATTACATAACACTTGTATAAAGATCCATTTCAATTCAAGGTAAACATAAAAGAGGAAAAATATTTTTGTAAAATATTATTTCAAGAGGTAAGTTTCTACCATACTTCTCTATTTCTACCATATTTATTTTTGTATAACACCTTTATTGAAAATAATTGTGCATTATACTCCTAAAAATACCAACTATTCCTTGGGAAAACCAGTGTTTTCATTATATTTGCAAACTACAAATATCGAGAATCCCATCTTTAGTAGACAATAAATTTCCTAGCAATAGATTTAATTCCATTGAAATGGTTTTCCAATAATTTGCCAGTCCGCCAGCGTAGTGCTCATTGTATGCAGAAAAACAAATGGGAATGTTTCATATCTTACAGAAAAGGATTTTTGCGATGTTGTTAATAGTGTCGGTGTACTTTGAATATTTGCTTCAGTCAAGTAGATTTTATATATTAATGCAAAAAATGAGGATATTCGTTTCTGGAAGAAAAGCAGGAATGTTTCAAATATAGTTGAAATATGTTAAATAGTAGGTAATGGCTATTCTCAAAGGAATGTCTGAATTAGCGATTTTTAGAATTATATTGAAAATATTCGTTTGTAATAATATTATTAATAATGTATATATATATATATATATATATATATATATATATATATATATATATATATATATAAACTTAGGTGGTCATATGAGGCAGTAGTACACCCTTATTCGAAGTACAAACACATAAATATTTAAGGAGATACCCACCTAATATTATTAAAACGCTGGAGCGTCTAAATATAGATTTAAATTCCAATAACTGCCTAAAATCAAGTGATAAAAAAAAAATATCGTTTAAGTTGACCTCAGTATTTCTATTTATGTCTATAATGAAAAAAAGTTATTTTAATTATTATAAAATAATAATTACAATCGAAATAAATTAAGTAAACTAACCTATAACCTAAACTAAAAATCTATTGTATTCTGACAACATATTACGTTAAACTTATTTCGAACCAAATGGAACGAAATAACTATATTGCGTAACTTATTTGTATAAGTTAAATTATTTCATTAAACTTTAGTTTAAAATTATTGTTTTAAGAAACTGTATAACAATAATGGCATTCACTACAAGTTTGAAAAATGTATTTGAAATTAAGTGGTTGGATAAAAAGTATTTTATTAACGATTGAAAATTTGAACCAGATACATACAGGGAGAGTGTTAACTTGTAGATGGAATTTCAAACCTCGGTAGTTTGGAGTCAAATGTTTGAGAGTATGTTTTATTTAGTTTTTTTACATTTAATATTAATTTTCTATTCGTCTTTGTGATATAGTTATTGATCAAGTTATACCTCTTGTGAGATTTTTCAATTAATACGTAACTCCACCTTTTTAAACTCATAAATATAATATATATATAGGATTTTCACAATTATTATGATCACCTTTATCAATATATTTTAAACTCATATTTTCTTACATTTTATTTTCTTACTCACCGAGGTTATATCCCGCATGGATTACACAAACTATCAATAATTCTTTTCCGTCGTTTTTGAGGTAATTTTCTTAGACATAACGTCTAAAAGTGTTTACATCCTACAATAAGGGTTTTTTTAAATTTGTATATAAAACTTTGAACATTATATAAATTTGAATGATAACTAACCTTTGAGATGTATATCGCTTTAATTTACTGGAAACATATAACTAATATATTAAACTAAGTTATAGCCTATCCAAATATATTCCAAATTAAAAACTATAATATTAAACAAATATTTGAAACAAATGTAATATTTCCGTGTCCTTTCTCTTTTCTGTTATTATAAATTACATTTGCGGATCTTTTTCAAATTGAATTGTTTGAAGAATTGTCAGGGGTGAATATTCCCTTTGCCCTCCCCCCTTAGTAAAGCCTTACATAGCGCAGATATTAAAAACAAAGCAATATACCCAGCTCTTTTGTATTTTAATTTCACTTGTAATATGGTCAAAGGTATAACGTGCGTTCAAGAATAATTATTCATCCAAGGTTGCTGTAAATAATTTTAAACCGCCAGAATTTCCAATTGCCAGAAAAATAAAGAGAGAACTGACACAATTACACATTGACTTTCGCCATATTTATAAATAACCATAAACAAATATGTTTCCTGCTTATTGCTGTTGTTTATTTATAAGTATAACTATGATTGATCTAAAGAATATTTATTTTGAAAATCATTCACCTGGACTGCGTGACCAAATGTGAATAAATAAACTTGTGGTACGGTAATACACATATTTTATTATAAAATTATTATAAAATATTGTGCACAAATGATTTGTGAAGTTCTTTACAATGTACTTATATAGTATTTATTTTAAAGTTCACCAAAATATAAAACGAAAACAGTTTTCTCTAAACAGAAAAACGAGATTCTCTGCGCCCCCCTCTTAGGTTAAATTTCATCTCTACTCAGTATTACGAAAATATATATTTTGTTCTAATATCAAATTCTTACAATAATATCAAAATATACTTTGATAGTAATACAAGTTCGGTAAAGATAGAATTTGCAGATTTAAAATTTTTAGAAGTCGAATGAAAATATATATATATATATATATATATATATATATATATATATATATATATATATATATATATAGATAGATAGATAGATAGATATTAAAACAACATAGGTTATTCAAATACAAGAATATTTATTAATTTATATCCAAAGCTTTTCGTTGGTAAACAGTACCAACATCATCAGGAATGAAAATTACACTTGATTGTATTCTGTATTTGAATAACCTATGTTGTTTTAAATTATTAAACAAGAAAACGTATTATATATATTATATTAAATATGGTGATATGTTTTGTTGTATATATAGTTAATAAATTTAAAATATTTCAATACAAGAATACTTTTAATGAAGATATTTATTCAAAGCTTTTCGCCGATAAAAAAGTATCAGCATCTTCAGGAAAAATAATTATCTTATAAAATACTTTTACAAAATTAAATCATATGCACTACAAAGAATCATATGTTTATAATTATTGCACTTTATGTAAATTTTTCTATAACATCAATGACTTTATAAATAGTTTGGTGCCTTGATCTCACTTGAATTTGTTCATCAATTAATTTGTCTTTAACTTTATGCTATAAATTGCCAATGTTTCAAATATATTCATTTTTAATCCTTTATTTAATTCTTTTATTAATTTCATATTTTCTATTTCCGGAAACTCATGTCCATTATTAATACAATGCGTAGCTAAATTGGATTTGTATATGTTTGGTTTGATATAAGCGTTTAAATGTTCTTTGTATCTTTCTTTTAATTTCTTTTTTGTTTGTCCTACATATAATTTATTACAAGTTTGACATTTTATATTATATACTCCATTTCTTTCGTGCATAATATTTTGATTTTTGTTATTGTTTATTAAATTTTTAATTTTATTATCGGTTTTATATGTAATTTGTAAATTTGTTTCTTTAAATAATCTTGTAATTTTATTTATTTCGTTACCAGTGTACTTTTATTTCATTAAAAGTATTCTTGTTTTTGAAATATTTTTAAATTATTAATTATATATATATATATATATATATATATATATATATATATATATATATTAGTAGATCCGCCGACAGTTGGGGACAACTACCCCTAACTCGGCCTGTACGTAACCTAGGACTATAGGGGTAGTTTTGGATGATGCAGGGGTTGATGTGGCCTTGATCCTAGCCTCGGGGGTGGTTTCGACCACGTTTAGAGGGGTGGGGGTAGTTTTTCGAAAAACTAAATTCTAACCCACTGACCTAAGCTAGCCAAAATGGATCCAACCTAACCTAACCTACGTGTGGGGGGTGATCTTAGCTACGTTCAGGACCGGGGGTAGCTCCATGGGTGGATTGGGGGGTGGAGGGTAGTTTTCGAAAAAATTTTGGAAAAACGTGCACCTAGGGGCAGTTTTTAAATAAAATATGAAGTTGCCGAAAATCGATCGGTTGGATCAACAGAGAGTACGGGATACGTGTAGAGTCGTTTTTGGACAGTTGCGGGGGCGGTTTCACCTAGGGGTAGTTTTTAAATAAAATATGAAATTGCCAAAAATCGATCGGTTAGATCAAATGACTGTATATGGTATGGCTAAAGTCTATTATGGACCATTGTGTGGGCGGGTTCACCTGAGGGCCGATTGTCAATAATAATTGGGGTCCTAGGTAAAATACACCCCCGAACCCGCGCCTGAGGTAACACCGTCTAGGAGCGGGTAGAGCCAATATGGAGCACGGTCTCGGTTAAAGCAAATCCGAAGCCTAGCCACCCAGCAGCTAGGCCTTAGGTAAAGTCACCCTGGAGTCGTGCTCGAGGTAAAGCCGCCTAGGCCTTAGGTATAGCCATTTCGAAGCCGGCCCCTAAGTAAAGCCATCCAGGTGTCAGACCTTCGGTAAAGTCAACCCGAGGTAAAGCCACCCAGGACATAGGTATAGTCTATACGGAGCAGGGCCTCAGGTAAAGACATCCCGAAGCCAGCCCTTAGGTAAAGTAGCCCTGGAATAGCTCAGGTGGTGGGGGTAACTTTTGGAAAGATTTAATGGTTATCTGATGACGTATCCGCGTTCGAACGACTCTAGGCAAGTAGTAGGCTCACCTAGGTAAAGCCTGACCCTTAGTTAGAGCCACCTTGGAGAAAGGCCCGAGGTAAATTCACACTAGAGCAAGGCTTTAAGTGAGGGGTAGGTCTGCATCAAAAATTGATAGGTTAGATCAAATGACCAAGGTTTCAACCAAACGCTAATTTAAATCCACCAACAAATAAGGTAAATTCAAATAGACTGTGCGGGGAATCGACCAATCACAACGCAAGGGCCTGGTAGGTCTACGCAAACGATCGCTGTAAGACGTGAAGGCTTATATACCATGTTAAGCCCATATATATGATAGCCCACATAATGTGTTAAACAAATACGCATGCAAACCTACATACATACTATGCTAGGCCAACATACATGGGCCTACTATGTCTGTAAACACAGGTCAAAGCCTTTATGACCTGAGCTATTTTTACCTTCTCTATCAGGTTGATCCTGGCAACCGTATAATATGGGAGGTACTATATGGTACATCTACCAATGCATAACGTATCAAGCCCACGGAAAGATTTAATATATTTGATGACGTATCCGCGTTCGAGCGACTCTATGCAGGTATTAGGCCCACCCTAACTAGAGTGGGCGAGGGTTTATGATTGTCTATGCTACTAAATTAATACACAGTGCGACAAAGCCTTATCGTGTGAGGGAATACGCTTGACCGTGTGCTGGACATGTACAGACTTGCAGAGATAACACATTATCTTAAAACCGCAACGACGGCCGGTGACCGCTTGAAACCCGAACAGCTGTGTCGTTGTGAATCTAGGCGCGTGTTTATGTTTTGATTACTATATCAACTTACTATGTACTATCGGCATACCAAGGCCTACATATATAATCAGAAATCAGTGTAAATAATCAAATAGCCTCAATGGATATATCCTATAGCTGTAAATGTATCTAGATATAAAGGTATATATGGAGAAACACTCATAATGAGGCCTATCACAAAACGTGAATAAATATATGTTATAAAACGATCCTAAAACGATGCTAAGCCATCATGCATGCTATCATACTTAGGCGTATATACCATGTTAAACCAACATACGTGATAGCACACATAATGTGTTAAACAAATATGCGTGTAAACCTGCATACATACTATGCTAAGCCGACATACATGAATCCATACATAGGCCTACTATGTCGGTAAACCACTGGCCAAAGCCTATATGATCTGAGCCTGACACACATTTACACCTCGTCTATCAGGTAGAACCTGGCAACCGTATAATATGGGGAGTACTATATGGTATAGCTAACAATGCATGACATATCACGCCCATGACGGTCAATAAAAAATATAATATAATTTTAAAAAAGTCACGCAACCAATATACATACAATGCTAAGCCAACATTCATGTTAACCTATATATGCTTATATACTATGTTAAACCAGCATGCAATATACTCTAAATAGCCATATATACGCTGTTAAACCAATATGCAGGTTAACCTATATACATCCTGTATTAGGCAAATATCCCCGTTACCCACATAGGCCTATATAATATGTTAAGCCAGGATGAATAATAGCTTATATAGTGTGTTGAACAAATATGCTTGTAAACCTACATAAATAATATGCTAAGCCTACATACTGTGCTAAACAGATATGCGTATAAACCCACATAAATACTATGCTAACCAACATGGATGCTATCCTACATAGGCTTATATACTATGTTAGGCCTGCATACGTAATCACCCTATATAGTGTGTTAAATAAATATGCGTGTAAACCAAATATATACTATGCTAAGCCAACATGCATGCTATCATACTATGTTAAGCCTACATAATGTGTTAAACATATATGTGTGTAAGCCTGCATAGATATTATGCTAGGAAGACATGGGCCTACAAAGTATAACACATTATATCCAGTGCATAGTTTAGCTAATGGTTATCACACACCATCCTACAAGCTGCCCACATAATACCTGATACATAGCCTGGCTAATCATTAACACATAGTATGCCCCAACACATAATATCCGGTGCATAGCCTCGCTAAATAAGCATAAACTCCCCAAAATTGGCTTATCAATTATGTATGGTCTAGATATAGTCACACATGTCAGTTCAAAAGTCAGATGGAAAGAAACACTAGCCTGGCTAATCATTAACACATAGTATGCCCCAACACATAATATCCGGTGCATAGCCTCGCTAATGCTTAGCACATAGTAGCCGATGCTGAGCCAGGCTATGGAATATCACATATTATCCGTTGTGTAGCCTGACTAAGGGGTAACACATCCAATGCATAGCTTGGCTAATGACCAACATATAGCTGGGCTAATGGTTATTTTTAACTATGGGTTAACCTATAATATCCGATAAGTAGCTTGACTATAGCCCAACACATAATCTCCAGTGCATAGCCAGGCTAATGTTCATCATTTAGTACTCAATGCATAGCTTGAGTATGGTTTAACAAACAGTATTCAAAGCATAGCTTGACTATGATTATCACATGAGTAGGTTGATTACAAACTTACACATAATAACCGATGCATAGATTGACTACAAGTTAACACAAAATATCCGATGCCCGGGCTGACTAGGGTTTAACAAACAGTATCCGATGAGTAGATTGACTAAGGTTTATCTCATAGTATCCGTAGAGTAGGTTGATTACAAACTAACACATAATAATCATTGCATAGTCAGGCTAATGGTTATTAAATAGTACCTGTTACATAGCTAGGCTAATGATTAACACATAGTACCCGATGCATAGCCTGACTAGGGCCAGCACATGGTATCCGAGGTATAGATTGACTAATGGTTAACACATGGTATCCAAAGCATAGCTGGGCTATTGGATAACTAATGGTTAGTTTGACTATGGTTAACACACAGTATCCGATGCGTAGCTTAGCTAATGGAAAACACACAGTACTTGTTGCATAGCTAGGCTAATGCGTATCACATAGTATACGATGAATGGCTTGACTAAAGGTAACACACAGTATCCGATGCACAACTTAGGATCTAATATGACGTCATCTAGGGCGGAGAACAAGATGGCGGCTATGTTGATACCGTGATGGCCAGTGCAGACTAGATCAAATAACCAACGTTTCAACTAAACAACTGTCTTACGCTAAGTTTAACCGACCAACATACGCGAAGTTCAAACGAACAACATTTACACCAAGTTCAAATAGGCTACGGCTGGTGAAGGCCAGATCAACGTTTCAGCTAATCAACGTTGAAAAACTGACGCTAATCAACCAACATCTCCACCGTGGTCAAATGGGCTATGGTTAGTGAAGGCACCGGCAAAAGCCCTAGGTCTTAGACAGTTATAGCTACCAACGCTTACCAAAATATCTATATAGAAACCGTCAAGGCCTTTACACATATTGTCTAGGTGTGTTGTATCATTTACAGCATACTAACTAAGGTAAAGCTACCTTTCAGGTAGGCCTAGGTAAAGCTACCTTTGAGGTATGCCCCAGGTAAAGCTACCTTGGAGTCAGGCATAGGTAAAGACACCGTCGAGTCAGGTCTTAGGTAAAGCCTCACTGGAATCAGACCATAGGTAAAGCAAGACCATAGGTAAAGCCGACCTGGAGTGGTAAAAAAGCTACAAATCAATAACCTAACACAATAGTATGCAGCCTGTATTAAACCATTATGTGTGTTACCCAACAAACTGTGTTAAACCAATAAGCATGGACATCTACATTGTCTCCGTATTAATCCAATATCTAAGTTACCCTACATTAGCCTACAGATTGTGTTTAGCCAATATGCACGTGAACCTGTATTAGGTGTATATGGCTGTTAACCTACATAGGCCTACATATTGTGTTAGGTCGATATACCTGTAAATCTACACACATTCTGTATTAATCCAATATGGACGCAAACCTGTATTAAGTATATATGGCTGTTAACCTACATAGGCCTACATATTGTTCTAAGTCAATATACCTGTAAATCTACACACATCCTGTATTAACCCAATATGCATGATACTGTACATAGGCCTACAAGTCAATAAACAGTATTATTACGTTTCATTGCAGGTGTAGATCATATTCACAGAGTTCGACAAATAAATGCTTGTTTAAAACCTATACATTAATACTGTTACGACTGCGATAGCACACTCTGGACATATCAGCATAACCGCAGCAAATGACGTCAAACAAAATGTTGGTCAAGATGGCGTCCGGACCATTGGTAAGTCATCTGTATAGGATTAACTGTTGCCTGCCACCTATATTTGCTATCTGCAGGGCAGAGCCTTAGGGCAGTTACATATCTGTGCCTATGATCATGTTCTGACGCTAGTCATGAGTTTCTCGTTACAACAAATTTTGAATAAAATTCATCTTTTGCCCCTAGATGGAGTATCGTCTCATTCCATCTGCAGGTCAATCACAGGGCAGGGCCTTCGGGCTGTTACATACTTGTGCCATGTCGTATGATCATGTTCTGACACTAGACATGTGCTTCTCATTTTAAACATGATCTATCTTTTACCCCGTAGTGGTGTATCGTGTCATCTCATCTACAGGGCATACTATGACACAAAGAGGAGTGTCACCAGAGCCTCTAGCATGTCTAAGCTAGCACTTTCAATATACTCTGGTACAGTATAGGATCATCCTGGCATCTAGCATGCCTAAGTTAGCACATACAGCATACTGTGGTAAAGAAGATCATCCTAGGCATCTAGTATGTCTAACGTAGACCTTCCAGTATACTCTGGTACGGAGGAGGATCATCATGGCATCTAGCATGTCTAAGGTAGCACTTCAAATGTACTCTGGTATGGAAGAGGATCATCACGGCCTCTAACATGTCTAAGGTAGGACTTCCAATGTACTCTGGTACAGTATAGGATCATCCTGGCATCTGCCATATACAGAGATATTATGATGGGTTATGCATTGGTGTCTGTCTTTACTGAGCAATTACCTTAGCTAATGCATTGCTCTAGATCGTTACGTAAATATTGTCTTGGGTCAAGGGTCGTTGACTGTTTTTACGTAGCTATTGTGGTAGGGAATGTATTGGTAGCTGTCTTCACGGGGCTATGCTGATAGATAAAATGCATTGACTTTACGTAACTATTGGCTTAGGTCAGGCATTAGTAGGTGTCTATACGTAGCTATTGCCGTTGGTCATGCGTTGATAGAGATAATTATATAATTTGGTCTGGGGTTGGTAACAGATTTTACGTAGCTATTGTTAAGTGGTAGCTGTCTTTAAGGTGTTCTGCCTTTGAGATTGGGCAAGCATTGATAGTTGTTTTACCACTCCAAACCGGCTTTACCTATGGTCTTGCTTTACCTAAAGATGACTCCAAGGTGGCTTTACCTAAGGCCCTACTCCAAGGTAGCTTTACCTAAGACCCGACTCGACGGTGTCTTTACCTATGGCCTGACTCCAAGGTAGCTTTACCTGGGGCATACCTCAAAGGTAGCTTTACCTAGGGCCTACCTGAAAGGTAGCTTTACCTTAGTTAGTATGCTGTAAATGATACAACACACCTAGTTAGTTAGTTGACTATGTGGTTAACACTAGTGGTTGACCTAGTGGTTAGTTTGACTATGGTTAACACACAGTATCCGATGCGTAGCTTAGCTAATGGAAAACACACAGTACCTGTTGCATAGCTAGGCTAATGCGTATCACATAGTATACGATGAATGGCTTGACTAAGGGTAACACACAGTATAGATGCACAACTTAGGATCCAATATGACGTCATCCAGGGCGGAGAACAAGATAGCGGCTATGTTGATACCGTGATGGCCAGTGCAGGCTAGATCAAATAACCAACGTTTCAACTAAACAACAGTCTTACGCTAAGTTTAACCGACCAACATACGTGAAGTTCAAACGAACAACATTTACACCAAGTTCAAATAGGCTACGGCTGGTGAAGGCCAGATCAACGTTTCAGCTAATCAAAGTTGTAAAACTTACGCTAAACAACCAACATCTACACCTCGTCCAAATGGGCTATGGTTAGTGAAGGCACCGGCAAAAGCCCTAGGTCTTAGACAGTTATAGCTAACAACGCTTACCAAAATATCTATATAGAAACCGTCAAGGCCTTTACACATATTGTCTAGGTGTGTTGTATCATTTACAGCATACTAACTAAGGTAAAGCTACCTTTCAGGTAGGCCCTAGGTAAAGCTACCTTTGAGGTATGCCCCAGGTAAAGCTACCTTGGAGTCAGGCCATAGGTAGAGACACCGTCGAGTCGGGTCTTAGGTTAAGCTACCTTGGAGTAGGGCCTTAGGTAAAGCCACCTTGGAGTCATCTTTAGGTAAAGCAAGACCATAGGTAAAGCCGGTTTGGAGTGGTAAAACAACTATCAATGCTTGCCCAATCTCAAAGGCAGAACACCTTAAAGACAGCTACCACTTAACAATAGCTACGTAAAATCTGTTACCAACCCCAGACCAAATTATATAATTATCTCTATCAACGCATGACCAACGGCAATAGCTACGTATAGACACCTACTAATGCCTGACCTAAGCCAATAGTTACGTAAAGTCAATGCATTTTATCTATCATCATAGCCCCGTGAAGACAGCTACCAATACATACCCTACCACTATAGCTACGTAAAAACGGTCAACGACCCTTGACCCAAGACAATATTTACGTAACGATCTAGAGCAATGCATTAGCTAAGGTAATTGCTCAGTAAAGACAGACACCAATGCATAACCCATCATAATATCTCTGTATATGGCAGATGCCAGGATGATCCTATACTGTACCAGAGTACATTGGAAGTCCTACCTTAGACATGTTAGAGGCCGTGATGATCCTCTTCCATACCAGAGTACATTTGAAGTGCTACCTTAGACATGCTAGATGCCATGATGATCCTATACTGTACCAGAGTATTTTGAAAGTGCTAGCTTAGACATGCTAGAGGCTCTGGTGACACTCCTCTTTGTCATAGTATGCCCTGTAGTTGAGATGACACGATACACCATTACGGGGTAAAAGATAGATCATGTTTAAAATGAGAAGCACATGTCTAGTGTCAGAACATGATCATACGACATGGCACAAGTATGTAACAGCCCGAAGGCCCTGCTCTGTGATTGACCTGCAGATGGAATGAGACGATACTCCATCTAGGGGCAAAAGATGAATTTTATTCAAAATTTGTTGTAACGAGAAACTCATGACTAGCGTCAGAACATGATCATAGGAACAGGTATGTAACTGCCCTAAGGCTCTGCCCTGCAGATAGCAAATATAGGTGGCAGGCAACAGTTAATCCTATACAGATGACTTACCAATGGTCCGGACGCCATCTTGACCATCATTTTGTTTGACGTCATTTGCTGCGGTTATGCTGATATGTCCAGAGTGTGCTATCGCGGTCGTAACAGTATTAATGTATAGGTTTTAAACAAGCATTTATTTGTCGAACTCTGTGAATATGATCTACACCTGCAATGAAACGTAATAATACTGTTTATTGACTTGTAGGCCTATGTACAGTATCATGCATATTGGGTTAATACAGGATGTGTGTAGATTTACAGGTATATTGACTTAGAACAATATGTAGGCCTATGTAGGTTAACAGCCATATATACTTAATAGAGGTTTACGTGCATATTGGATTAATACAGAATGTGTGTAGATTTACAGGTATATCGACCTAACACAATATGTAGGCCTATGTAGGTTAACAGCCATATACACCTAATACAGGTTCACGTGCATATTGGCTAAACACAATCTGTAGGCTAATGTAGGGTAACATAGATATTGGATTAATACGGAGACAATGTAGGTGTCCATGCTTATTGGTTTAACACAGTTTGTTGGGTAACACACATAATGGTTTAATACAGGCTGTATACGATTGTGTTAGGTTATTGATTGGTAGCTGTTTTACCACTCTAGGTCGGCTTTACCTATGGTCTTGCTTTACCTATGGTCTGATTCCAGTGAGGCTTTACCTAAGACCTGACTCAACGGTGTCTTTACCTATGGCCTGACTCCAAGGTAGCTTTACCTGGGGCATACCTCAAAGGTAGCTTTACCTAGGGCCTACCTGAAAGGTAGCTTTACCTTAGTTAGTATGCTGTAAATGATACAACACACCTAGACAATATGTGTAAAGGCCTTGACGGTTTCTATATAGATATTTTGGTAAGCGTTGGTAGCTATAACTGACTAAGACCTAGGGCTTTTGCCGGTGCCTTCACTAACCATAGCCCATTTGACCACGGTGGAGATGTTGGTTGATTAGCGTCAGTTTTTCAACGTTGATTAGCTGAAACGTTGATCTGGCCTTTACCAGCCGTAGCCTATTTGAACTTGGTGTAAATGTTGTTCGTTTGAACTTCGCGTATGTTGGTCGGTTGAACTTAGCGTAAGACAGTTGTTTAGTTGAAACGTTGGTTATTTGATCTAGCCTGCACTGGCCATCACGGTATCAACATAGCCGCCATCTTGTTCTCCGCCCTGGATGACGTCATATTAGATCCTAAGTTGTGCATCGGATACTGTGTGTTACCCTTAGTCAAGCCATTCATCGTATACTATGTGATACGCATTAGCCTAGCTATGCAACAGGTACTGTGTGTTTTCCATTAGCTAAGCTACGCATCGGATACTGTGTGTTAACCATAGTCAAACTAACCATTAGTTATCCACTAGCCCAGCTATGCTTTGGATACCATGTGTTAACCATTAGTCAATCTATACCTCGGATACCATGTGCTGGCCCTAGTCAGGCTATGCATCGGGTACTATGTGTTAATCATTAGCCTAGCTATGCAACAGGTACTATTTAATAACCATTAGCCTGACTATGCAATGATTATTATGTGTTAGTTTGTAATCAACCTACTCTACGGATACTATGAGATAAACCTTAGTCAATCTACTCATCGGATACTGTTTGTTAAACCCTAGTCAGCCCGAGCATCGGATATTTTGTGTTAACTTGTAGTCAATCTATGCATCGGATATTATGTGTTAGTTTGTAATCAACCTACTCATGTGATAATCATAGTCAAGCTATGCTTTGAATACTGTTTGTTAAACCATACTCAAGGTATGCATTGGGTACTACATCATGAACATTAGCCTGGCTATGCACTGGAGATTACGTGTTGGGCTATAGTCAAGCTACTTATCGGATACTATATGTTAACCCATAGTTAAAAATAACCATTAGCCCAGCTATATGTTGGTCATTAGCCAAGCTATGCATTGGATGTGTTACCCATTAGTCAGGCTACACAACGGATAATATGTGATATTCCATTGCCTGGCTCAGCATCGGCTACTATGTGCTAACCTTTAGCGAGGCTATGCACCGGATATTATGTGTTGGGGCATACTATGTGTTAATGATTAGCCTGGCTAGTGTTTCTTTCCAGCTGGCCTTTGAACTGACATGTGTGACTATATCTAGACCATACATAATTGATAAGCCAATTTTGGGGAGTTTATGCTTATTTAGCGAGGCTATGCACCGGATATTATGTGTTGGGGCATACTATGTGTTAATGATTAGCCTGGCTAGTGTTTCTTTCCAGCTGACTTTTGAAATGACATTTGTGACTATATCTAGACCATACATAATTTATACGCCAATTTTTGGGAGGTTATGCTTACTTAGCGAGACTATGCACCGGATATTATGTGTTGGGGCATATTATGTGGTAATGATTAGCCAGGCTATGTATCAGGTATTATGTGGGCAGCTTGTAGGATGGTGTGTGATAACCATTAGCTAAACTATGCACTGGATATAATGTGTTATACTTTGTAGGCCCATGTCTTTTTAGCATAATATCTATGCAGGCTTACACACATATATGTTTAACACATTATGTAGGCTTAACATAGTATGATAGCATGCATGTTGGCTTAGCATAGTATATATTTGGTTTACACGCATATTTATTTAACACACTATATAGGGTGATTACGTATGCAGGCCTAACATAGTATATAAGCCTATGTAGGATAGCATCCATGTTGGTTAGCATAGTATTTTTGTGGGTCTATACGCATATCTGTTTAGCACAGTATGTAGGCTTAGCATATTATTTATGTAGGTTTACAAGCATATTTGTTCAACACACTATATAAGCTATCATTTATCCTGGCTTAACATATTATATAGGCCTATGTGGGTAACGGGGATATTTGCCTAATACAGGATGTATATAGGTTAACCTGCATATTGGTTTAACAGCGTATATATATGGCTATTTAGAGTATATTGCATGCTGGTTTAACATAGTATATAAGCATATATAGGTTAACATGAATTTGGCTTAGCATTGTATGTATATTGGTTGCATGACTTTTTTAAAATTATATTTTATTTTTTGTTGACCGTCATGGGCGTGATATGTCATGCATTGTTAGCTATACCATATAGTACTCCCCATATTATACGGTTGCCAGGTTCTACCTGATAGACGAGGTGTAAATGTGTGTCAGGCTCAGATCATAAAGGCATTGGCCAGTGGTTTACCGACATAGTAGGCCTATGTATGGATTCATGTATGTCGGCTTAGCATAGTATGTATGCAGGTTTACACGCATATTTGTTTAACACATTATGTGTGCTATCACGTATGTTGGTTTAACATGGTATATACGCCTAAGTATGATAGCATGCATGATGGCTTAGTATCGTTTTAGGATCGTTTTATAACATATATTTATTCACGTTTTGTTATAGGCCTCATTATTAGTGTTTCTCCATATATACCTTTATATCTAGATACATTTACAGCTATAGGATATATCCATTGAGGCTATTTGATTATTTACACTGATTTCTGATTATATATGTAGGCCTTGGTATGCCGATAGTACATAGTAAGTTGATACAGTAATCAAAACATAAACACGCGCCTAGATTCACAACGACACAGCTGTGCGGGTTTCAAGCGGTCACCGGCCGTCGTTGCGGTTTTAAGATAATGTGTTATCTCTGCAAGTCTGTACATGTCCTGCACACGGTCAAGCGTATTCCCTCACACGATAAGGCTTTGTCGCACTGTGTATTAATTTAGTAGCATAGACAATCATAAACCCTTGCCCACTCTAGTTAGGGTGGGCCTAATACCTGCATAGAGTCGCTCGAACGCGGATACGTCGTCAAATATATTAAATCTTTACGTGGGCTTGATAGGTTATGCATTGGTAGATGTACCATATAGTACCTCCCATATTATACGGTTGCCAGGATCAACCTGATAGAGGAGGTAAAAATAGCTCAGGTCTTAAAGGCTTTGACCTGTGTTTACAGACATAGTAGGCCCATGTATGTTGGCCTAGCATAGTATGTATGTAGGTTTGCATGCGTATTTGTTTAACACATTATGTGGGCTATCATATATATTGGCTTAACATGGTATATAAGCCTTCACGTCTTACAGCGACCGTTTGCGTAGACCTACCAGGCACTTGCGTTGTGATTGGTCGATTCCCCGCACAGTCTATTTGAATTTACCTTATTTGTTGGTGGATTGAAATTAGCGTTTGGTTGAAACCTTGGTCATTTGATCTAACCTATCATTTTTTGATGCAGACCTACCCCTAACTTAAAGCCTTGCTCTAGTGTGAATTTACCTCGGGCCTTTCTCCAAGGTGGCTCTAACTAAGGGTCAGGCTTTACCTAGGTGAGCCTACTACTTGCCTAGAGTCGTTCGAACGCGGATACGTCATCAGATAACCATTAAATCTTTCCAAAAGTTACCCCCACCACCTGAGCTATTCCAGGGCTACTTTACCTAAGGGTTGGCTTCGGGATGTCTTTACCTGAGGCCCTGCTCCGTATAGACTATACCTATGTCCTGGGTGGCTTTACCTCGGGTTGACTTTACCGAAGGTCTGACACCTGGATGGCTTTACTTAGGGGCCGGCTTCGGAATGGCTATACCTAACTCCTAGGCGGCTTTACCTCGAGCACGACTCCAGGGTGACTTTACCTAAGGCCTAGCTGCTGGGTGGCTAGGCTTCGGATTGGCTTTAACCGAGACCGTGCTCCATATTGGCTCTACCCGCTCCTAGACGGTGTTACCTCAAGCGCGGGTTCGGGGGTGTATTTTACCTAGGACCCCGATTATTTTTGACAATCGGCCCTCAGGTGAACCCGCCCACACAACGGTCAATAATAGACTTTAGCCATACCATATACAGTCATTTGATCCAACCAATCGATTTTTGGCAATTTCATATTTTATTTAAAAACTACCCCTAGGTGAACCCGCCCCCTCAGATGTCCAAAAAGGACTCTACACATATCCCGTACTCTCTGTTGATCCAACCAATCGATTTTCGGCAATTTCATATTTTATTTAAAAACTACCCCTAGATGAAACTACCCTCAACCGTTATTCCAAAATTTTTTCAAAAACTACCCCCCACCCCCCAATCCACCCGCGGGACGCGCTGTCTTTCTTCCCAAGCGATACGCTACGGCGTTGACAGCGGAAGATTTGAGCTCTATTATAGGCAAATTTTTAACTGTTATCAAACATGTCGGCCAAACTGTGAATTTGGCCATTACAGATTAATATTATTCTTTAAAACGTTTCAGCATGTTTATTATTTTTAAAATTTTAAGTGCCTCTGTCTTTGTTTAATCTATGCGCTATGATATAGACAGTTTGGGCTTACCTGTATCTGTAAAGCAAGCGTTGATAAAATCTTTTAAAGACTATGTACTGATGAAGCCTTGTGATACATCTGAATCTTTATCTATAGATTTCAATAATTTAAAATTTTCAGTATTGTTATGGTTGAAGAACCACCGTGGCGCTGTAACTGTGTATGCCTACGAGAAGACATCTGTCATATTTATTAGATTTCACTACACAGGTCTGTCTAATAATATTTGCAGGGAGTGTTTGAGTAACTTGGTGCTTCGCAAGGCAGATAGTTTCGACATCACAAGAGCCGGTTACACGTACTCTACAACCGAGGTGGACTGCTTCGAATTTATTCGAGACACTAATAACTGGTGCGATATCTGTTTAAGCCCGTTATTTAAATTATTTAGTTTTGAAGACTTTTTACAATCAACCCAGGAGGAGAGCTATTCTTTGATCAACTATTGTGATCCGTTAATCTGCAGGTCATACATTCACGAGAGATGGCGTCTACGTCACAACATCCTATCTACACACGCATTGTAAGTAACTATTCTTTTTTCAAAATATGTTAAGTCTAGATGACACATTGGGTGTTTATTTATAGGAGAGCATATTTTCAAACTTCATTTTTCAATTTTTGTAATGCCTAGATCATACACTATATTGAATGAGTGGTGGTGTATTTCATAATCGTTTAATATATATTTTGGACACGAGATATTATATGTTAATGTCAAGTCTTTTTCAATTTTTGTAAAGCTTAGATCACACAGTATATTGAATGAATGGTAGTCTGTTTTCAATAGCGCTTAATATATATTTTTAGATTGAGGCTTGTTTTGGACATGAGGTAGCGTCATTTCTTTTTCAAATTATCTGAAGCCTAGATCATAGAATATATTGAATGGTAGTTTATTTTCATTAGCGTTTAATATATATTTTGGATACGAGATATTACATGTTATTGTCAGGCCTTTTTCAAATTATGTACTGCCTTAGATCACACAGTATATTGAATGAGTGGTAGTCTATTTTCAATAGCGTTTATTATATTTGTTTAAATTGTAGCATATTTTAGACACGAGGTAGCGTCATGTTCAAATTATCTGAAGCCTAGATCACGGAGTATATCGAGTGTTGGTTTATTTAGATTCTTTTTGCTAGGCGTACACTGCGCTTTCACATTCTTCACTAACCTATTCGTCATCCTATTCGCCTCTACTACTACCTATGGGCTCGTCTCCAGGAGATTTACCTTCCCGACCACCTGGCATTGATATGGACAGGGATGACGAGGATCATAGACCCTGCTATAGTTGGGATGATTCGTTTTCGTTTCGCCTGCACGATTTCCTGATGGTTTCTCATCCACCGAGGAACCCGCCTTCACCCCGCACATGCATACAGAGGCTGGATTACACTTTAATGCAGCTCCAGCTGGTGATTAGGGATCCGCGGACGGCTGCCTCAAAACCTTACTAAAAGACAAGCCGGACCTTTGCGTAAAACGTTTGGGGCATGACGAGACGGTTCCTACAGGATATTGTGGTGGCTGGAGACTACACTGTCCAGCGTACCAATAATGTAGGTAAATTTTCATATTATTTCGATTGACTTTTCTTTCAGGCTATCTGGACCGATTTACTAATCATATTGTTTCTTACAGGATTTGTATATGCATATACATTTGTTACTAATTGACTTTTTTTTTGCCTTCAGCCACGACCGGCGGAGATTAGCTTATGCAATATATGTTGTAAGAACCCTCGCAACGCTGTTGCCACGCCATGCGGACATGTCTTTTGCTTACCCTGTCTCTCAAGATGTAATCGCTGCCCACATTGCAGATCTCGGATCAACGACACATTAAAATTATATATGTAATATTGAGAACAATTTATATCTATGCACTGTAAAATTATTGTTATATGTTAGTTTAATAAATCGTCATGCTGAATACCTTTATTGTATATATTATTTCATATACCTGCCCTTTTCCGATCCTTATATCGTTGGCCTTATCCAGTATTATATGTTTATACTGCTCTTATATTGCTAAAACACCCTGTTGAATAGATAGTTAGGTTCGTTTTATAACGTATATTTATTCATGTTATGTGATAGACCTCGTTATTAGTGTTTCTCCATAGACCTTTTTATCTAAAATATAACAGCCTACATTTATGTATACCTAATACGATTATATCTAAACACAATCCTGGCTGTAGGGTGTATACATAGCTGATTTTTTATTATATATGTATGCCTTGGTGTGCCGGCAGTACATAGTAGATCGATACATTAATCAAAACAAAAACAGTCACCTTGATTCACAACGACACAGCTCTGCGGGTTTTTTGTAGCATAGACAAACATAACCCCTTGCCCCTCTAGTTAGGGTGGGTCTAATACCTGCATAGAGTCGCTCGAACGCGGATACGTCATCATCTATATTAAATCTTTACGTGGGCTTGATTGGTTATGCATTGTTAGCTATACCCTATAGTACTTCCCATATTATACGGTTGCCAGGATCAACCTGATAGAGGAGGTAAAAATAGCTCAGATCATAAGGGGTTTAGCCAGTGGTTTACAGACATGGTAGGCCCATGTATGTTGGCCTAGCATAGTATGTATGCAGGTTTACATGGATATTTGTTTAACACATTATGTGGGCTATCATATATATATTGGCTTAACATGGTATATAAGCCTTCACGTCTTACAGCGACCGTTTGCGTAGACCTACCGGGCCCCTGCAATGTGATAGGTCGATTCCCCGCCAAGACTGTTGTCTAATTGAACTCGGTGTATAATTGTTGGTCGATTAAAATTAGCATTTAGTTGGATCGTTGGTCATTTGATCTAACCTATCATTTTTTGATGCAGACCTACCCCTCACTTAAAGTCCTGCTCTAGTGTGCATTTACCTCGGGCCTTTCTCCAAGGTGCCTTTACTTAAAGCCTGAATCTAGTGCGAATTTACCTCGGGCTTTTCTCCAAGGTGGCTCTAACTAAGGGCCAGGCTTTACCTAAGTCCATACTCGATGGAGGCTATACCTAAGGCCTAGCTCCTGGGTGACTCCAGTATGACTTTACCTATGGCCCTATTCCAGGGTAGCTTTACCTAGGAATTGGTGGAGGTATTTATCTTGGTCGAAAGGCTGTAATTGATATAGCGACCATCCTGGACCTAGGGCGGACTCCAAAGAGGCTTTACCTCGGGCCTGGCTCCTGGGTGTCTCTAGGTATGGCCAGGGTTACTTTACCCAGGTTGGCTTTACCTGAGGCTTTGCTCCGTGTTAGCTTTACCTAAGGCCTAGCTGCTGGGTGGCTAGGCTTGGATTGACTTTAACCGAGACCGTGCTCAATATTGGCTCTACCTGCTCCTTGGCGGGTTTAACTAATGCCTGGTTCCCGGGCGGATTTTACCTAGGACCCCGATCATTTTTGACAGTCTGAAATCGGCCCTCAGGTGACCCCGACCCCGCAGCAGTCCATAATAGACTTTATACATACCATATACGGTGATTTGATCCAACCGGTCGATTTTTGGCAATTTCATATTTTATTTAAATACTACCCCTTGGTGAACCCACCCCCGCAGTAGTCCATAATGGACTCTAGACATATCCCGTACTGTCTGTTGATCCATCCGATCGATTTTCGGCAATTTCATATTTAATTTAAAACCTACCCCTAGGTGAAACTACCCTCAACCGTAGCGATAATGCACTCTAAACTCACCCTATCAGTCACGGCACGTTTTTCCAAAATTTTTTCGAAAACTACCTCCACCCCGAATCTACCCCCGGAGCTACCCCCGGAGATGGTCCTGAACGTAGCTGAGATCATTCCCGCACCTAGGTTAGGTTAGATGCAATTTAAAGCCTACCGAGCGCCTGCAATGTGATAGGCCGCTTCCCACACAGACAGTTGACTATTTGAACGCGTATGTTGGTCGGTTAAACTTAGCGTAAGACAGTTGTTTAGTTGAAACGTTGGTCGTTTGATCTAACCGATCGTTTTTTGGCAATTTTATATATTATTTAAAACAACCCCTAGGGCGACCTCGCACCTCATCGAAACAACATACACCCCATACACAACTTTTTCTTAGGTTAGGACACTAGAGCGAGATGCCATATTGTTCCCGCACATATGGGCACTGCCATCTTGTTCTCGCGCTTATGGGCGCCGCCATCTTGTTCCCGCGCCTATGGGCGCCGCCATCTTGTTCCCGCGCATATGCGCGCCGCCATCTTGGAAAGGGGTGTGGGTAGCAATTCCGGCTTTCCTATTGGTTCCCTCCCAAGCGACCCACCTCAACGATAGCCTTTTCTACTTATATTTTTTAATTTTTTTATTTATATATAAATATATATATATATATATATATATATGTATATATATATATATATATATATATATATATATATATATATATATAATAATTAAGCACAATACTTACTCTTTTTATTTATAAAATTTTAAACGATTTTCAAAACGTTATTGTCCTTTATTCTTCCTGAAAATATAAGTACATGTTTTAGCCAAAAGCTTCGATAATTATATAATTAAAAAAAAAACTATTCTTGTATTTAATAAATTTTATATTCAGTATTTTATTTGTATAATTATGAAATGAATAATATATACCGAATAGATGTCATCCCAATCTAATAATCGCTATTTGGAAGGGAAAACCTACACACATTACGAGAGTATTTATTGTTTTCAGCATTTATTATTATTTTATTTTTAAATAGCATTTTCTCTTCAAACAGTTTCTGAATCCAGTACTTTTCAAAGTACATTTCATTTGTAACTATGTGTAGTTTCTCAGGTTCTGTATCAGTAAATCACTTTAATGGTTTTTTCTCTATGACAATCAATACTTTGATTTAGGGCCTAGTGGTAATTTTATGCTTGTCATTTCAAAGCAATGAGTACATTGTTGTTTGTTACCCTTTCAGGCTTGTTGACATTTTTACAAGCACAAATGCTTTAAGTTACTTACACTGAGTTACCGCTGAGTAATTTCCATCAGAAAATACTAAAATTTATTTTTCATGATCTACATACTTCACTCAGTCTGACACCGAGCCATGTATCCTGCACACGTTAACATATCGTGGAAACGTTTTCCCACTAATTATTACCAAATTAAATTTGCAAAACAATATTGATATTTCAGACTTGTACAACGTACACCAAAAGTATATAACCTAATTAAAATTGACACGTTTAAATTCAGCAAGTCTTTTTTTTTATTTAATTATGTTTTGATTTCAGTATGGCGAAAAGCCTCTGTATACGAGTTTCCGAATAAACGCTACAACAATTACAGTTAAATAAAATCTGCTTATGGAGTCGTTACTAAGTATATGTTAGTTGTGTACCATTTAAAAAAGAATACTAACTATTTATTTAATTTCTTCACTTAGTTCATATGGCTACTTATAATATGTAAGTTACTCACTCCTATTATATATATAAGAAATAAACAATAATATAAACTATCTAGACCTAACAATAACCAGATATACAAATAACATTGAATACTCTATTTATAGGAAACCCACACAAACCATTAATACAAAACCAAACCACGCCAACCAATCCCCACAACATAAAATGGCCGCTTACCACTCACTTTTATACAGGATGCTAAAATTGCCTCTAAATAATGAAGAAAAAGCAAAGAAAAACAAATAATATATCAAATAGCCCAAAAAAGATATATAATAAAAAAACTATAGATTTATAAGAATTTAAAATATTGAATAAATTAAAACAACCTAAAATCGAACCACAAACAACAAAATGGGCTACATTCGCATACACAGGATACATCATAAAAATAAATAACTAAAACACTAAACAATAATAATATTAACATAGCCTACAAAAACACTGGAAACATAATAAAAAAACATACCAACCAGAAAAAATATGTCCGACACTTAATAACGGAATATACAAAATCGAATGCCCAGACTGTAATAAAATATACATAGACCAAACGAAAAAGAAATTAAAAGACAGATATTAAGAACACCTCAATGCACACATCAAACCTGAAATCTATAACTCAAACTTAGCCACACACGCCATCAAAAACAAACACACATTCCCCACATTAAAAAACGTACACCTAGTAAAAAAAGGTTCAAAAAGGCCTCAAAATGACAATCTGGGAACAACTAGAAATTTATAAAAATAATATAATTACCTGAAATCTATAACTCAAACTTAGCCACACACGCCATCAAAAACAAACACACATTCCCCACATTAAAAAACGTACACCTAGTAAAAAAAGGTTCAAAAAGGCCTCAAAATGACAATCTGGGAACAACTAGAAATTTATAAAAATAATATAATTACCGAACAAATATAAATAAAATAAAAAAAACGATAAATTATTCAATATAATAGACAATATTAATCCCAAAACAAACTTTTAAAACTCGCACAGTGCAGTGAATCTAAAAATATAACATAACGGTACACCAAGGTCAATGAGAAATCCATTCAGCTCGCAGTCTACAACAACCCTGTTCAGTTTGCCCGATGATAATGACAAGGCCAGTCATTGAATGTTAACTCGCATAAATACCAAGTAAGAATCTTGTTTAAGTACATAAGTGAAAGTGATATATATATATATATATATATATATATATATATATATATATATATATATATATATAAATCTTGTTCAAATTATCAGTCTTTAGTAAAATACTTTCCATTTTATTAGGGGCAAGGAATGCAATATAGTATTTTCGTCCCATTTGGCTTAAAATAAGTGATAGCATTTGATTCCATAAATCAAGAGATTTGATATTATATATTATGTGGTAAAACAGCGGGTTTTTGGCAATAATTCTGATATGTTGTATTATTTATATAAATGGAATCATTAAAAAAAGTAGAGTTTTTAAAAATTTGTATCCCAAAGTATAAAAGATTTTTTTTTAATTGTATATATTAGCCCTTTTTTTAAATAGAGAAGTAAGAAATATTGTGTTTTGTGAAAGAGGTGTTGTAAGTCAATCATTTGAATTTTAACAAAATCTATAAACTGCTATATCTGTATAGTTTTAATCAAGATTTAACTATGATTTTTCATAACTGTTTATTGGCTAAATATTGTATATTTTAATGTCCGGGAGAATGTGCTATATATTAATGTTGCATTTTTTATTACATAAATCGACAGATTTATAAAGTAAAAGTAAACTTTAAGGAATCAAAGTTTTGCATTTCAGAGCATTTTAAGAAGTCGTAAAAAATCCACTAAACCTAAATCAATAGAAGAATGTCGTAATATCGAGAGTCCATAAACTTGATCCTGGGTAAAACATTCAGACAAACCATTAGCTTCCAAATATATTGCATCCTTACCACAGATACATTATATAAATTTCCAAATGGAACAACGGCTTTGCTCCAGCTTTGTTAAATACATTACCGAATGTGTATCCCGTAAACAATGAAACTCTACTTCGTCTGTGAATATAAATTGTATAAAGTGTTGCATTCACTTATATTCCTAAAGGTATAAGAAATATTGTTTGAAATATATTAAAATTATTTTAAAAAAGCTAAACATATGGATAGTCTTTGTAACTAAACAAAGACAAATAAAGAGAATTAAATAATAATCGAATGTATTTAAAACTTTTTGAAATAATCAAAAAGTGTTTTAAATGCTAAAACAACATTATTTGACCAGTTAGCACTAGTAGTATGTTTTTTCCAATTATAAAATAATTTTCGTTTAATAATTAATTAAATGCCATAAATTCAGAATTACTTGTGATGTTTTTTTTCATAGTTGTGACGTCACTTCTTCATATTTGTGAATGTTTGTGACGGTACACGACTGATGCCTCCGAACTCTGAAATTAATCAATATCAGTGACACATGGCTCCTTGTCAAATGTCCCATTGATGGGTCCGTCATTAATCTGCTCTGAATTCAATGGCAGAATAAAAAAGGAAAACTACGCATTCACTTCGTGAGCGCCCGTGTGTGTGCCTTACATTGTACAGTATAATTTTTCATTAATGTTTTACTATTAACTAATTGGAAAAAGAACGAGTTGTAATGAGTCACATCCGAAGTAAATTATGTTATAAAAATAATTACAAACTCTTGGCGACGAAAATAAATTCATGTCCATATCAGCTTTATTAAACCATAAATTAAATCACATTGTTAGGATTAATTTAATGTCATTTATTATTACTAAATAATACACACAAACTCAACCACAAATATTTATCAGCTAGTCCTATGATCATTTCGTTTATAAAGTACCATCCTCAGAGACATAACAATATATACACTGACCTTAATCTGACTATGTGTTTTCATTACTTATTCAAAGTATATATTGTCATGTCTCTGAGGATGGTTATTTCGTATCCGAAATATACATAAGACTAGAATAAAATGATTTGTAGTTAGAGAATGTATGTATTATTTAGTAAAATAAACACAAAATAAAAACGTATTTTTTTAATAATTATATATATATATATATATATATATATATATATATATATATATATATATATATATTACAGTTATATTTTTTTATTAACTTAGGAACTTTAGAATATAATTTAACCTAAAATTACTCTCTAGGTTTCCTAAGTCAATATATGAGTTCTGTTTTGGTCCAAAAATAGTTAATTTAATAGTTTCAGTGTGCTATGCGAGTGTTTCAATTAAGAATATTCACACTGAACTAGTACAATGTCTAGTATTGTCAAATGATCTAGTAGAGTTTTTCAATATCCTCAGCTCTATAAGACATAGATAATTATCCAAATAAATTAAAATACAGTACTACCAGGTTTATATATTCAGCCTAATCTATGCATTGAATTCTTATTTGATATTAAAATAAATTTCCCATATAATTAACGTATTTTATGGCACAATGTAAAATAATCTACAAAGTAATGTGTATGATTAATGAACTTACTTTTAACTAAATATAAAACTGTATTATATAAAAAAAGAAAACATAGCGATATTTATTAACTTGTGCATTAAACACAAAGATACATATTGTGATGTCTCTCTCTTTTTGTATATCTGTCATTTTCTCTCTCTTACTCTCTCTCTCCCTCTCTCTGTCTCTGTCTGTCTGTCTAGCTATCAGTCTGTCTGTCTGTCTATGTTATTCCCAAACACTAATGGACATCACCAAAAATAAAAAAATGTTATAAACTCAGATATAAAACTGGAGCGCCAACAAATAAAATAAAAGGAAACTGACATAATGATTTTATCTGGGTGTGGAATGAGTGCTAAATTATATTCAAGATTTATTTAGAATATTTCACTGGTTAGCATTGTGATTGTAGCATTGTGCCAAAGGTACAATCCTTATTTTATTATATGGAAAACATAATGAGAAATATCATTTACCTCGAAAACAAAGTCATATTTAGTTAGTAAACCCTATGCTAATTCAATTTGTAACAGAGGTTGAAATCTATAGATAGATTTTTTTTCGATTCCATACGATGACATATGTTACAGTATACGCAATATACATTTTTGATTTTAAACTTTACAACACTGTATTCTTGTATTCACTTATCACAACAATAAAATTACTTTGTATATATGCGAGTTAACTTTCAAAGATATTTAATTAATGTGTCTGTATTATTGAGCATCAACTGTAAATCTTTATATATATATATTAAAAAAAATAATAATAAATAAATAAATATATATATATATATATATATATATATATAAATATACACACACACACACACACATATATATATATATATATATATATATATATATATATATATATATATATATATATATATGTATATAAATATGTATATAAATATCGCAATATGTATTCTTGTGTATTAATAAAGAACTAAAGTCAAAATACAAATACAAGAATTATAATTGAATTTACAATTCAAAGTTTTCGTTGGCTAACAGTACCAACATCATCAGGAATATTAAACAATTGAAATGAATTATATATATATATATATATATATATATATATATATATATATATATTTCACTTTCACTTATGTACTTAAAGAAGAATCTTACTTGGTATTTATGCGAGTCAACTTTCAATGACTAGCCTTGTCATTATCATCGGGCATACTGAACAGGGTTGTTGTAGACTGCGAGCTGAGTGGATTTCCCGTTGACCTTGGTGTACCGCTATGTTCTATTTTTAGATTCACTGCACTGTGCGAGTTTTTAAAGTTTGTTTTTGGGTAAATATTGTCTATTAGATTGAATAATTTATCGTTTTTTTTTCTTTTATTTGTATTTGTTCGTTAATGATATTATTTTTATAAATTTCTACTTGTCCCCAGATTGTCATTTTTAAACCTTTTTCAACTTTTTTTATTAGCTGTACGTTTTTTAATGTGGGGAATGTGTGTTTGTTTTTGATGGCATATGTGGCTAAGTTTGACTTAGTTTGACTAAGTTTCAGGTTTGATGTATGCATTGAGGTGTTCTTCATATCTGTCTTTTAATTTCTTTTTTGTTTGGCCTATGTATATTTTATTACAGTCTGGGGATTCGATTTTGTATATTCCGTTATTAAGTGTGGACATATTTTTTCTGGTTGGTTTATTTTGTTGATTATGTTTCCTGTGTTTTTGTAGGCTATGTTAATATTATTATTGTTTAGTGTTTTAGTTATTTATTTTTATGATGTATCCTGTGTATGTGAATGTAGCCCATTTTGTTGATTGTGGTTCGATTTTAGGTTGTTTTAATTTATTTAATATTTTAAATTCTAATTTATCTATAGTTTTTTAGAACAACTAGAAATTTATAAAAATAAAAATATTATCATTAACGAACAAATACAAATAAAATCAAAAAACGATAAATTATTCAATCTAATAGACAATACTAACCCCAAAACAAACGTTAAAAACTCGCACAGTGCAGTGAATCTAAAAATAGAACATAAGAGTACACCAAGGTCAACGGGAAATCCACTCAGCTCGTAATCTACAACCCTGTTCAGTATGCCTGAGGACGACGGCACAGCCAGCCGTTGAAAGATTGCTCGCATAAATACCAAGTAATATTCTTGTTTAAGTACATAAATGAAAGTGATAAGTGTATACAAGAAAACAGTGTTGCATAATCTACAAATATATATTTATATATATTAAATATGGTGATATGTTTTCTTGTAATATAGTTAATAAATTAAAAATATTTCAAACACAAGAATACTTTTATTGAATATATCTAGTCAAAGCTTTTCGCCGATAAAACAGTTTTTTAATTAGATAATTGTTTTCTTGAAGATGCTGATACTGTTTTATCGGCGAAAAGCTTCGAATAAATATATTCTTTAAAAGTATTCTTGTGTTTGAAATATTTTTAATTTATTAAATATATATATATATATATATATATATATATATATATATATATATATACATACATATACATATACATATACATATACATATACATATACATATACACCTACATATACATATACATATACATATACATATACATATACATATACATATACATATACATATACATATACATATACATATACATATACATATACATATACATATACATATACATATACATATACATATACATATACATATACATATACATATACATATACATATACATATACATATACATATACATATACATATACATATACATATACATATACATATACATATACATATACATATACATATACATATACATATACATATACATATACATATACATATACATATACATATACATATACATATACATATACATATACATATACATATACATATACATATACATATACATATACATATACATATACATATACATATACATATACATATACATATACATATACATATACATATACATATACATATACATATACATATACATATACATATACATATACATATACATATACATATACATATACATATACATATACATATACATATACATATACATATACATATACATATACATATACATATACATATACATATACATATACATATACATATACATATACATATACATATACATATACATATACATATACATATACATATACATATACATATACATATACATATACATATACATATACATATACATATACATATACATATAAATATACATGCACATACTGGTTTCTAAATGTCGTATATTTTTTTTTACTTTTTTGTACATGTTCCAAGCACTTTTTATACCTAGTACTCCAATAATCAAAGGAAATATTTTACATATAATAATTTACTGGATCGTTTTTTCCTTTCGTTTACTAAGAACTCTATATAAGGATAGTTTTTCTTTTTTCTAAAAAAAAGTTAAATTTTTCTCAGCTGTGTCATTAATTAATTATAGTCGGTCTTTTACATATTACCATACCTTATGCAGCTCAACTTTACCTTATGACGTGTACATCTAGCAATCCTTACTCTGTCTATGCATTAAATTTTATCCTTACAGTTATGTATTTACTTAAAGTTTATTTAATGCGTGTAAAATCGTTTAATGTCTTTAAAGCTAATGACAGATCACAGACCAATTCATGATTTTACAAATTCAATCTCTATTACGCTTTTCTACCAGCAAATCCTTTTCAAAAACTGAAAGTTTGTTTGTTAATTATCATTCCATAGTTTACATATTTTTCATTCATAAAAAATATTTTTAACATCATTAAAAAAAAATATTTAATTTGACTTATCTAGTAAAGTAATTTCTCTTGTAATTGGTAATATTTATTGAGAATGATGAAGTATATTATTTCAATTATGTTATAGTATTGATAGTGAATGTCAAAACTGTAAATTATGGAATAATGTTATAAAATTAACTTCTATCTCTTGAAAAGAATATGTTGATAGATTATTGAAACATTTAGTGTAATTATACTAGCATGAATTGAACAGTGATCAATCATTAACCCTAAACACAATAAATTATTTAATTATTTAAAATTGAATTATTATTATAAATTGACAATTTGAGTAATGTGCAGTTTAATGTCTCGTTTAATGTATAGTACTTATGTTTACAAATATTTGATATGCTTATTGAATATAAATTTTTTTATTTACATAGTTTAAAATAAGATAAATACACAATACATTGTTATGTCAAATAGACTTATTATGTGAATCATCGAAGATATTTATTACATATTTTTTTAAAACAAGTTTACAAAATCGATAATTTCAACAAACCCATTATATTTTATTCCTCGGTAAACAACATCGAGCAGAATATTTTAAAGTAAACAGGTTAATTAAAACAAATAAATTCCTACATAGGTCAACGATAAATATATAATTCTACTTACGTTGTATAATAATGACAACAATATAAAATAAAGTAGCATTAATATACGTTGATACAGTTGTTCTACAAAATACCCTATAAAATAAACTGTCTTATGCAATCATATGTTAACTCTTACTTTTGTCCGAAAGGAAACAAAGTTCTATTGCATACCTTGCTCCTTTTGTAAAATTATTTTCATCCATATAAAACTAAAATAAATGTTTTAATAATAAAGAACGATTAAATAATTGAAAACTCTGTATTGACATCAATGTGATCCACTACAAATTTTAGTAAAGTGTGTTTGATCTTGAGTGGATGAATAAAATGTATTTTATTACCGAGTCAAAACTTGAACAAGATGTTTGAACTAATAGAAATAATTGAAAATCATATGTCTTTATATCTCTTAAAAATACAAATACAGGTATAAAATATTGAAATAATTTTTACTAATTATGTGTTCTAATAATTGAAAAAAGGCTATATTCCCTTCAGCAAGTTGTTTAACTGCTAAATTAGCCCTAATCTGACATAGAAAATAAAATAATGTTTTTGGTTTCTATCTGCAAAATATATTCTATAAATACTATTTTGCATTTCAAGTTTGAAAAAAAATTCTTTTAAATAAAATTAAAGTTTTTTCAAACATACGACAGTTTATAACTTAACTACATTTACATAATAAATGCTAACGTTAATACATTGTAGGTTTTAAACCTGAGTTAGCTTCTTTTTACAAAAGGAAAGAAATAAGCACTATTAAATGTCCCTGTGGCAACAAACTTCCTTCTTTACTTCCCTTTTTTATTGCTTTCTCGGAAAATAAAGAATGTTATTGCCCAATTACTTTGCACGCCCTTATGTGTGATTGTAGCTCTTCGTCGGATCGAAATATTCGGCAATAACTTAAGTAAATGCTTTACAATCTACATTGTTATTATTTCCTTACTTATATAGCGAAGCAGCTATCCGTCTTACATTACTTTTATTCACTTTATAAAGTTTGTTTATTATTACTTTATTAAATATAGTATAAAGTAAAATCACATTATTGCTTATACTTTACAGTTGAAAGTTTCTATTGTAATATTTTGATCTTCTGGATATAATTCACAATTTTGCATAAATGATTTTACCAAAGTAGGCCTAAAATTGGCCTTATTTATGGGAACATTTTTGTTTCTAAACTAGAACCGCTATGAAGGAAGAAATGCTAGATACCGGTGACCAGTAAAAGCTACTTATTTTGAATGAGTAAGAGTAAAGGTTCTGTTAACACAAGCGTGAATTATGTTGTGCTATTTCTTTGTCGATCTTCAACTGTAATTAAATACAGACCCTGGGTTGCACTTTCTTAGGTTTAGATGGTTTGAATAATTTGTAAAAAATAGATCATTTAAAACTTATTAAAGTGAAAATATTTTGTAAAATTTATGAAGTAACTTTTAGTTAAATTTTAAAAATTTAACTATGTTAAACTAGTAAGGTGGGAAAATGTGTAAATAGGCCTAGAAAGTTTACAGTATTGCCAGGGAAATCATGTTCTAAATTTAATATCCATAAAAAAATGTTTTGACAAAAGTTGCAACAGTAAATATAGGCATATTAGTACGCATCTGAAGTTAAGTTGTGTAATAAAATATTTATTTATTTTTTAAAATTTAACTTGAACGAGGAATAAAATTTTTAAATTTAATTTAATATCGATCAAACGGCCTTTGAATTACTTTTACATTTGACTAAAGTAAGATATTCGACCAAGTATTATCAGTTGAACTAGTTAATTACAATCATAAAATATTTGTGGACGACTGAACTTTAATTATAATAGCCAAACCTCAAAAATATCACCTATTGCCTATTGAATTGAACTTTAGAGTGCAACTTTAAATCTGGTAAAATTGGTTCATCGACTTATGTTCATCAACTATTTTATAAGGTCGTTGTTAAAAATTAATCTCCTGGCAGATGACTGAAATAACAGTGGTAATGCAGCAGAAAAAGAAACTTTTTACATCCAAGATGTAAAGTTTTAAATCAAATACTAATAATCTAAACAAAAATATTTTTATCGTACCTTTTGGATTAAAAATACTGTATGATGAATTTTAATAAAACATTTATTTAGTATTGCTTGTTTCCTGAATCTTCTCTATTCCATTTAGGAATTAATTTTAAACATATAAATTCAAATGATCGGGTAAATAATAAAATTGAGTAACGTTGGTCAAACCTCAGTGTTTTCTCCCTCTGGATCTGCCCCATCGTAATTCTCTTGTTTTGCAAGCTCTTCCTTATTGGTTGGTTGAATGTCTTTCACGAATAGAGGTAAATTAGTATAAACTTTATTTTGTAATAAAATATGTTTCTAATTTTCTTTGCCTTTTCACTAAGTAGTTTATATATTTGAAGTTGTAACCTCCGCTAACGACAGTACAATTTGTTTGAAAAGAAAATGTTCGTTTGGTGGAAATGTTGATCGATAGCGATCGAATGTATTTAGCCGCACGCTAACTACTAGAATGTTCGCACCATATAATATGATATAGCTTGATATATAAATCATATTCTGAGTGGATTCGTTTTGCATATACTTAAATTTTAACAAAATGTAATTCCCAATTCTTTCCTCAAAGATATAGAAAATATATATCAGATGCTTTTTGCGTGTTACTTTTGAAACAGTGGTTACAGTACTTCTATTTAGCAGAAATTTACTATTTTAATAAACTATATCAGTATCACTTACAAAGTATCATAGAGAAAAGATTGTAGAAAAAAATAATTATAACGCTATTTTCTGAGGTCTATGTTGTTAAGAGGAGTACATCTTAGAATAATCAAAGTATAGGTTAAATTTTGTAACCTGCCACAAACGGGCCTGGAGAGAGGCCGGGATGAGGGTAAGGAGGTGCTCGATAGTCATTTTCAAAAACATTGATCCATGGACTTCTTTGACTCTTAGGGTTGAGGTTAACAACAAATGTAAAAAGGGCGTTCAAGGAAGTTTGTGAATAGGATTGTCTGGTGTTCATGTGGGTAGGCCGAAATGTATGGACACAATGAGGGGTGACAACAGTACCTAAGTTTTCTAGAGGAAAATTACACAATTTCTACCTAAGAGCCAAGTTCCAAGTACAGAATTTGACCTATATATGCGAATTTTTATAAATTTGCATAATGTATGATGCATAACCGTTACTTATTGGGCTTTAAAAAAGACAAAATGCAAATTACAAGCTGCCCCTGAGTGTTAACTTAAGAGTACCGATTTTTACTTCTCTTCTGAATTTTCTGTTTTACTACCACTAATCATACTATAACATCACAGTTCTAACTTTTCTAGTTCTTTATTTTTACGAAGTTAGGAACTGAAACGGTTAAAAATATACTACATTTGAAATTTTAACAATATGACAAACAAAGAACCGACGGCCTGCCTTAACATACAACGTACATATTTTATGCAATAAAGAGTTACATACTAGACACTTGTGTTTCACTTGATTTATTCTAAACATAATGTAAACCTACACCTATTACTATTAAAGGAGTATACAACTAAATATAGGTAGGTAAAAAAATGATGCAATATACTATTAGGTACACCTAATATACCTCGTATTTTAAACAAAGCGATATCATTGTTAACTAAATAACAAAGTCTCTATATTTTTATAAGCAGATAGTTTAAAGAGGGCATTTTCTATTTTGTACTTCTACCTTGAAATATTATTTCAAAACATAATTTGTATTGATATAAATGTATTTTTTATTTAGTCATTTTGGGTTTGCCAATACGTTCAGAAGAGGGTATATTAGGTCCTTTTAGTCAATGTCAGGCCTAAACAGCTGCCTGTCAAACCAACGCCAAATTATTTTCGTTTTCTCTCGATTAACGCAATATATTGTCACTCGGTGAATTACTGGGTAAAAGATAAATCTTCTCTCCAATTTCTAATTCACGAGTTGAAAATGACAAATTTGTATTCTCTACTTCAAAATATTTGAACATTTTTAAACCAAATTTATTAATTTTATTTTGGATAGGTATTACAAACAATTTGTTTAGACAATGAACTTAACTATCTTAAAAAGGGGGCACATAATCCTACAACTCATATTTTCAATCTCTCTAAAGTGGCTGAGTGAATGGGAGGAGAGACAAATCTTGCTATAGGGGAGAGGGGGACTAGAATTGGCCTTGGGTATCAAATGCGGCCCGGGAGTGCTCCCCCTTAAATTTGTCGACAATGATAAAAAAAAACATTGTAAGGTACTGTTGACCCTGCATGTTTTACTCTACTTCTGTTATTAATAGGTTAGGGTGTATTATTTAAATATATGTTTCTCATATAAAGCAAATCCTGGGCTTTTAGTTTTATAACTTTTCAAAATACAATTTATTAATTATTTCGAAATTTGCAAAGCTATTAAGTGCAAAACAGGCATAATTTAAATTTATGAGAAACATAACGTTGAATACCAAGCTTCGACTGAAACAATTCGTTAAATTTCATTTTGAACATCATGGTTTGTAAGATTAAAATAAAGTTCATAATTGTCTTTGAATTAACAGTAATATTTAGATATTAATTCACATACGTTCAAAATAACAACTGATACTGCCGAGTATATTTCTTTTCATTATTATTCTTTGATGTTGTATTACATTGAGTTCATTGTCAGTTTTTTATTATAAAAAAATAGTACACCTCTCCAGAATGTTACGGGGAAAGCCCCTGCTTGCCCCCCTTAACTCCGCCCAAGGTTAAGAGTTATGTTGAATCACAAAGTTTGAATATCATATCATGAAAATGAAATCATTTTCTTTTAAGAAATATATTTAAAAAAATCACTCATAAACTAGGAAGATCAATAGCCTTATAATTTGTACATTTCTCTAAACACCTCATAACCTCTCTGAGAAACCAATTCTGTAGCCAAAAATAAGAAGCCATTAAATAAACACTATAACCAACAGCTTGTCTACAGGGCTGTGGCTAGCGAATAAATATTCTACACCTAATAATCTAAAAGATTTCATTTATTCTGTCCTGAATTTTTGACGAAACATATACAGATGTCTACCTACTTTTTTAAAAATAAATTTTCTGAAAAATTGAAACGGCTCAAGTAGAGAAGGCTATTGTTGAGACGGGTCACTTGGGAGGGAGCCAATAGGAAAGCCGGATTTGCTACCCCAACCCCTTTCCAAGATGGCGGCGCCCATAAGCGCGGGAACAACATTTACACCAAGCTAATAGGAAAGCCGGATTTGCTACCCCAACCCCTTTCCAAGATGGCGGCGCCCATAAGCGCGGGAACAACATTTACACCAAGCTAATAGGAAAGCCGGATTTGCTACCCCCAACCCCTTTCCAAGATGGCGGCGCCCATAAGCGCGGGAACAACATTTACACCAAGCTAATAGGAAAGCCGGATTTGCTACCCCAACCCCTATCCAAGATGGCGACGCCCATAAGCGTGGGAAGTTCAAATACTCAACTGTCTGTGTGGGAATCGGTAGGCTAACGCCTGACGGACACCCAACACACGGACGCGTTGCTGCAGGCGCACCAGCAGAAGGGAGATGTGTGAAGAGTATGAATATCAGTACACTGAACTCTATGTCTGTTCCCGAATAACAAGGTTGATTATCTGTAATGCGTAATATTATGTGTAGCAAATATACAAGGTTATCTATGCACCTGCACTCCTAACTGTTATGTGTAAAGGTGAAATAATAATATCTCCAATATCTCTTAGCATAAGGTTAGTCTCCGACCTCCTGCATGCTCTGTCGTGGGTATTTCCTACCCTAATAAAGGAAAAAACAACGAAAAAGCCTGTACCTGCTCAGACCTACACATCCCTACGGAAAAAGGGGTTGCAAATACACCCATCAGGGGCGCTGACCTCGGATACATAAAGACTGACATAAAAGCCTACATAAAAAAAAGACTGACCTCGTTGTATCATTTTAACTACCTAAGCGGACGACCTCAAAACCGTCATGATTAATGTTATCTCGTATGGAGTAGTCGTCAAAAAAAAAGAGCACCACCGCCACTATCCCTACCCTTAAGATATCGATATTGCATCCTGACAGACTCCGTCAGATTCCATGCTAAAATACATACCGCATTGATTGCCCGAGCCACCGCTCATCCCAAGTGCAGCCCCGCCACTTCCTCCATCTTCTTGTTCTACTTCTGTAGTTTACTATTACATTAGACAAATAACTTTAAGAGAGGTAGGTCCAGACAGATTATATCTGAATAATACAAACGGATACAACCGGTTATTTCCATAATCAGATAACGAGCTCTGGTTAAAAACCTGGATATTATTTCAGCCTTCAGAATTATTCCTGAAACGTAATTGTTTTAGAAAAACCTGTATACGTAGGACTATGGTAAACATAGAGTAACTTAAAATTAAGTAAACATAAATTAGGAGGTATTTCATCAGCAATAATATAGACTCTAATTTTTCAAAAGACAAAGCTTTATAGGCAAATTTCCCCATCACCCTAGAGCTATAGCCTTCGATGCGCTGTCCGTTTTTTTACCTGGCGGACATCCCCTTGTAGGCCTACATCACCAGGTTAGCTTATTGCATGAGCTTAGTTTGAAAAGCGCTTACAATGAGCATCAATTTTGAAAATTTTTATTATTGCTGTGTTTACATTACTTGCACTATCAATAGTAAAACATGTTTTAGGGTAACACATAGAACAAGAATAAACCTATTTTACTACACAACGCGATTAAAAGTACAGATTAATCACTTTTGTTTACTAAAATTCCCGGCAATAACGAAAGCAAGAAGTATCAATTAAATCTCGTTGACGGTACGTAACTATGTTAGATGCGCAAATCTACTTTAAGGTTAACACTTCAGGTATCAAAAATCAGATAACCATTTTTTATTTATTTTTTATTTTTTTAATTTTTCTTTTTTTAATTTTTTAATTTTCCTTTTTTAAATTTTTAATATTATACTTGTCTTTGTTTACGGAAAAATTAACTCCACACCAGTGACCCAGACATACCTTGGTTTACGGAAGAATTAACTCCACGCCAGTGACCCAGACAAACACACAGGTTTAACTACACATCAGTGACACACACACACGGGTTTACGGAAGAATTAACTCCACGCCAGTGACCCAGACAAACTTTGGTTTACGGAAGAATTAACTCCACGCCAGTGACCCCAAACACACTTTGGTTTACGGAAGAATTAACTCCACGCCAGTGACCCAGACATACCTTGGTTTACGGAAGAATTAACTCCACGCCAGTGACCCAGACACACAGGTTTAACTCACACACACAGGTTTACGGAAGAATTAACTCCACGCCAGTGACCCAGACACACAAGAATTAACTTATTGTATAATAATACACTGATTTTGACCTTTCATGCATAACCGTATCGTATTATACAACGTGGCTTAATCTCTAAGCTTTCGTTCTTGCCTTTGATTACGGAAAAATTAATTTCGGTACCAAGAGACTGGATGAAGATCACACTGTACAAACTCGATTTATTAATAATTACGTATCTCCTTTTTAACGGGGATCTCAAACACCTTTTATGAAATTTTTCAGCTAAGAAATAAAAATAATTTACATTTGCTCTGATGTTACCCTTAAAACATGGTCTACGTGGAAAATTTAAAATTCATTTGAACTGATCGTACGTTTATGTACGTCGTACTTTTTTATTATAACCATAAGGAAAGGAGTCATACTTACCCTCCCTTTTTCTCTTGAATCCTGTTATTTTAAACTGTTTCGATTCTTCGACAGTAACCACCTCACGATCTTTTGTTCTACGAATACGTGAGCGGGCACCTCCAAGGATTCGTCTTTGTCTGTGACCATTGATTTTAGAGATTGAAAATTAACCAAACCAGATGTGCGAAGGTTTAAAGTCAGTCCTTTTACTTTGCAAACTTTCTCTATTGAGTTTTTAGCTGTAGAGAGTACTCTGAAGCCATACGTCTTTGGACCTCCCGATACAAATTCTGTAATGTATGATCCTTGTCCGTATGTAGCAAGCTCGTCAGTCATATGTCCTAAGTAGTCACCTGTTTGTACCTTATGCATTCCAGGTCTGTGATAATATATAACACTATCAGTGTCATAATACAATACCTGCCTCCCCAAATCGTTCAAATGTTCGTACAGTTTTAATCTGGCCTGAGCTGTAGTGTATGCAGCAATTACAACATTTGCAATAGATAAGGGATCACAATCGTTTTCTACGAATTGCCAGTTAACAATGATCACGTCGTCGTTGATTTCTTGAATATTGTTTACCTGTATAGATGGTGATCTCATCATTTTAAAAAATTCGGACGGCTGACGAAATATTGTAGTTTTAGTCTGATTTTCCCTTTGTCCAAATTTTCCCCAAAACGAGTTTAACATCAACTTGGCCAGGGATCTAAGGCCCTCGTTCTTCTCTATGGATTCCAATCTTATGTTTTCATGGTTGAGATAATCACTGACATAATTCTGTTTCTCCTCATCATTGACACACCACGCGGGATATCCTGAAGCTTCCTGTTTGATCTTCAAGAACTGATTAATGTATTCAACAAAGAGGCCATTACCCTTGTCGAAACTAGCTACTTCGTACTCCCACATCTCGTACATTTCTAATACAGTGTAACCTTTTTCTATAGCCTTTCTTATTTCGTCCATGGTCCAAGTTCCTACCAACGCTCGTTCTTCGGTATTGTGGTCACACTCGGTTGTGCTCAGTTTGAGTGCACATGTTCTGCAGAGGACAAACATTAACATCTGATGAAGTTTAATAGGTAACACAGGATGATACAGAGCACGTGGAGGAAGGACTTTACACTTCAAAAGTCCTTCAGCGTCTATTCCACGTTGTCTGCACTCATTGTCACCCACGTGTACGTTTGGATGGCCAATAGGATACTTTCCATACTTACTCACCCAAGGATAGAGCGAACATATATCAACGTAATGTATAGTCTCATCATTCTTACACGCGTGATAGGATTTAGTGTTTCCTGTTCGCCCTCCAAAAAATGCATCACGTGGATTGAGAGGTGCTTTGTTCAGTATGGGGTGTGTGTCCAGGTAGGTCATGGCCGTGTTTCCTTTTTTCATCTGTTTAAATTCGCACTCCCACATCTCCACGACATTGGAGAGTTTAGCCGATTTGACCCTCGTCCTCTCTAAACGTAAATTAAGTGTATCGGAGGGATCATCTTCCAAAGGTTCGTCACGTCCATTAGAGAAGCACTTGGGACACCCGTGCCAGTAGCATCCGTGGAACTCAAATATTTCTCCTTCGAAATATCCATCCACTCTCAAACCTCCTATTTTCACCTCACGTCCTCGGCCTGCGTGTTCAATACGAATTCCTCTCTGATCTTCTAACCAAGTCAGCCATTGCAAAGCTATTTCTGATTGTCTGTCTACTAGTCTGTATCCTATTTTAGGAACAATTCCAATGGTATCGGGTCTTAAATAGTTTCTTCTAAACGCAAGGTTACAAGCACTGGTGATGGTTACGGCCTCTAGGAAGGGGTCCAGATTACATATGCTCAAAAATATCGATCTAAACTTTATGCAGGCTAAAGCCAGGATCTCAACATCGGAACAACAGTATTCGACTATCTCCTTCTGAAAATCAAACACATACCCGTTACTTATCTGTTCATCGTGCCAGTTAACGAAATGATCATAACTATTTTTGTCCATCATAGAATCGGGACAATAGAATTCTTTAGGAGGGATAGGGCCAACATACGATTGGTTTTCCAGCGTGTTGAAGAGGTGGGGGAAGTAGCCTTTTTTCTTTTCTGGCGGGAGACCGAAAGACTTGGGCAGTTTAGATAAGGCCATGGGCATATAGTTTAGGGAATCGATGAACTTCGTGTTATCAATCTCCATCAGAATCACTTTTGTCCCACGCGTAATCAGAGTGGGTGTAAATTGAGTCTTTTCCAGTACGTACTTCAGTATAAACTGAAAATCAAAACACTGGCCATTATGGGCTATAACAGCTACTTTCTTGTACTGTTTCCTCACGTTCATCACGTATGTCATAAACTCATCGACAGGATCATCTTTAAAGACTCTAGTTCTGTAACATTCACAAGAATGTCCATCTATACAACGGAAACAATACTTCTGAGAAACACACAAGGTAACTCGATGAACCTTAGTATCATGGATATTTTCGTCTTGTCTGGTTTCCAGATCGAAAAATACAAAGAGGAAATCTTTCTTCATAGGACTACGAGAATCGACTTTCATGTAGCATGAGTGTGATGAAGGCATATACGATGTGCAAGTCTTGCAATACACCTCACCACGCTCATGAAGTGAACTGCGATTAGACTGATATATTACTTTCATACATGATGGACATCTTTTTATGGAATTACAAACATCAACAAGATGATTAGCGAAGCAGTTACGGTTTTTAAATTGTCTATTGCAAGCGCTACAATCAATTCCACTGTCAATCTGAGTACATGGAGGAGACCGTTTGCAAGAGTAACATGTTACCGAACACCTGTGCTTCACACGATGGTCAAAAGGAGTATGACAGGTTTCGCAATAGTAACCACAAGCGAACGCAGCAGTCAGACTAGTAATCACGTTGAAATGATCGTTATGAAATATAAGATTGATTTTCTTTTCAGCATTTTCTCCTTCGAAAAATACGGTGCGTCCCTTACTGCCGTACTGATACACAGTAATTTTATAACCACTGAGAAAAGTCTGAAACTTTTGTAACTCCTCTAGACCAGAGCCCTTGTCGGAAATTTGAACTCCTGCAGCGACCATCAACTGCTGTGCTTTCAATGTCTGTATATTACCGAAGTTCCTTCTTATTGCATTATATTCATTATCTCTGTCGACATTGGCTTTTCCTACAACAATCGAGCGAGGTAAACAGATAGCATCGGAATTTTTAATCACTACGATACCCCTCCTATCGTGACATTCCTCTTCATAGTTATTAAAGAAACCTGGTCTGACACGCCCACTTCTATTTGCTGGTTGAGGACATGTGTGATGGTTAACGTTAAACGGAGTATGACAAGATTCACAATAATAAACACAACGAAATGCCGATGTCAAACTGGTAATGACATTAAAATGTCCGTCATGATACAACAAGTTTATTTTTCCTCCAGCATTGTCACCTTCGAATAAAATGTCACGTCCTTTGTTTCCGTACTTATACACTGTAATTTTATATCCAGAGAGAAAATTTTGAAATTTTTGTAAATCATCAGATATCTCAACGTCAGCATTGTTCCTTAACTGTTGAGCTTTTATCATCTGTATATTTCTCACGTTGAGTCTGATGTCACAATAATTAGGATCTTTGTCGACGTACGCTTTTGCAACAAAAAGCGAACACGGAAGCGAATAGGCATTTTTAATAACCACTATTCCTCTTCTCCTGCGACACTCTTCATCGTAGCTATTAATAGGCGCGTCCTCGACCCTGTGGTACTCTGACTTTGGTACAGGTAATCTTGAAGGTGTCACTCGAACCAAAACCTATCAAATTACTTTGAATAATCCCACCAATTACTTGCCAAAGTATATCAGAAGTGATTTGATCAGCCTGCCGGAATGCAACATAGCCCGGTTCTCGATTTTTGAAATTTAAACTTGTCATCGTGAACCCGAGTTGGTCCGCCTCATTCGTGTCTAATTTCGTCTTGTCGACAATATCGGCAAGCCCTTTTTTAATCCAGTCAGTTTCCTCCACATCGTCAGGTGGTAAATTAAATTTGAACAAAAAACTATTTCCGTACATACGGAACTTTTTTACATATGATTCATTACTAGAGATAAGCCTTACAGCCATTATGTCTAGCTCTTGCCCGTTCTCCACTTAGCAGCAGCGTAACAGGTTCTACAATCAAAGTTGAAATTCCGTGAGATTAATTTTGTTTAGTAGAAAGTGTGTTCCTTTAAATTAAATGTGTGTGTGTGTGTGTGTGTGTGTGTGTGTGTGTGTGTGTGTGTGTGTGTGTGTGTGTGTGTGTGTGTGTGTGTGTGTGCGATTGTGTGTGTGTGTGTGTGTGTGTGTGTGTGTGTGTGCGCGCGCGCGCGCGTGTGTGTGTGTGTGTGTGTGTGTGTGTGTGTGTGTGTGTGTGTGAGCTTATTTTAGTTAGAAACGGTCAATTTAACTTACTCAGCTATATTTAATAATATATATAATAATTGTTTGGATGGGTGTGTGTGCGTGCGTGTGTGCGCGTGTGTGTGTGTGTGTATGTGTTGTGTGTTTGTCAATGATTGGCTTAACGGTTGTAACGCTTTGTTTACTATTACACAACACACCTAAGTTTTACCACACAAAACTCTCAAACAATTGAGTTAACGATTGTATCGTATTGCTTACTATTACTATACTACAAAAGTATTTGTACATAGGCAGGGAGTGCATGTACTAAGAAAAATCTCCTTCTTCACTAGAGATAATATACACTTGTACACCTCTCAAGCAAATGACCTAATGACTGTAGCGCATTGATTAATATTACTAAACTCCGTAAGTATTTGCGCATGCGCAGAGAATACATGTATTAGGTAACATGGAAAATCACCTTCTTCACTAAAACCGTTATAGTCTTGTACAAATCTTAAACAAATGATTTAACGTATGTATAACATTGCCTAATATTACAAGATTATCTAGGTATTTGCGCCTGCGCAGAGAATACATGCATTATTAAACATGAAAAATCACCTTCGCCACTAAACCTAATCTACACCTGTATTTCACTCAAACGAATAGCATAATGATTTAACGCATGTATAGCATTGCCTAACATTACAAGATTATCTAAGTATTAGCGCCTACGCAGGGGATACATGCATTATTAAACATTGGAAAAATCACCTTCTTCACTAAAGCTGTTATAGTTCTGTACACATCTCAAACAAATGATTTAACGTATGTATAACATTGCCTAATATTACAAGATTATCTAGGTATTTGCGCCTGCGCAGAGAATACATGCATTATTAAACATGAAAAATCACCTTAAATCTACACCTGTAGTTCACTCAAACGAATGGCATAATGACTGTAGCGCATTGTTTATTATTACAATATGACTAAAGTATTTGGACATAGGCACGGAATACATATCTGATGATAAGACGACATGATCATGAAAATGTACATATGGGTTTAATCTTAGTTACCTTGTATTAGAAGCTGTTTTTTATTATTTTGTGGTATTTGTGGAGTTGTTTTCAATAATTTCGTTGTAATATGTTGTAGCACTGTGCTCTTGATATTGTATATACTAAACTGAACTAGGTTAGAAACATAGATAGTAAAAATTAGAATGAGATAGATTTAATGAATTATTTTAATTATAATTTTAATTTAATGAATTAATATTGTTTAGGATATTAGAATTTGAGATAATAGCCTAGATTTGTAAATAACAATGAAATAGATAGTTTCACTTTCTACCCACATAAATTAGACAAAAACTGTTTTAAAATAAATAAAGTTACATTGAACGTATTCATTTCTTTTAAGGTGTATAAAATCTTGTAACACATCAGCGCTACTAGCGGTTAGGTACGTAAGATTAGAGAATGGAATTAAGTTTATCGTTACATAAAGAGACGGGAAAATTGTTAGAACAAATTATATAAATGCATCTCATAAATTTACCTCCTCTTAACGTCCAGAAATCCGAATTAAAGTAAAACTAATGAGAATGGTTAAAGATTAGAAATAAACAAACCGGATACTTTGACATCACTACTGTAATTCGATGAAATGGAAGAACAGGGTTACAAGAGATTACACATTTAGTGAGGGTTTACGAGAATTTAGTAAAATCCAGGCTGTTGACATGGTGTGATGTATTTTAATAGTGCTCAAGATGAGCATGTATTACCTGTATTTTTAGTCGCCTGAACACTCTTGACACCTGTAAATATAAGTCAGTTAAAGGTTTAAGTCACCTGTATAGGTAGTCACTTGTATACGTAGTCAGGTGTATACTTAATCACCTCTATTCACTAGTAGGCCTATACGTAGCAACACGATTAAACCAACATGTATATTTAGTCACCTGTGGATGTAGACACACCTATACGTAACCACTTATATATGTAGACAGTTTCATACACCTGTATACATAGTCACGTATATATTTTATCACCTGTATACGTGGTTACCTGTGAACGTAGACCCCTTGTACACGTAGTCACCTGTATAGATAGCACCTGGATGTGTCGGTACTCACATGAATACATATCTCATATGTATACGTAACTAATTGTACACGTAGTCAAAGTGAACAAATTAGTAAAAGTGTAATTAATTGTATAACTCAGTTGTTTATATACGTAGTCCCTTCTATTCGTAGTCACCTGTATTCCTAATCCCCTGTATATGTAACGACCTGTTCACGTTGCCATCTGTAAACGTAATCATCTGCATACATTGGCTACTTCTACATTAGTCGGCTGTACATTTATGACACCAATATAGGTTTAACGGTTTTATGAGTACTGTTACCTATATAGGTGGGCCGCCTATACTTATTTTAACATTAGTCATAACATTAAGAATTAGTCAAAAGTGTAAATAATTGTATAAAGCAGTGATTTGTATACGTAGTTGCCTGTATACGGAGAGACCTCTATACGCAGGCATCTATATCTATAATGAGTCACCTATATGAGCTCATCAAGTTTATGATATCAATATAGGTTTATCAGTTTTATTGATTGGTCACCTATACAGTTAGTCACCTGTACATGTAGTTACCTATAAATTTACCCACTTTTATACACAGACTCCTGTATACGTATGCACCTTTTAATGTTGTCACCAGTATAGTCGCATGTATGTATTTATAAGATTTGTTTGTGTTTGTAACCGACAGGTTGTACCGCTTTATTTATTATGACAAACATTTAATTCAGACGTAACTACAAATAATTAATATAACATTAGGAGATTATTTTAGCTCTTTAACGAATAATGCAGTGTTAGTTTGATAATGATAGAGTGTCGTTAACGTTAAATCTTTTCTCTTTATGATTGTAATGTTTAAGTTATTACTATATTAGTACTTACATGTTACACAAACGAATACAACTGCACAACTGCGCTGCATATCACAGGCGCGGTGACGTCACAGCGCACATGTTCTAAACCTCCTTTACCCATTTAGAATGAACTATTCCACTCAGACCGGAAGCCTCCTTATCACGTAGATATCATTCTACGGCTGTGGTTTCTGTAAGTCTACACTATTGTACAATTTAAACTCTATTATAATTAATTTGAAAACATAAATTCTCCTTCTAACGCAGGTCAAAATTATATTCTACATTACAAGATTGTTAATTCAAAGATAATTGCGCCATATAATATAGAGTATTAATATTCAGACACAATAATTACTATAGTTTTCCAGCTTTTTCTTCTTTTCAAAATAGTAAATAATTCATATAAACAGGGATTCTAATATGTACTGCCGGCAAGTTATACAGTGTCTGGGTTTACCTCTCTCACTGATAAACCGCGTCATAATTATAACGGAGTATAAGGATTATAGTCCTACGTATACAGCTTTTTCTAAAACAATTACGTTTCAGGAATAATTCTGAAGGCTGAAATAATATCCAGGTTTTTAACCAGAGCTCGTTATCTGATTATGGAAATAACCGGTTGTATCCGTTTGTATTTTTCAGATATACTCTGTCTGGACCTACCTCTCTTAAAGTTATTTGTCTAATGTAATAGTAAACTACAGAAGTAGAACAAGAAGATGGAGGAAGTGGCGGGGCTGCACTTGGGATGAGCGGTGGCTCGGGCAATCAATGCGGTATGTATTTTAGCATGGAATCTGACGGAGTCTGTCAGGATGCAATATCGATATCTTAAGGGTAGGGATAGTGGCGGTGGTGCTCTTTTTTTTTGACGACTACTCCATACGAGATAACATTAATCATGACGGTTTTGAGGTCGTCCGCTTAGGTAGTTAAAATGATACAACGAGGTCAGTCTTTTTTTTATGTAGGCTTTTATGTCAGTCTTTATGTATCCGAGGTCAGCGCCCCTGATGGGTGTATTTTCAACCCCTTTTTCCGTAGGGATGTGTAGGTCTGAGCAGGTACAGGCTTTTTCGTTGTTTTTTCCTTTATTAGGGTAGGAAATACCCACGACAGAGCATGCAGGAGGTCGGAGACTAACCTTCGTCGCAAAGTGTGTTTTTGTCATTACTTATATCAGACTTTCTTTCAATCCTTCTCGTATTTAATGCACTGTTTATTCTCTCTGGCAATGGAATTTATAGAATACCATCAAAATCGTTTAGTAAAAACAGTTGATTCGGGCCCTGAACTTTATCTTCTTGGCCCTCTACTATCTCCGGATATTCACTAGCATGACTTTTAATTTTTTGCAATATACCAGAACCATCGTCATCATCAACATTGACGTCAATTTTCTTCTACACAACTGTTATGAAAACAAGCTATCTCCAAATGAACCGTATGGCCTATGAACATCAATCTCCTTTAGCATCACACGAAATAGTATCCTATTGATTCTCTCTTATTCTTAAAGTCCATGTTAAAATAAATCTGAACTAAAATATATTTTAATATCTGCACAAGATGAATTCATACCTTATTTACAATTATATCACTATTTACGATAATTTTAAAATAACAAATTATGAAATTCAAAACGCGATATTAACTCTATATTTAATTAATACATCTAAATACAATATCAACAAACGCACAAAATCACACATAAAACAAATCCACACTAAAGAACCTACCCTCCGCGCTTTTATCAAAATTCAAAAAACCAATGCCCCCATCCGAGCCATCATCAGCTACTAGAATGCCCCTGTACATAAATTAACAGAATACATTCACAAGATAAACAGACAATCCATAATCTTTAACACAGAAACACACATAAAAACAGAACAAACCTCTTAAGTAAAATAAAACATATAAACATACCACACAATTCAACACTACTCTCACTCGACATAACAAATATGTACACCAACATACCCATACCCGAAACGCTCAACATCCTAGAAACCCAATTAATACAGAAGAACATACCTAAAACCCACGTTACCGAAAACATAAGCATCCTCCAAACCATCATCAATCAAAACTATTTCACCCACAACTCAAACTTCTACTCACAACCAGATGGCCTACCCATGAGAAGTCCAATCAGTAGCGTTGTATAGTGTTGGTAGCAAAACTAAAGAAAGACAATATGTGAATTATTAGAAAATCAATAGGGTAGTTCAAATTGTACGAGGTTACACTATAAAGCCCGGAGGAGCCACCCACTCTTTTTTGGAGCAGTATGGGGTCTGATTTATTAATAAAAAACGACACTGAATTTAAGTTTAACACCAAAGATAATTAAAAGAGAGATAACACAAGTTTCCTGAGTAGCAGTTAATTCTAAGCCATTTACCAATCAAACTGTATGCGGTTCTTGTAGAGCGGTGAGTCGTTCGACGCAACAGGCCTGTTTGGAATCTTGCAGCGATGAACGAAGTTTCTTGAAGATTGGCATAAACTAAAACTCATTTAGTCTTTTTTTTAATAATTTCACTGCACTTATAACAATATAAAACGTCTTGAATCATTAAATGTTTATTCCTTCAAGCGGTTAAAAGAATTAATGTTCTGATGTAATGTTATTAACAGTTAACTTAAGACAATGACACTCGAACTTATAACGCGGTTTACATTGACTTATTAAAGTTTGACGTCGAGAATTTATTGTCAGCACGCATTTACATTATTGCCCGAAAGTATTCTGCAA
>JBAIZL010000006.1:12962704-13002704 GCA_036971475.1 Prosapia bicincta | reverse complement strand
TAAATCTGAAATCTTTATCACACTTGGTGTATTGCCAATTAAATTTAAATTATGTTACAATTATTTTTTTGAGTATATACATTTTGATAATCATTTAGACTACATTTTTATACTTTAAATATTTGTTCTAAAATAAATTTCATTGATGTTTCATTTTATTGTTACAATAATAAATTGTGAATATTAATTTCTGAAATAATGTGTCTTCAAATTATAGTATTTTATGCATCATTGGGGATTATCTTTATCTTATACCTTTGCATATTTGTACTCAAAAGCAGAAACGCCTGAACAATTAAATAACAATACAATATTTGACTGAGAATTGAACTTTGTTCAACTTATGTTCATTTAAAAGTTTTATTAACACTATTTTTAAAATAATATTTTTTTCTGACCTAAAGTAAACTACTATATTGTGTATTGTTGTAAAAATTAATATGAATAAACAATTTTATATAGAAAAAAGGAAGTTTTTAATAGAAATCGAACGTATATACTAGAACCTCACTATTTATTATAACATAATGTATTGCACTTGCTTATAGTACGCCTCGCTCATGATCATCTTGATTTCCATTAACATTTTTATAGGTTATAAAAGTATAAATATGGTATAATTTGTAATTATTGGTTTTTGAAGAAAACAACTATACATTTTGATACAAGTGTTTATGTGGCACACTGCGTTAGTAAAAATATTTTCGTGAAGTTTTGATAATTATCTCTGTAATGATAATTAATTTATAGACCATTTTAGTAGGTTTAAAACATGTATTGTGCTATGAATTGTAATACAAAATTTTGGTAACAATATAAAGCATCCAGTACTACAAAGAAACTAATTATACATTTATGCAAGACTATTAGTAATAACATAGGATTATATTATTCTATGATTCATTTTAATATAGTGAATGTATGAAGGTAATGAACGTTCAAGCGTAAAATTAGTCTTAATAAATCAAAAGTAACATCCCCTTTATAGAAAAGGGACCAGATAAGCGCGATCGCACACACGCGTTTAGAGATTTAGAGAGATGGAGGGAGCAGAGGAGAGTAAGAGAGACACAAACATTGGTGTAGCTTTACTCAATGTTATTAAATTACAAATCAAGTTTGCCTTGGAACATTTCCACCGCTGAAAGTCAATATTAACCTACCTGGCTTTCACAGCTCGCACTTATATTCAGAATCCTGTGTATTTACGACCTAAATTATGGTGTTGAAAACAGGTTTCATTATAGTAATTACTAATATTTATTAATACATAAATTATTAATTAAAAAAATTAATATTTTTTAAAATTTATCAAGGTCAAGATATGTTCAATAGAAATAACAATACTGTTGACGCGTTTCGGAATGACTCCATTTTCAAAACTTAAATCGTATACTTTGAGTTCGTTTAGATATACTATTAGCCACACAACCGCTATAAATGGAGTAAACAGAGGAAAATACTGTAACGTTAGAAAAGGCAGACACTATGCTAAACAATATAGAAATATCCCTAACAGAAATGAAGATGAGCATATTATGAATTTCAGTATTGTGTTATATAATTTTCTAACTTGAATTTAGGCGATTTATTTAAATATTTTCTCATCATAACAAACGCAGTTTAAAAAGTAATAAATATAGAAATAAAAAGAACAAGGAAATGGAATAAATTTATTGGATAAATATTTAATTAAAATATTTACCTCTTCAACATGTCATGAGTTAATCTACCATAATCGATTAGAAAAAATAGGTAAAAAAAATATCTTCATTTGATATGTCCAAAAATTAAAAAAAGTAATAATATTGTATTAAAGCTTATAAATCAATATTTCAATTTTTTAAATGTAAATCTTAAAGTAGCACTTTTGACATCCCTTTTCGTACATTTAAAACTCACTTCAAACAAATTATCAATGTTTTTTTCAGTAGGTTATAAGGCTTAAGTTTCATTTAGTTTATTTAGGAAATATTTTGTAATGGAAACGGTCTAAATACTCACACGTCTTCTAAATGGTTCACTTTAAAGTTATTTATTTAATTTCATAGGAGCTATAAAATAACAGATAAACGAAATATGATTTTTTTTTTTAATTCGTGATTGTTTTCAGATAGAATAATAAGAAATGTTATTTAGTTACAATGGCTTATATATTGGTTTATGGTAAAAATGAGTTTATTAAGCAAAGAAATCCAGACGACATCTATTTTACCCACTTGTTTCTTTAGTGTTTGTATAAAGTTGGAGAAGAAATTCAATAAGGCCTAAACCAACAAATAAAATAGGATTTTCAATAATACTTACCAATATGGAGTAGAAATATATAAAGGTTTCAGAGTTTACACTGGAGCTCATTCCATCCGCCAAAGGTAAATATTAACCTACCCCGATTATCCAACCCCATTTTAACTTTTGGCTCTCCATTTTGACTAACTGCGTTTCGGGTTTTATTTGTAAACAGAAATAAATCCAATATTGTTACAATTTGTGGTTAACCGTTTCTAAAGTTTAAGTATGAGAATATAGTATAATTAAAATCTTTAGATATAGCGATATATTATTGAAGTGATAAAATGATATTTATAAACTCATAATCGTTTATAAACCAAACCTAAATTATTTCAAATAATTTCATTACATTTTTCTAGTTTATATTACCTTTGTAATTAATTAGGTGTTTATTTTTTTAAAAATATTTTATTTGAATAAATTAATTCATCTACTTATTTATTGGATGTATATACAAAGGATAGTGATTGTTTTGATTTGATTTTTTTAATACTTTTGGTGACCCAACTATCACAAATTGGTATTATATAAAATATTATATAATGAATATTTTGTTTTTGAATTTACTAAATGTTAAAAAAAATAGTTATCTTTCCATTTGAAGTTTTACAAGTAATTTTTCAATTTACTAATAACTACTACTTTAATTGGAAGTTAACTTTGATATGCAACAAATTCTATTCGAAGTTGACTTTATACAACTAATATTTTTTGATTTTTCACTAATAAATATGAGAATAATCATGTTAGAGGTACTTTAAATAGAAGTTAACTTTGATATTCAACGCATTTTATTCAAAGTTGACTTTTTACAACTAATAATTTTTGATTTTTCATTAACAAATATGTGACTTATTAAGTTAGAAGTCACTTACTAAGGTTGATGCAGTGTGGAATCCAGCAGTGCTAACAACATTTGCAATATTAAAACCCTAATTTGTTTTAAATGATAATTCAACTTATAAATTCTACAGTTAGGTAAATTTTATCTCACTTGTTACAAATAATAAAACTGCCTTATACACATAATTTACTAATAATAACTGTAATACCTTTTACTTGTTAATGCCTTTTGGTATTGCTGAATTTCTCAAAATTTATCACAGATAATGCCTAATTTAATTTTTTATTATTCACATTGGTAAATTTTTATTACCTAAATCTCTACATCTCTCTCCTCAATGATGTTATATGTATCTATTTGTAATTTCTGAAAACTAATAGTTTAAGAAACAAAGTTAAAATTATTTAATTTAGTTTTAAATATTAAAATAAAATATCCACATCTTTTGGTGTGATTACAAAATCATTGATTGATTGGAAGTGCAGCATACTTATGGTTCGATGCCTTCTTTAGAGATGTGACTTGAAACTTGAATAACTCATCTCTGATCCTTATATCGATGTATTCTTTCTTGCTGTTAATTACGCCTAACTAAACTATTTGTGTAGCGTTGTGATCATCTTTCTAATGATCATAGAGCATGACTTAAAGAAAAACTTTACTTATAGAGAAAAAACAATATTTATTTGACCAAGCCTACTTAACTGTACCATACCCTAACAAGACTTTATTCAATTGATTGAATGCAAAAACAAACAAAAAACAATCTAGATGAAAGGTATTGTGCTGCTGTCTTTAAATTCGTTAAACTCTATTTATTAAAAATATTATACCACAACCCCTATTTACAAAACTAATTACAATCTGTTATGTTTGGATCAAAAGAGTAAATTCTACTCTAACATGTCGTTTCCTCTGAAATCCGATGTTCGACTTTTTTTCTACCAGATCATTGTCTCCTACATTTGATAACAACAACTCTTTAACGACTATAATTCCTCCTACAATAGTTTTTCCAAATTATCAATAAAATAAAAAGTCGGGCGCATTGTATTAATTAGTTATTATATGGAAATTGGTAAACAACCAACCCATCAATATTTTCCACTAAGTATTTAAACAATTGCGAATTGTTTGGGAATATTTGCATGCTACTTGGAGATATGAACACAAAGGGGGATTTGTTCTGAAGGACATATTTTGTTCTATTTAGAGATATTGCATGAAACAAGGGTAGGAAGAGACAAGTTGAGTGAATATTGGAAATGGATCAAAACGATAATACCTGAAAGGAAAATAAAACGCCAATAGGACAGATATCAGCCGAGCATTAGACACATAACAGGGATCATATTGATAAAAAACGAGCTTTACCAACAATGAAGTTTATTACATAAAAATATATGATATAATTAATGCTCATTTCATCCTCCAAATGAATGGAGCAACTTACAAACGCTACGGAAACACGAATGTATGTTATTAGGTTTAGAAACAGTAATGGTCATAAATAACAGCAATTATGTTAATTGTATGGAACAGATTTGCTCCGAAATTACATCGTAAATTTGGTATATTATATGCTTGTTTACACGAATATGTACATTGCGCAATAGTTTCATACATTTACAGGTGGGTATGTATACCATTAGGTATCTTATTACTATGAAACAATCTATGATAATCTCATTGTAGTTTCAATAATTACTCTGGCGAATATGGTTTGGAGTGATTAAAAACAAGTTTCCAACCTTTTCCTTGTGTATATACATGCATAGCGTGATTGGTAATAATTATTTAGTACTATTTACACAACAGATTTCACTTAAATATTTAGGATACTACCTATGTATACTGTATGTCGACGTTATTCGTAGAGTGCGAAGATATTTAGTTAAGATCAATCTTGCACCGGCTTTTCTTTTCCAAACCAGTTTACGCTATTCTTGTGAGATTGATGGCTAATTTACTATTCCAGTATTTAGTGTTATGATATATTTATTTATATTTTTATTCCCAAAAAATATCAAATAATGCTTCATGTTTATGGAAAAGAGAAAAAAACGAAGTTTTTACCATAAAACATACTTTTTCAAGAAATATATAAATTCGTTTTTCCTCTTTCTTTATGTCTCACTCACAAACAATCTATCATAAGTATAATGTGAACATACAAATAAAACAAGAATTATTAAAAATAAAATGATTCAAGGCAATTCCTACAGAGGCCGACAGTGGAAAATTTAATTTAACGACCTTTTTATTATTAAATGATGTAAAAGCTATGTTTAAGGTAATTTCAATCATGCCTTCCGCTATGTCGCTAATAGCATTCAACATAAGTGGGTTAGTAATTTATTTGCTTCACCGTCTACAATTCTGAAAGGCTAACGTGATATGTCATCGCAATACCTAAACCGAACTCAAAATATTTTCCAGAATAATAAATGTATTCCGATATATTTACGTATTAGTTGTTTAATAATAATTATATGCATAAATAACTATTAGGTTTATCCGTGTTTTTTATAATTCGAGGGGTCTCTTCCTCATCTATCTTGAGTTATCGAGACTCTAATGTACCTAAATCTATACTACGAAAGTGTTTCTAACTGGGGATCAATACGAGTGAAACTGTTTGGAATAGGTTCGGATGACTTTTAGAAATGTAATTTTTAAAATTTCAATTTGACGTATTTTATTAGCGAAAGTAATGTGCATTTCTTTTGTAGGGAAACCTCTTGAAAATATTTTTCCTTAAGGGATATTGAGAAATCATTTTGAAACAATATACAGGTAACCAATCATAAACCCCCCTTCAAAATCATCACAAAACACTTACCGTTTGCGCCAAAATAAACACTCCTGAAACTGAAACAGCTGCAGTTGCTTTCTCGATCAACTGTGTCGACTTTTGATTGTTTCTGTATTTCATTTGAGATTAGATTTTTCTGACATGGTGCAAACTACGGTAGAGAAAACTTTAATCGTAGACCATTATTTTCGCACTTTTGGGATTATACTTGCGGGTGGGCCAAGTGTGTCACACACTGTGTTACGTGGACAGGAATTATTTCATATACCACCTGACACCAACGTTTGAGGATTGAAGAAGAGGAAGATTTTTCGAGGTGGCCCACCAATTACAGGAGAAATAAACATGAGAATAACAAGCATGACACAACCTCTCTTCGCTAAAATGATTCAAAAGCTTCAAAAACGGTACGAGTGTTGAAAGGAAGTCACATATAAATTTTTTTCTCCTAGTCTAACTAAGTTAGCATCTTTTTACTCTCATTTGTTTGTAAAACTGTGTAAATAAAACAAATAAAAAAAAGTAAACCTTACAACTGTTTCAGTACTGTTTATTTGGATGTACGCGGTACATTTCTAAAATATAAAAAAGAATTACAAACTTGATACAAGTGACTTCACTTTAAGTTATCTCTAAACATATATATTTTTGTACAGCTTTCACATTACTATTGCGGAAACGTCTTTCTAATATAAATAGAAGTATAGAGGATTATTTAGGGTTTTTTCTGTTATCATAGGACTGAATTTACGCTTATGTTGACGTTGCGTGGTTGAAGTTTAATTTCCCGTATTCCCGTAAAATGTACACAAATTGGGTGATTATTATTATTATATATCTAATTGTATTTGTCCAAAACTGTAAGTCTAAAAGTATAGGATTAATAGTAAAATTTCAATAGTATAAGTCTAATAATATAGGCCTAAATGTTTAAGTCTAATAGTATAGGTGTAATAATAAAAGTCTAAAAGTATAAGTCTACTGGTATAATATTAGTAGTATAATTCTAATGGTATAAGCCTAATAAAACAAGTAATAAGTTTGCCTTGCACCCTATATGAAACAATAGTAACGAGTGAATGAATAATTATAAAGCTGAGAAGACAGAATAACATATGATAGGCCTAATGTTTTGATTCCTAATCTGGAAACAGTTATAACTAGATGTATAGGTGTAGGAGTATTGGTAATAAAATGTGGTCTATTTCTGTACGGTGTTTTAACTGTGGAACCTTAAGAAACCTTAAGTTTTAACTTAAGGAACATTAATAAAATTTATTGTTTTGGTTTAATGTCGAAGCCTATATTAGTAACTAAAAAACCATTTAGCTTGTGAATTTAGGGATTTCAGGTAACGATTTTTGGGTATATTTGAGGAACATTTATGAAATTATAAATAGTTTAACGTCTTAAAAATTGAAAATTAATTTTTGGAAAAAATTTATAATTATGAAAACATATAGTTTTAAATCAGAATGTTTGCTGAGTGACTGATTTCTTCTGTCAAGTTGTGGCCGAATGTTTCAGTTTAGAAATTTTTAAAACAATTAAATATTCTTAGTATTTAAAATTCATAATACGTTTCGTTATCAATTTCTTATCGTTTGTCGTGGTAATGTAGTAGAATGCATCAAGGTTAAAAATATTGTTTCCATTTATGACAAAAAATGGTATTTTATGTAAAAGAAAAACAAGCAAAACACAAAACTCTAATCAACATTGTATCCTATACTGTAATATTCACTTTAAAATTAACATTATTATAATATAATATAATTTTTATGTTAAACTATATGACTTTACTCTCTCGAAAAAATAATAAAATTAAAAAATTCCATAGTTTTTATTTATATAATATGGTAAATAAAATGGATCTGTATTTGGTTTGTACATTTATTATGTTGTTGTTTGTATTTATAAATCGCATTATGTCCAAACAAATTTATTAGTCTTCTTTATTTCATAAGATCCCTTGTACCATCATTCAACACAAATATTTAGTGTACTCAAGTTCATCCCTATTACAAAATGAATTCACTAGCAAATGTGGTAACTATCAGGTAGAAAATAAAATATTTAAATATAAGAAAAACGAATGTCTCACTTCATCCTCAGCCCTGTTTCAATCAAATATTCCTCCTATGCTTACGCATACAGACAACAGGCCAAAACGCAATCTATGAGCATACGAGAAATCCCTTCCACTGCAATCTTTTTATTTTTATAATATTGCTCAGTCTGTGGAAATATTTTGGTTTTTATTATCAATGAAAATAATACTAAATTCAGTAAAACAATATTAAGTATATCTGGATGAAAAAACATATATTCTTATACTTGATATTGATCACTATTTTATATTTTGATAAAATAACAATTTATTAATATAAATGGAATTAATTACACGTTACAGTTGTTGAGAATGTTTGTAGAACGGAGCTTATAAAATATTGGAAACAAATAGGTTAAATATGTTTAGATATTCCTGAGACATGTTTTCTAGACAAATAGTGCCATTCTGGGAACGTAAAATGAAAACGCAACGTGTTTCTGATTGCCTATCCTAGGATTTGCGGCAAACACTGTCGATCAGCCAAGTGGAAGCACAGTAAATCACTATTGGCGTGGCGCCCTGGTAATTGTTTTGTTTACTATGAGACATGAACGTGACTTGGCGGTTACAGCATAGTTCCATAGCAAACAACACTTCTATGTTATGTGCAAGTGTGTGTGTGTGTGTGTGTGTGCATGCGAGAGAGAGAGAAAGAATTTCTCTATAAAGATATAATTTATTACTATTATTATTATCTGAGTAGATAAATGGTTATTAAGCATTACTTGGGACAATCATTTTTATTTGAGACTTATTGTTAGTGTATTTATTTATGTTTTATTTTATTTCTTTGCAAGTTTTAGTGACGAAGGATGAGTGTTACTCATCCTGGAAGTGTTACATTTACCTGGAATTGTTTCCATATTAAATTTATACTTGTTGTAGTAATATGTCCAATATTACTCACAATTTGAACTTGCTTTATAGTGCACAAGTAGAAATGTAAGGTTTTGTGAAATGTCTATTTTAAAAACAAATAACAATTTTCTTAAAGAAATTGTTTAAAACCTGAAATAACTACTTGCAGTATTCGTTACTGAAGTCCTTAAAATATCCATAAATATAAATTCATCCCGTATTTAGCTTCATATGATGGTAATTCTGCTTAAAATACTCTGTATTTAATTTTTATTTAATCAACTTTAACTATAACAAGTTTAATCACTTAGCGAAATATCACTACATTACGGCAAAGGATGTGCAACAAATAATTTTCACACACAATATAAATTTATGTCTGTAATGATGCAAACTTTAAACCATTTTCTTTTTTTCATTAGTTAAAGTGTCCTAAAGCTTTTTATTCAAGTGATATATCTTAAACTACTCCTAACAATTGAATGTCATTTGATAATTTTTTGTATAAAACCCTTTTGATATTTAGTAAGTACCAGTAATAAATTATTTAAGATATAAAGTAATCTCATATAAAATTGCATATGGAGAGGGATGATCAAATTTCCACCACCAAAAACCATTACTTCTGGCTCTTGCAAAATTCTCGCTCTGGTTTTTTAGCATATTCATTTTATTGTTCTATTGTTTGAATTTTTTTCCTTTTTATTTATACATTTTTGCTCTAAAACTACCTTAAAATTACTTCTTAAAATTGCGATATCTTGTACACCGCTTTCAACACATGAGCATCTAAATACGACGTTATTTTGGAAGTCATAACGTAATTTCATGGGTTGTATTTTAACTGAAAATCATTACTAAATATAGATTATTTACTTATTTTAAAGAAAGTGCGACAAGTAGATGACAATAGATAAATAAACCACTCTGAAGCATTTCCCACCCTGTTGCTAATGGTTACGTGCCAGAGCCGGTAGTTTGTTTTCGAATAACACGAAATTACGCTACCTGTGTTTAACTGCCGGTAATTTGTATCCCCTTTCTTTCCTCGTAAGCTTTAAATTTATAGAAATAACTTAAGGGAAGCAGAAGCAATAGTGTTATAACACAAAGTTATTAGAAACAATAAAATAAATGTAACAAATGTTTACCTATGATGTAGCTAAGATACGAATACATGTTTAATTAATTTGTAAACCTATATTACTAACGCTAGTATAAGTACAATATAATACAGTAAATAATAAATAGCAAAAAAACTGTTTTGCGAGTCAAGTATAATATTTTATTCTGACACAGCGACGATTCGATAACTAGATCGTTATCATCAGGTATACAGCACTTAATGATCTTTATATTTATAATACATACAGAGTTCTTAATAGTAATGAATACTTTTAGTACACAAATTACTACCTTGTAAAAATAAGAAATTCACGTAAAATGATGACCAGACATTTATACTTGTGTCATTATTTGGTACGAATTCTGAAACAAAAATGAAATGTTTAATAAAAAATAATTCTTTATATAGACAAATAATTTGATAGTAGGTTTTAAACATAAACTGACCTGTAAAGCTACTGTATGATATAACATAAAGATAATAAACTGCAAAAATATTTACTCTTTTATCTTTTTAATAACACAAAAAGAAAATATTAAAAATCAATTCATTAGCCTACCATTCGATATGGATTTAACAAAAGTTCTAGAAAAAGTTTTTAAACAGGTATATTTAAAAGTAGCTTACAATAGCTTAAATAGCTTAAAAAATGTATTAGGTAACCCAAAAGATAAAATAAAGATGATATATAAATCTGGGATTTATAAAATAAATTGTAATTCATGTAGTAAAATTTATATTGGCAAAACGAAATGAAAAATATTAACCAGATTTAATGAATTTATTAGCCATATAAAATTTCAAAGACCTGAAAAAACTAGTGTTGCAGAACATATTCTAAACACTAAACACACTTTAGAATTAAATGATCTAAAATTATTGTAAAACTGTTAATTCAACAGGTCTTTTGAATAGTTTTGAAAGTTTGTACATTCACAAATATGACGAAAATAATTTATTAAATTGTGATAAAGGGCCTATCCCTAAATCTCAGTTATATTCATTAATTAGGAGATAGTTATAACTTTGTTAATAAGGAATATTTTTGTTTTTTAGTAAAATTGAAATAGTTGTAACGGTACCTCTTTTCCACGGGAGTTGGAAGACCGGACCAAGTTGTAGAGGGGGAATTTACTGCAACGTGATTGGTCGTACTAGTTTTTTAAATAAGGGGCGTGGCGAAGTAGTTGCCGGTTTATGCCTATATATTTGTTGTATTCTGTTGTTTAAAGTTAGTTGTATTTTTTAAATACCTCTGAAGATGATTGCTGGGCAATTGAAATGTACATAAGGTTTAAATTAATGTTATTTGTGGTTTACAGGTTTTATTTATTTTAAAATATACAATATTCAGTCGTTCCTTTACAGCTGATTCAGTTTCAGTACTGTTTATTTTGGTGCATACGATATATTTGTACGGTGATAGAAATCTATAGTTGATAACAAAATAGGGATATAAACTGAAGACGCTTTATATTGATTTTACCTTTACAAAACTGTTTTATTTCGAACATGAAAACCTTATATTTTCAAAGATTTAGTGTAATACTTGAACAGAATCTCGGAGGATCTGAAACACTGCGGAATTATCCTTTGAACGTCACGAAGGGATAACGATTATTTACAAGAATGTCTACAACCGACGGGTCACCAGAATTACTTTTATTAACTCCTTGCTCATTCTTTTAATTGTTATTTTTGACCAGATATAATAACAAACGTGTCAATAATAAATATAGAAGTAGCAAAAAATAATTAAATATCATAGTACCATGTTAACGCTACAACAGTTTCTTTAACTGCAAATCTTCTAATACATTACCAAGTTTTAGATATACCGGATTTGTGTTTTATCATGTGCTAGTGGATGTTTAGTCCCCACACGTACGCGTAATGTGTAACTAAGTCAGGAACTATGTTCCAGTGTTTTTAACTTTTCATTTTGTAGTTTGTTCCTATGTTATATTTGAATGAGTGTGTTAAAGGCCGTGTGACTCATAGGAATGATCATAAAATAGATTTCAGCGATTAGAAAACTAATTTATGGAATCATTGTGTGCAAAATCGTGAATGGAAATTTGTTTTTGAATAGGGGTTTTCCCCTTCCCTGATTACTCCAATATCCGTAAGGAAAATGCGTGGTCGGTCCACGATGTACAAACAAATACGGGGAAGCTATGATCTAATGCCGAGTTCTATTCCTTACACTAAGATGGAAGTAAGATCCCATTAAATAAAACACGATGTCTAGAATGGTTGCGTCACATCATAAGAATGCCGACCAATAGAATGCCAAACATACATTTACATGCCTCTGTGATTGGCAAAGAAAGAGCTAGCCGACCAATAAAACGACGGCTACAGACATTGAGGATGAAGAAGATTTGTGAACTTAGGAATAATTGTTCGTCTCAAGCAAGATCTAGGAACTGTATGTTTTTCACTCCGAGGAGCGTATCATTGCGAGAGCTGCATTCAACCTGAATAACCAATAAAGCTAGTGATGACAAGTGAGCTTAAAACTATAAGTCTCTTTAAAAATAATTCTAAAATAAATCGTAGCGTAAGATAAACGTTTTACCCATTCAACATACATTTTATTAAATTAAATCAAATAAAATTAAAAATTATAAAACAGTATATTTAAAAAGTATTCTTAAAGTCTATATGAAGTACTTAATTAAAATAGATTTACGTAATAAAACAATATAAATATAAAAACAATTTCCATTATGGACACAAAATATATGTTTTGAGGAAAAACAAAAAACTTATTGAAATCATTTGAAAAGAGCGAAATCATTTTGGTCAAAACAATAAATAAAACGCTTTTTGTTGTTGAAAGAGAACAGTCACAATTTTCGAAATTGAGTTTTATTGTATTTCGTATAAAGGTAATCAAAGTGCAATAAACTTTATTAAAACGGTGAGACTTCATCTACTCTTTGAAGCATATAAAAAAGTTTTTTTTTGATTTATTGAAAGGGCGTATGTCAATGGGAACGGTATAATTGGTTGTTTATCAAATTGAGGGACTACATTTTACCAAAACTCGACATGTCCCAGCAGTGTATTTATTGGAGTGTGGAAATATCTAAACTGTATAAGAGAAAAGAACTGTATAAATACTTTGATTACGTTTGGCAACATTTATACAAAAAATTAACTAGATCTTTATTTGTAAGAACTGATCGACATTTTTATTTCCCTAACAAAGTACAATGCCATCCCAAATAGGGACGATGTAAATACCAAAAGAACCTAAATCTGCTTCTCTTAAATAATTGGCTATTGCAGTAACTGACCTAAAAGAGCGATGTTTATCAATAGTTCACGTAGTCCTAAGTGAAGAGAGAATTAGATCTATTAAACAAGTTAAACTAGTTGGACAGACACCAGGGGACAAGAGACGGAAAGGGATACACCATCACTTGCCTCTAGATGTTAGTCATGGAATAAGCTAACATATAAAGTCATTTACACTTGAACTTTTCCTTTACAGTGGGAAGAATATGTATTATCTCCCTGCAGAGCTCAACATTAAGGTGGAAAATGTTTTGTAACCAATAGACCTCCCCCAGAAAATCATCAAATCTTTCTGTGGGAATTTATATAGGGAAAGTTTTAAATATGGATTTGAACGTCCGCAAGGATTTATGCTGCAATTGTAAGATATTATTCAACAATAAAATCCCCTCTCATAAAGCCTGTGACTAAACTCACTTTAGGCTAAATTCACAGTCCGTAAAAAAAGTAAAAAAATGTATTTAGCTCTAAAACCTGAAACACCCGATGCTCCTGAACAACAGAGTCCTGTTTCATCATGAAAACATAACCTTTCTTCCAAAAATGCAATTAAAAGGGTTGTACTGCCTAAGACAATGTTTTCTAGAAGTGTTTGGCATGCAAAATATTAAAGACAACACAAATATTATATATCTGCTGCTCACACCGTTTTGTGTACCATGTTAAGATACCTAAATTTTGTCTTGTGTTCCCGCGTAATGTACCACGCCCAAATGCAAGTCTATTCCCGCTGGCTCCTACCTTAACGTTTGTATAGCCTCCCCTAAGTTGGTTGGCAGGTTTGTTGGGACTGTATTTAGTCACACATGTCAGTAAAATAGTCAGCTGGAAAGAAACAACATTTATATGAACACACAAAATTTTCAAAGAATCTTACCACTTCAAGAGATCTGCAGGCACAGCAAGGGGACGTGCTAAATATGATCATGTTTAAGGCTCCTGTGTTCTTTAAACATGATCTGCCAGTAGACATCGTATCTGGGCTTCAATACAAAAAACCAACTAATTTTTACAATAGCTCAATAAAATTGTTCTCAGGAGAGAACTCGTTTGAAGAAAAATTAGGTTCTGAATTTTATATATTTATTAATTCATGAAATTTAATTAAAACTGTACTCTGATTTTATAATCATTATAATTCAGTTGGAAAAAACTGAAAGGTTTTATTGGTTGTTCAACACATGATAAATTCAAATACTGTAAGTTTTTATAATGCATTTAATTACTGATTTTAAACTGAACTAATTTTCTTTTCAAATTAAACATATTTAGCTCTCTCTTTTTCTTCACAAATTATTAATTAAAAGTTCGTTAATTTTCACATATTTAAATCCTACATTTCATATACAATTCATTAATTACATTTACACATTTTTAAAACAAAATTATTTCCAAATTTAACATAATAAAATATTTTATCTTCTTAATTCAAAATTGAATTGGTATATTCACATTTTATTATAAATAATTTTAAAGTTTATATGATTCAATAAATCTGGTCTTCTTGAAAATGATTGGCTTATGGCCAAAACCACTTTGTAAATTTAATATTTATTATTCTTTATTTAAACATTTTTGATATACTAATTAATTTTATTACTTTAAAGATTTATTTAATTTTTCAACATAAAATGAAGTCATTGTTTAAGTTTAATTGGTAATTTCAATTTAATAAATTTAACTGACTAAATTTGACTTTAATTTGTATGTAATAGAGAAAATGACTTGCCAAGGATTTCCCTGCCGGTCCTGGAGTCCTCTCGTCTGGATTCCCTGGTCCCTGGACATTGGAAGTTGCCATCCCTGGTCAGTCGAGGAAGTCTTTCTCCATTTTTACGTCCCGGAGGCTGAGTCTGAAGGCCTCGTCTATGGATGGAAACGTGGTGGTTTTGTCCCATCTGGCCTAATGGTGGTTCTAGGCGCGAGCCGACATAACTGCCGTTAGCACCTCGTACTAAATAATTTTTACAGACTGCCTTACAGGTCCATAAGTTCCTGTATTTATTGCCGCTGTGTCCCCCTCCCCCACCGCTCTAAGCTCGTCGCTATCTCCGTGCTTGCTTCTTGTACTGGCGGGTTGGACAACGTATTAGTTTTAACCTGCATAATTTTGTTATTTGTTTTAGAACACTGAAAAATGTCTATTATTTTTAAATGGCTGTAACCTTTTTGTTATTTGAGTTTTTTAAATTCTGTTTTCACTACTGTTTATTATGGATTTTTCTGGTCATTTCAAAATGTCGATGATAGTTCTACATGGCCTAGTTCTCAAGTTAGCATTTTTCGGCACTTAGAACTTTTTCACTTCACTATCGTTCGTCAAATTTAGTTAGTTATTACAATTTCATGCTATTATAATTTTTAATTTGTCTTAATAATACTTATTCAAAATTTTACTGACTTCTTGATACTTTACTATATTTATTATACTCTAAATTAAAACCTTATTATTTAAATATTAAAATTATTATTTAAAAAATAAGAAATTAATAATTTCTTAATTGAAACGTTGATTCAGACCGTTTCAAGCTGAAAAATACATAAAAATGTAGCCATTATTAACGTGTTGATTTCATTCCAAAGTCAAACTTGATACGAACTACTAATCTTTGTGACGTATGATTTCTGTCGAACATAAACAAAGATTATTTGACATTTTCTCCTATTAAATTTCCAATCTTTCATATTTTTTATTATCTTTTCATTGAACTTAATGATTTAATAACTTTCCCAGGTTCAATATTCAATTTAATTTATTTATAAATACAGTAACAATAGCTTTTTATTTATGTAATAAAATTTAAAGTGTACATTTCAGTTTAAAAATCTTAATAATATTTATAGGGAAAATAAGTTGATATAGGTAGACTGAACCTGATCCATTGATAGTTTGTTTCAAGAGGCCAAGGAAATGTACGGCTACAATTGATTATTTCCCTTGACATAATATAGTACTGAAAAGAGATATTTCTCTTCACTCGATATCAAAATGTCGTTTTTTTTTAAATAAAGAATATTTTTTTAACTCCTGCATATTGTTAACCTATTTGGTAAATGAAAACAAAAGTCAAATGTTTATCTTCATATCAGGAAAAACGTCAGACTTTAATAGTGAAACCTAAATACAACGTCTTGTTCTTACTTGGATACTGTTGCATATATACTGTGCACTCTACAGTTTTTTAATAAAAATCATAAATTATTACCTAAATTATAAAATATTTGGAAGATATAAAAGAAAACTGTCTTTTGAAAATTAATTCTCAAAAATTGAAAAATATCTATTATTTATACTCATTAGAAATTATTCAATTCCTACTGCAAGGTAACATTTCCTAAATATATCTTGTTCCAATTTTTAGTGGTTAATAAAAACTTAAATTCGTCCAATAAAGTTCAAATACATATTTTTTAAACATGTAGAGGATGACGCTTGATATTAATAAAATGCATTTTATTCATCCACTCAAGTCCACATACATTTTATTCAACTTTGTAGTGGATGATATATAATGTCAATAAAGTATTATTTCAAATATTTATTCATTTCTTAAATTTATTAAAACCTAATTAAATTTTATATGGGTGAAAAACGTTTTACAACAGGAGCAAGGTAAGCAATATAGTTATTACTTGCCGTATTGCCTAAAATAAATGATAACATATGACTTTAAAACACAGTTCATTTAATAGCATAGCTTATGTGTCACTGTTTCAACTTATAGGTTATATTACTTTATTTATTATTATTGTAATTAATAAACAAAAATGACTAAAGTAAAATTTTCGTTGTCTACGTAATGGGTATTAATTTTAAAAATTAAAAAAAAATTACTTGTCATACTTTAAAACATTATTTACCTTATTAAATTGAAGTTGAAATACGTAATTGTAAAAATAAAAAACTCTACTCATGTATTTGGCCAAGCAATATCTATTTACTACCTTAAATTGTCTATCTTTATGTTTGAGTATTTACTTTCAATACGTAAATGTCAGTCGTATATAACTTTATTACACATAAACATTTATTTGTTTAAATATAATGTGTCTCGTATAGTCTTTTCTCTCCCTAGCTCTATATTCATCTTTTACAAATAACACAAGCTTTTCTAAGCGCCATTTCTATATCACTCCTTCGATGTGTGTATTTCTCTTCTTTATCTTTTGATCTTATTTCCTTTATAAAGTTTACTCCGCCCATCCTAAGGATGCAAAGATCACAAGTGAGTATGGGTGGAGATGTAGGTCACGGTGAATGACGCTAGTTAAGTCGCGGTCCAAGTCAACAGCACAGTGAGGAGAACACGTGGTCTGTTTAGCCAAGATCAGACTGATGTGATGTGTTTTGTGCTGTAATTGCACATTTTTCTCGCGATGTAAAGTGATTCGAGTGAAGGTAACGACATGTCTGCTGCACCTAAGTAGTGGATGATAAATAATCTAACTAACTGAAGATTTGGATTGCATCCATTAAACCAGAAAAGAAGTAGTTTAGGAAAATACCACACGGTTTTACTGAGCTAAATGACACCGAATGATTCCATTCCTATTCGACCATGTCAGTTGAGGCATTTATTTATCTACTTGTCTGCAGATTCTCGATCGTTTTCTCCTGATCCTGCTGTTCTTCTTTGCGGTCGATCCTGGTTTATAACTGATAGACTTTGTTCTCATAGAATGTCACCCTGGTGTCCATGCTCACCAGATGTTGGCTTATGACGTTGGTCATATTGGTCTTGACCTTATTGGTTTAGACGTTTTCTGTTAATTTCTGCATATACAACTTCATTTCTTCCCTCTCTATCCTTTTCCTTTCATCCTGATCTTTTCTCTCCTTTTCTCTTTCTTGTTGTTTTATTTTTCTCCTCTCTTCTTTCTCTTTTTGTCTCTCCTCCTTAGCTTTGGCTTCTAGTTCTTCTCTTCGCATCTCTTTTTTCCGCTTGTCTCCTCTCTTTATATCTCCTCGTTTCTTCCTCCTTTCTCTCTCCTGGCTTCTTCTGGTTCTTTCTCCTGTTTCCTTTCTATTTTCTCCCGCTCTTTCTCCTGTTTTCTCCATGCTTCTTTTTGTTCTATCTCCTTCTGTCTACTCTCTTCGCATTTCTTCAACATCTCCATCAGTCTCTCCATATCGCTTTTCTCTTGTTACTTCGGTGATGCTATGACCTCTGTTTAAATTTTATTTCTTTTTGTATTTTAATCTTATCCTTTTATACCTATCTCTACTTCCTAATTTACTATATATATATTTCTTTTATAAATCCTTTATTTATAACTAGTGTCGCTGAATATAGTCCGTGTGTTTCATGTGCGCGCATTCCTCATTTTTGTTCTTCTTTTCTTGCTACTAAAATCTCCCCTATTTATTTTACCTATTACCTCCTAATTCTTCCAAATTTATTTATTTTATCTTCTTATCGACTTTACGGATTTATCAGTGCCTCAAAAAAACATGTATACCTAATTTTCTATAACCATTTATTATTTATTTCTTACACCTCCTACGTCAAGTTAGGCCTTTCCTTTTTGTTATTTTAGAGACCGAAATTGTTTTACGGGTAAGTCCTCAACTTAACCCGCCAGCCGTATGGGCGCCATTTTACTTTTGCAACGGACGGTGCACAACGCCCTACCACCTTGCTAGCCACCTTAATGCTGTCAAGTGACCGAGAGTCGCCGCCTCCATCTTTTCCGTTGCTAAGTAAACATTTTGAAACGAGCCGTTCCTAGCCAGAGGCTACAGCACTGTGCAATGCTCGCCAAAATCTGTCAGAGAACCAGTCCTTTAATTCAAAAAACCAAACTTGCTGAGATTTAACCCTTTGGGTATCCATTACCGGCAAAGGAATTCATTTGAAGGCATCTAAATGGCAAAATGACCCTCTTTGCTTAGGAGTGTGTAAGGAACTTGTTTTAATAAAAAACTACTTTTTTATTTGCAAGTTAGTAAGAAATTGGGTTTTATTTTATTTTTAATTTATAATTATAAAGAATAGTTTGTATATTTCTATGTTTAACAATATCTTAAAATTGTTAACAAATTTAATTACTAGTCTTTACCTTATGACTTCTCTTCTACCAAAATTAAATTTATATATTCATTTCTCTTCTAAAAAATCAATATTGTAATTTTAGTGGTCATTCTTTACCTCATTCAACCCTTTCTCTTAAACATTTTCTATCAACATTCTTTAGAACATTTTTCTTCATTTATTTTAAAATCTAAAATTCTAAGAAAAATATTTTTTAATTTTTTATTTAATTAAAATTTTTATTTTATTCTTGTTCTATTTAAACATTTAATACCAAAAGAAGATTTTCTAAATTTTTCTGGTAAAGTTGTTTTTTAAGTTCTAAAATTCCCTTTTATTCCTTTTGAAATAAACAATAAACAATCTTCCATTTATCTTAACTTATCAGTTAACATCTAACATAACTTGACTTTAATGTAATCAAAGAAATTGTTTCTAAAATTAATTTTGTTCTCTTTTTTCTGCTTTACTACCCTTTAATTTATTCTCGAATAATTTTGTAAACCATTGAATCCCTGTTAATTTATTTTCATTTAGTATAATCCACTATAAAAAAAAATACATTTAAATATGACATATTTGTCTGCTCCTTGGATACAAAACTCATGCCAAATTATCTTAACTAAATTTTACATTCTATATATTTTTCCTGAATAAATAATATAATAAAACCTTTAATTTATACATTTTAGTTAATTTCTTAATGTTCTAAACAATTTATAAATTTCTGTTAGGTGTAGTCCTCCATCTTGTGGTTGGACATAATCCCACAGAATGCTACCCCTCGATTTTATATACTAAACAAAACCACTACTTGATATTTGTGTACCTTTTGTAAAAAAATGTATTTAGGTTTAATTTTTTGAAATAGAAATTTTCCCTAAAAGTGTTCAATAAAAAAAATTTTAATTTCTTTGATAAAGAGATAAGCTAAAATCTGATCTTTCCATTTAAAATCTCTTTTCAGGCTAGGTATGTTGGCTTCATCATCTCCCTCTCGTTTCTTGGCCATCTTGAATGGACTGTGGAGTCGCCCAAACAGTTGGCGTCATCACACTGGCTACTCCTTGGATAGTGTCCAAGGCCGAAACAAAGCGTTCCTTCTTTCTGCGCGAGATCTTGACTGCTTTATTTGTTGGCTTGAAAAATTCCATATCCAGTTTTTAATCATTGAAAAATTTTGCTCTTATTCTACTTCGTTAAATTTGTATTGTTTTACTCTTTACTTAATTTTCACTGTTTATTTTCAAAAAAACTGTATACCGATATTTAATTGAAATTTAATTTCACACACCACATTTTCGGCAGCATATACAATGTTTTAAAATAAACTCTTGTTGAAATTTGATTAATATTTTAAACAACATTCCCGTTTACGGGAAATGGCTCCCACATCTATTAAGATAACACTCCGAACTTAAAATTCGAATCCTAATATTTACATTACAAAGCCCCTTTTGAATATCGAATGAAGGCCGCACATCCTAATAAGCATAAATCGATTCAGTTAAGCAATAACAGAAATAAACTCAAATATGGGTTTGTGGGGGACATTCCTGATTATATTTCTCTTCACCTCATGTGAAATGTATATATATATATATATATATATATATATATATATATATATATATATATATATATATATATATATATATCGAAAAGAAGGATTTATTAGACATTGCAGTTCCGCACCTTTGCTTTGCGTGGCTAATTATGGTCGAATTTGAAAAATAGTATATTCCTATAAGTAAAAGGTAAAATAATTTCAGATAGTAGAATTATTATAGCTGTCAGTCAGGTTTGTCAGTCTATTTTTCCAACGTAATAGCTATTATAAATATAATTACCTAGGTTTAGTTCAATCAATTGCTGAAATAGATTAAAATCAAAGCTGTATAAGTATGCAGACTATTTTCATATAGATTAAAATGATTTGCATTATATATTATTTTTTTTAAATTTCCTATATGTACTTTCATATTTGTAAATGTGTATATTACGCATTTTAAAAATGCAGGGTGTACTTAATGAAATAAGAGGGCTAATTCCACATATGTATTGAATGAATGGGCTAAGCACTGGAATATGTTGACTTTTGAAAGTCCCATCTTTAAACCTTGTAATTCACCAGTGCTTTCAACTCTTGATGTTAAACTGGAAACACAATAGCTCAACGCATTGTATAACTTTTTTCGATTCATAAGTTTCTGTTGTTTTTAGTCTGTACACTATCATTCAGGAAAAAGTTAAATCACATCCTAATCCAAATATCGAAATCTTGTTGCTGTTCATGACGAGCTGGTTGTTAATTACTTATTACACTTTTGCTATTACTTGCGACCAGACAATATGTTAACTAAAAGTAAATTGTTAACTTACACTTGGAGGAAACGTTCTCGTCTTACGACTTCTTTAGCCTCGTATTTTTGCCGCTAGGAATGCTGCAGTTGTGCTTCCTCGGTACCATTTTTTGGAAGTTAGAAGTGATGTGATCGAAGAGTATGTGTGATCTGTGTCGTGTTGGTTCATTTAGGATGTCATTTTTGTGTGTGTTACTTTGTCTTTATATTTCAAACTGTTCTAGGGTCTTTAATTTATGGCCTTTGTTGCATGTGTGGAGAACGCTCATGTTATTTTCCATACTTTTGCATGAGTGTTTAAAATCCATGAGGTGATTTTTGATGGTGGATTCAATAGTAGTGAGCAGTGCGCTATTGTGTTCTTTATACCTTTCGACGAAAGATCTGCCTGTTTGTCTGATATAGAACATATTGCAGTTGTTGCATTTTAGTTTGTATACTCCTGGGTTATTGTATTCGGTGGTGTTGTTATTATTGCTGAGTCTGATAGCCGTTTGGCTTTTATTTGTTGTTCTGTAAGCTACATTGTATTCTGCTTTTTTTGAATTGGTGTTCCATTTTATTTGTGAGTTTATGTATGTGAGGGTGATGAATTTCTTTGTGTTCGTGTTTTTGTTGGTTGTGTTGTTGTTACTGTTCTTGTTGAGTAATTGTCTGTGTAGTTTGTGTAATAAATATTTGTCATGCGTGTAGAGCTATGAAAGCATTATTAGTAAGTAAAAAACGTATCAGTAACCTAACAGTTTCAATGTTCAGCATAGAAGCAAAGAGTATGTTAATCAATTATAAAAATGATTTTTCACAGTCCTATTAGGGAAAATAAATAATTCTCTTAATATTTTAGTCTGAGCACTATATAATACAAAAAAAATTTTAAAGAACATATTTCCAGTTGGAAATCCAAGTATGTAAATACTTGTACTAATATGGATTAAAGAACTTTGTACAAATATGTTTATCATTTGTAAAAACACAAAATTAGGATTTTTTTTATATATATATTTCAGTTTCCGACTTATATTTCATTTTTACTATATAAGTAAACTAGAATCGCAAACAATTTCTTAAATTAAAAAAAATTGCAATAATAATGATTCTGTTTTATAACAGTTGTCATAGGAAAATATAAATTCATACAATTTCTTAGTCGTAAAATATCTGTTATTCTATAAGACTTTGTATTTTGAACATATTGACAATCTTGAAAAATATTTAGGTAATATCCTGAGGTATATACAAGGATAATGCGAGAACATATTACAACAATGAAGATATGTTATTGAGCAATCAAACCATTTCCAGTTATTCATTTCGTACATAAAAATCATCGTTCTGTACATAGTTATCATCTGCATAAAATGGCACGTATCATCCGATAAATGGAGTAAAAATAAAGCCTAACATTTGGCAATGAATGATTGATGTTTCCAAATTAACATTTCAATAATTGAATAATTTATCACAGTTTGTAAGGGTATAAACGCTAAATTGTGTGCTGAAACATTTAATAAATTCAAAGACCATTTTGGGACGGAGCAATCAATATTAAAGCACAGTTTATGTGATTTGAATGTTTTTGTTACTTCCCAAATAAATTTATCAAAAAATATAATTATGCATTATTATATATAATACATTTATGTATTAATATTATTATATTATATTGTTATCATACATTATATAATATTATACTATATAAATGTAAATATACGTTATATATATGTTGTATATGTGAGCGGGAATTACATTGAAATACTTTACGGTGGTGACAGGAGGTACCTCCTAGTTAATCTTTTTTGCATTATTAAATAGAAAAAAAACAAAACATAGGGCACATGTAATAATAATTTCATTAGAACTTATTCGGTTTGTATTACAAAAAATATTTCTAAGTTACAGTAAATATGCGTATAAATGGCAGTATTGTAATGGTTATTTTATAAATCGTGTTGAATGTATGCGCTTGTTTATAATGTTTTCATAAATTAATATAATTATAACATGTTATAACGCTGTCCTTTAAATCAGATACATGTGTTACATAAAAATAATATAATAATTTAGCTTACCAATGCTGTACGTATTTAATTATATAAATCACTCAATAATAATGGAACCATGCTGTAGTGAAATAGTATTGCAGGATAAAATAGGAAATGCTAGGCACTTTACCAATCAAACTAATTTATATTCATTCTCAAGCAAAACAACGTGCTGGAGACTGGTTAAGGGTTTGTGGAACCCTTGGGGAAAAGTTTCTATGTTTTATATAAGTTGAAATAAACATGCGTTACGCTATTTCGATTAGTTATTGACTACAAATCATTGATTTAATATTTAAATCAATGTTGAGAAGAATAGTTGGCCTACATCATAAGTATAAATGTAATGAGATATCACACATTTTAGTTACTTTCTTACTAAACTGTTATATTACTTTCGTATATAACCCTTAGAATAAGGTAATTAAGTTCAAATGCTGCTATTACATTGCACTCTCTCTCTCTCTCTCTCTCTCTCTCTCTCTCTCTCTATATATATATATATATATATATATATATATATATATATATATTATATATTATATAAATATATATATATATATATATATATATATATATATATATATATTATATATATGCTTGTGTATGTGTGTGTGTGTGTGTGTGTGTGTGTGTGTGTGTGTGTGTTGTGTGTGTGTGTGTGTGTGTGTGTGTGTGTGTGTGTGTGTGTGTGTGTGTGTGTGTGTGTGTGTGTGTGTGTGTGTGTGTGTGTGTGTGTGTGTGTGTGTGTGTGTGTGTGTGTGTGTGTGTGTGTGTGTGTGTGTGTGTGTGTGTGTGTGTGGGTGTGTGTGTAGAGAGATAGGGAAGAGTATACAGAAGTAGTAGTGCTTTGTTTTTTTATTTATAAATAGTAGCTAAAATAAATATTACTTTGTTGATATAAGTAAGAACTTACTTTACCTTCCTTCTCACTTACTATCCTTTTACCTGTTTTATTAACAAATCATTACTATAACATTTAATATATATATATATATATATATATATATATATATATATATATATATATATATTCTTTAAAGTGTAAAGATGTTTATAATATACAATATAAAAACAAGTTGCACAATGAAACTAACTATTTTTGAAGGATATATTCCATTAGGGAGTGTACAGGAAAGATACTTCGAAGTTTGTGAGCTAAGAATATATACAAATTCTGTAGTGTGCAAAACACAAACACAAATACAAACAAAATATTAAACAATTTTTTTTTAAATATTAAAATACAATTACTTATATACACTCACTCAAACGCTCGTGCGAGCGCTCTTACAACCACACACACACACTTATTTACAAATATTTAATAACATTTTAGGGATCAGTTACAAATTTAATTTTAAGTATTGTTAAGTAATGCAATGTGTTGCTTTCCCAGTAATATTGTAGTTTAGGTTGGATTATATCATCCGTTTTAATAATTATTGTTTATGCCCCGGCAACTCTGATGATGATGTTGGTTAGTGATAATCCTACCAAATCCCTCTATTGTTTCCCTTTGAGGATGTATTGTGTTCTACATGCACAGCATTATCTCAGGTTACAACACACAATACGGCGCTCAGTATGCAGCTTTCATTACAGTAGGTTACAGACCCTAATCAGACGGTTTTACTTTCGATGTGTAGCAATTATCACGTTCGACATGAGTGTTGAGGGCTTATCGTTAATAATTGAAGCTCTATTTGATTACACAGAGGCTTAGACTTACTTTTATCGAAATGAAAGAACATTTTGAAATAAATATAATTATGTCTAAAATTGTTGGTTGCTGGAGTGTGAAAAATATGTTTTCATATTAATTGTGTATGATAAAAAAAGCCTTTTAAAAATATTACAATTATTTTTAAATATATTCGGTAATCTTGTTGTTTGTTAATATTGATTAAATATTTTTTTACTGCATGAAATTATTATTATCTTTTCGGATAGTTTGTACTGGTCAGCGCTGTGTATGTTTTCTTCTGTTTACATTTAAATAAAATACATGTTTTATTAAATATTTGACTAAAATCTGACGTCACCGTATGAAATAAAACTTTTTACTGAATCTTTTGTTAGTTATGAGAGAAATGTCAAGTAATATTGACAGTGTAAATCTTTTAAACGTGGCTATTCGTCGCTGAAAGTAATGACGAATGTCCTTATAATGTGGTAAAAACCTGTTTCATTTTACGAAAATTGAATGCAATTATAAAAAATCCGTTTACTCTAAGTGTTGGATGTTGAATGTAACTATAAACTATAACCATTTAGTTGAAACAAGATTACTTCTGATAAGAGCGCTTCTTTAAAGCAATTTTAAATAAAGATGCAATTCCTTAGAGTTTAAAATAAATGCAGTGGTTTTTCTGCTACACAATAAATAGGGGAATAATATTCTTTATTTAAATATTTGTGTGTTATTTCGCATAAAAAGTTTCAAATACCTTTCAAAATATTAATTTCTTATGATAATAGAGGACGATTCATAAAGGCACAAAATTACTTCTGGAGATGATTAGACATCGTTCAACATATTAGTCATCGTAATAAACATGTTGTGTAGTGGGCAACCAACTAAAAATAGATTTAAATAATGGATGCAATGAAGCCCTCTGTAAACGAGAAATAACTTGATGTAAAAACGTGTTACTTATTTAATATAAAAAAAAGATTTTCAACTATAAATACAAAAAAATATTAGTCGAAACTAACGAAAAATAAATTATAATAATCTGGTCTTGCAAACTAAAAAAAAGGTGAATAAAAGTACCTATAATTTACAGAACTTGAATAGTTATTTATTATCAAATGCAACAAATAATTTAGTTTAATAAATGCTATTTGGCAAGTAAAATAGGTGGGCATACGTTTTAAAAGTTTTTAGCATTACCAGCTCTTCAACAACCACAATTAATGTTGTTCGAAATTTTAAAACTAAGACCAATAAAATTAAAAATATATTTTGAGATTTACTGTATGTCGTTAAATTTTATTTAAAAGTTGCTTGATGTAATCATCATGAATTCACTGGGTAAACTATAATTAAAAGGTACTGAACTAAGTGAATATGTAAGGGCTTATTTGCAGACACGTTTCAAAACAAGCGTTCATTTTACGAAGCCAATGCTCTACTTCGTGGTTTAAGTACCCTTTCAAAAGTTTGCATTATTAGTCAAATGTATGTGTGTGTGTATGCATCTGTGTGAGTGTTTGTATATGTATATATATATATATATATATATATATATATACGACCTTATATATAATTTAATAAATATACACATAAAGAAAAACGTTATATATATATATATATATATATATATATATATATATATATATAAAGAACATAAGTCAAATTACAAATACAAGAATTATAAATGAATTTACAATTCAAAGCTCTTTGTTGGCTAACAGTACCAACATGATCAGGAATATTAAACCTAAGGAGTTTAATATTCCTGATGATGTTGGTACTGTTAGCCAACGAAAAGCATTGAATTGTAAATTCAATTATAATTTTTGTATTTGTATTTAGACTTTTGTTCTTTATTAATACACAAGAAAACATACTGCGATATAGATATATATATATATATATATATATATATATATATATATATATATATATATATAATATATATATAATTAATAAATTAAAAATATTTCAAAAACAAGAATACTTTTAATGAATATATTTATTCAAAGCTTTTCGCCGATAAAATATATTATTATTATTGTTATTTTAGGATTAGATAATTATTTTCCTGAAGATTCTGGTACTATTTAATCGGCGAAAAGCTTTGAATAAATATATTCATTAAATGTATTCTTGTTTTTGAAATATTTTTAATTTTTTAACTATATTACAAGAAAACATATCACCATATTATATATATATATATATATATATATATATATATATATATATATATATATATATATATATATATATACCGCAATATGTAATAATAAAGGACTAAGTCAAAAGACAAATACAAATAAGTGCCACAGGAAAATTATTTACGAATGGTTTATCAAACAATGTTGTTGTATAAAGTTCTCTGCTCCATTACTTTGGATAATTAATTGGCTTTGTTATAGAAACTGCCATTACAGTTTTGTAACGGTGTCCTTGAACTTGAAATAAGGTACTCAGCTATCGCTAAATAACGAAGTGATACTTTTGTTCCCTATATAGGCCTACTAATAACTTAATAATTTGAGCTCTTTAATTTTTTTAATCAATAATGCTACATATAAATCTATGTTTAGGTATACTTCTATTTATTAAGACGGAGTTCTCTGTAAGATATCATACGGAGGAAACTCTCCAAACTACCGTAACATAAAGAGGGTTATGATTTATGAAACAACCACACAGTTAGCTTAACCATGAATAAAGTATAAAATGAACCATTGCAACCTCACATATATACAAGTGCTAGGAACTACGTTTTAGGACTGCAAAGACATAGAGAATTCCCTACTAGGAATAGATGCAAACAACGGATAAAGAGTTTATTTTCTGATACGAGTTTCTAAGAAAACTTCTGACTATAAAATTCTATTGCTTATTTTCTGATGATTGAAAAATGGCTGAGAATTTTAGTTTTTCCGTTGCAATGTACTCATTTTATGATAGCTGCATGTTATGTTCAGTATGCTAGCTAATAGTCTTGTGTGTGTATCGAGAGAGAGGTTAGCGCATGTGTTGACTTTAGTTTTATGTAGAAGCTAGTTGTAATATAGTTTAGGTAGTTATTTTATCCTAACTTTGGTTCTATATGATTATGAATTTCAGTGGCTTAGAGGTTAGGTTCACAATAGATGACAAAATGTTACATATCTTAAGATACCTAAACGGATCTATGTCTTGTTTTAAAAATGAAAATGCTGATAATCACTTACACTGCTTTTCTGGATGAGATGATTGTGACAACACGGATGATGTAAGTAATCTTAACACAGTGTTGCTAGTGAAAGAAGTGACGAGAAAGATATAGAGTCCCGGATACAATCAAATTTGTCAGTGCTACTATGGAGTATCCTAGTAAATGATGCTACAGAGCCTTTTCTACCAACGGAAATTCCCTTGCCAAGCACTAGTTGTGTGAATTCCCTCACCCATTCTGACTAAAATCCAGTTCCTGGAACCATCACCTGCTCAATTGCATCCCTACATAAATTTAGTTTTGTACACGCATTGCTGTTGGATTTAACCATATGGGCAATATATTTTAAATCTTCTCTCTACGACTTGTATAAGTAGGGTTTACGAATATTGCATTTCCAAAACATTCAGGCAAGAGCAAAGTTGAAAAAAATGTGTGCACAATTTACAAAACTACCCCTACTTCCAAACATACATACTATAGTTTAAGAATGTACAGTAGCAAACAAAACTTGCAAGAATAATTAATTTTCCACAATAGTTGTAAATGATGGTATTTCATGATAGTGCAGTAAAATTTCCCTACCGGCGCTCTAATTTCTACCAACTCAATTTCGTAGGTAACTATATAAACAGCTGTAATAATTAAATTAAGGTTATTTCTCTTGTTGGGTATGTGTTAATATATATCTAGGGAACTTATAAGTAGCGCAGTATAACATATAAATAATTATTCAGTTGGAATCACTAGTTAAATATACGTTGACAGATTCGTCAAATTCTAGGTTAGGGCTATGCGATATAATATCCATAATAATTTCCTACCCAAAGAGTTATTTTGCTATATACAACTAGACAGCTACAATTATATGGAAATCTGTTTATGCCTTTAGAATTATTAATAACTTTCTCAGGATGATAATAATTTTTACTCCCGGTTACTGTTTCAGGATAATAATAATTAATTATTCCAAATTACACATAAAAACAACAATTGTTTATAATGATTATCGTTATGTAGACCCATTATCAACTTCTAATATAGGTTTTCATACACTTTTTTCAAGGGTGTTTGCTCGTACAATAATAAAAGAGCTCCTGTTTTAAAAACATTGGCAAATATATTACAAAAAAAATATTTCGTTGTAAATATAATGTAATTTAGACGTAAAACTCAAAGGAAGCGTCTTTTTCTATTATAAGCCATTATCAATTTCAATAACGTTTTAAAAATTATAAAAATCAATTTGTGTGACAAATTACGTTAGATTTGGAAATATTCACTAACTTTCCAAACATTTTGGTAAAAATTAGTCAAATATAAAGATATTATATGTTAATATACTCATCTTCACTTTAGTTCGGAACATATATTCGAGTATAAAATTCTTCTTTTGCAAACGTTAACATATTTTGCTTTTTTGTCGCGTTTCGTAATGACAATTTTCCAAACCGTAATAGTAGTATCTTAATTGTGTACTAAAAGTGCACTACTTAACTTTTGAATATGGAATCACTCCAAAAAGAGACAACAAAAAAAAATATTGTAATGTTGGGAAAGCCCGAAAAATGTATATATAATAATACTGGTTTACTAGATGTGATAAGATAGGATAGTCAGCTATTGTATATTCGAGTATTGTTAAACACAATTTTATACTACAATTACTGAAAGGTAGGGTTAAGAAAGTGTTAAACTGAGAGAAAATAGTAACAGAATATATATTACTGATGCATCTATTAAACTAATTATTGGCCTAATACAAACTGACAGCCCAGGCAAATCTGCATTTTACATGCACATTATATAGACATTGATTTTAATGGTATATTTAATTTTAATTGTACCCAAAGGCAAATCATAATATAATAAATATGAAAACGAAGATTTTTGGAGGAAAAGTTTGTGTAAAATAAGACGCCTATATTATTAGTTATACCTAAGTTATAATTAGCTGTAGAATGTGAACGAGATGTCAAAATTATATGTTTGAGTTGTTTCTACAGAAACTTGTCTCACCACAAACTATATCTCAGCATGTAGGCTTGTTGCCAACTTTAAAAAATACTAGAGAACACTGGGATACTTAATGTAGGGAAATGTAGGTTATGTCGTATAAATTTAATGACTACTGATGCCAATTCCACAGACACGGTAATAAAATATTTTACTAATTATTTTATCACTAGTATGGATGGGTAAAGAGGCCAGCATTTGTGCTTAGCGGAAACTTTATTTATTTTACTTCTTGTAATATTTGACGAGCGGATAGTTTTGCTAGATAGGTATTTTTTTTCTGTTAAATTTCCAAAATGATAATAATAACTAGAGACGATAAAGGAATTGATTGTAAACGTTACAACAAGAAAATAGGTAACAAGTAATATAAAAATAATTAACGAAATTCCTACTTAGGTCAACAAAGAAAATTTTGTTATTGTTACTTGATTATTATATAATTGTTATATTATTACAATTAATATAAATATGTAAATAAATATGACAATGACAACCTTTATTAGCAATTTCCATGCATTTTCCCATTTTCCTCTTTATACAGTATTTAGTGTTCCACTATAATTTTTGTTTTTACTATTCATTCGCTTTCTTTTTATTCGTTTCTAATTTAAAAGATTTGATGGGCGTTATAATTTCTCATTCTATCTACCTCTTGTTATGCTACATTAATGCAAGGAACCTTTCTACTATGATTTCATATACATTTTTAATTATGAGGATCTTCAGAAATGAAAATTATTGACATTTGGGAAAATTAGTTTAATTCCAAAATGATATATGTGAAACATGTAGTCCTTCATTTCGAATCTGACCGATACATTAACCTTTTTTAAATATATATATAATGAATAAATACTTGAAAAATCTATATAAACAACACTTACAATCCACTAAAGGTTAAAAAAATGTATTTGAACATGATTGGATTAAAAAAAAACTTATTTATTAACGGTTAAAAAAGTGTAAAAAATATATATAAGGAGAGGGAGAGCTAATTGAAGGAATTAAAAACCAAATCAGAAAAATATTTTAAATAATCACACCTAAGTAAGTTTTGTTTTAAGGGTGAATGATCTTCATGACATTTTATGTAGCATAGAGCGTAGAATATGTGACATGAAATCGTGTAATATTCAACACTCAATACATTGACCGTTATAAGGAAATGAAATGACTCAATTGCTTAAATTCCATAATATTTATGTACTGCAAACGCTTTAGATCTATTAGTATACAATATTGTTTATATTCCATGAATATATTTCTATATTTCTAAAAATTAAATAAAAATGATGATGGCTAAACCGAAATATGTATTGATATTAATAATGTTTTATGAATTGCTCGTAATTTATTTCAAAATTTGTAAATTAGGAACGACTTTTTAAAACCTATTTTTATTTCCCTTCCAAGCAGTATTTGCTTTTTTGTCACCGTTCACATACGATGCAAATATGTAAATTCAAACTGGCGAAATCATAATACCTAACGTGATTGGTATTGGAAAAGCATTTGCATGCAAATAAAGTCACGGTTCCAAAATATATTGTGAAGACAGAAACTTTAAAGTAATATACATAGATTTATATCATCTAGCATAAATAACATTTACAAATATTATTCCTGTCATAAAATGAGTTTTGAAACATTGTATGCTGAACTAGTCAATTATATTATTATTTAATTAATTATATTATTGGTCATTAGTTTATAAACATCATTATAAATCTATTTAATTTTATTATGTTTATTATTAGTAAAGTATATAATATTAGTTAATTTTTTTCTAAATTATTTTAATAAGTAAAAGAGAAATCAAGTTAGTTTTTATAGACTTTTCCTAGCAAGAAGTGGATTGTAGGTTATTTAAAATCAAATCGCATATAACGCTTTAAAGTCAGTGATAAATAAAATATAAATAATAAAACTCGAATATATTTAGCTATATCGTGCAAAATGTATTAAATAATTTTAAAGATGTTTAATATCTTATTTTATATGTGTAGCAAACTTCTCATTCCGGAATATTTAATCATGGCTATGGACCTTTATCTTCTCATTCAGTAAAACTTTGCACCCCAAGAATTTAAAAGTAAAACTTTGGTGCTGCTACTGCATCACAGGATGTGTATTGTAGTGCTGATGTGATACCTACATGTTTCAAAGTTTGTTTTTTTTCCTGCGAAATGTAAAGAAGATAAATGATGGTTTCAAGACGCACACTTTTGGTACTCCGTTTAGGCTAACTGTTGATATTACCATTTGCCTCTTTAATAATTTGTTATTTTATAATGCCTGCGGATTATACGTTAAAAACGTTAAACCTTTTTTGTTAACTAAATTAAATGGTTTGCATGTGGTCATTATATATTGTTATCTTCATAACTATAAACAAAATATAATAATATGGTAAAATGAAACATCAATTTAATGCATAAAAATTTCTAATCATTTTATTGCAATGTTTTCTAGTTGAATATTATTACTTTGATTTATATTTGTACGAAACATTAAAGGAGGAGAAAATTACCTATAATATATGTAGTAATAGATATTGATCTTTATGGCTGGAGTATAATGTCCTATTAGTTATTACAATAATTATAAACGGATATGATTAGTTTTCTACTATGAAATTAGAAACTGGTCTTTATTATTTTTTTAACAAATAACCATTATACAAACACGTTTATCAAAACACATAGAAAAAACTCATCAACCCTAAGTAGAACCTTACCAATATTCTCGAAAAACTCGAATATATTTAGCTATATCGTGCAAAATGTATTAAATAATTTTAAAGATGTTTAATTTCTTATTTTATAGGTGTAGCAAACTTCTCATTCTGGGATATTTAATCATGACTATGTACCTTTATCCTCACATTCAGTAAAACTTTGCACCCCGAGAATTTAAAAGTAAAACTTTGGTGCTGCTACTGTATCACAGCACGTGTATTGTGGTGCAGATGTGATACCTACATGTTACAAAGTTTGTTCTTCTTTCCTGCGAAATGTAAAGAAGATAAATGATGGTTTCAAAACGCACACATTATATTCTCCACTCTAGACTAACTGTTGATATTACCGTTAGTCGCCTTAATAATTTGTTATTTTATAATGCCTGCGAAAAACGTTTTTTGTTAACAAAATTAAATGGTTTGCATGGGGACATTATATATTGTTATCTTCATAACTATAAACAAAATATAATATTATGTTAAAATGCAACATGAATTTAATGCATAAAAATTTCCAATCATTTTATTGCAATGTTTTTTAGTTGACAACAAAGTAGTTTTTTAGTTGTTATATTACAAAAATATAGGTGAAAAAAACCCCCAAACCACAAAAACTAATCAAAAAATAACTAAAATAAGTTACCTAAGATTAAATCCTTATGTACATTTTGATGACAATTCATTATCTTCAGAGGTTCCAAATACAAAAGTACAATCTAGAATACCAAAAAATTAACATACTAGACTGACACCGACCGCTGTCTGCTGAAGCTCATATAGGCGTGAGCTAAGCTTCGCCCACTCCACTTCCCACAACGGCCGGCCAACTTAGCTGCATAAGCCACGTCAAACTAAACAATGATAAAATAATGTAAAAGACGCTTAGTAAAAAATCAAAACGTCATACAATTATATGTAAAATTAAATAATATTTACAATATGAATAGAGAGGGGAGTTAGGGATAGGCCCTTTATCTGTATTAATTAATTTATTACTCGATTTATGTATAAAAATACTTTATGTTTTTTCACCTATATTTTTGTAATATATTGTGCTCTTGATAATGTATATGAATATTATTACTTTGATTTATATTTGTACGAAACATTAAAGGAGGAAAACATTTACTTTTAATATATGTATTAATAGATATTGATCTTTATGGCTGGAGTATGATGTGCTTTTAGTTATTGTAATAACTATAAGCGGTTATCATTAGTTTTCTACTATGAAATTAGAAACTAGTCTTTATTATTTTTTTTAACAAATAACCACTAAACAAATACTTTTATCAAAAAACCTACAAAAACTCATCAACCCTAAGTAGAACTTTAGCCATATTTATTTTAATAAGTAGAAAGTTTTATTACTAGAAACTTGAAAATAAAAAATCAGGTGAATCCAGGCATAGTAATAAGCTAAGTGTAAGTTTTTTTTTCAACTTAAAATTATACCTCAATAATTTCCCCAGAGAACGCTACAAAAACCATCATATTGTTATCAATGGTGTTCATTCATCGACCGATGTGCATTTAGTCTATAGACATTGATAACAAACAACTAAAACGTTTGGCTTGAATTAAAACTTCTGAAGGCTACCCTCCCTGAACAATCAAACATTATTTTAATAAAAAAATTACTAATATTAGTTAAATGCACAATTTTAATTGTTTATAAAAATAATAAAATCTAATTATAATATGCATATTTTCTTATCACAATATTTAAGGAAAACATATATATATATATATATATATATATATATATTTATATATATATATACACATATATATATATATATATATATATATATATATAAATATATATATATATATATATATATATATATATATATATATATATATATATACACATATATATATATATATATATAAATATATATATATATATATATATATATATATAAATATATATATATATATATATATATATATATATATATATATATATATATATATATATATATATATATTTATTTATTTATTTATATTTATATTATAGAGTTTATATGTTACTTTTGATCAATTTATTTTTAACGTTTTACCAGAAAAAAAATTAGGTTAATAATAAAACATACTATAATATTACCTTAAATATTACCTTATATAATCTAATATTAACCTATATGGCAGCGCTATAAAATGATGAAGTAATGACTTTTTATTTTGAAATGTTCAGTATTTTCGGATATAAAAACATGAATTTCTGTTCAAAGAAATACCTTGAACAAATATTTTTACAGTATATTTATTTATTAAGCTCAATAACTATTACTTCTTTAAAGTACAAATAAATTAACAAAATATCGCCCAGCTATACCATTTTCAAATCCAGCTGATGAATCTAAATGTATATACATCATCAGGTCCATGACGACAAGTAAATAAATAGGTTTTTAAACCAATAAGCGTATTTATCTTCAAAACTATATAACCTCCAAATTACACTGGTTTATGGGAATGAGAAGATGTGGCTCTACACAAACACACATTGCTTTCTATTGGAGAAGGTTATGTCACCCTAGGACCATGTTCCTAGTTTGGTGGTTTGACCTTTAGATAAAGCCAACCAAAAGTCGATATAGGTCTGATTGCACTACATGGACCCAACAATGGAGACAGGGTATGAGGTACAGAAACCTGGTCGTTTGGATGGTTCTACTGGTCCCGAGTAGTTGTGGAAGAGCAGCCGAACTGCAGTTATTCTCGTCCCATCTGTGGGCCGGTGGCCACGCTAGGCCTCACAGTAAGGTCGGGAGACTCTTTCATACTGGTATTACGGGTTGTGCCACCAAGCCCCTCCCCTCGGGCCTGGCGCTAGTCACCCGGACGGGAGTCCCGAGTTTGAGGTTAAAATCTTAGAGATAGTTAGGATCGTATTAACTGAATAGTAGAAATCCCAACTTTATAGCTAAAATTGAGTTTTTTTTGTAAAGGAGATAAGAGCCGAGAGGATTGGTGCTCCCTTGCTACACTCTTCTGTTTGGCCATCTTTATTTCTCTTTACATTTCGAACAGCCCCCACAATGTCGGAAATGGGACGATGACGATTTTCCCATACCCACGATCCTTTACATTGTTAACAAACTATAACAGGGCTTTTCCCTATACAACACATTTGCAAATCATAATTACAGTACTAAGAGCTATATTAGCAGCTACAAACAACGATGTCAAACCTAACAAATTAAACCTTAAAAACAAATTACTCGGCGAAGATCCAACGCCTATAACCATGGATAAACTAATGAATCAAGAATAAGTTGTTCATTACCCAATACTCATTGAAATTCTTCAATTCTCACATTTTCTGTTTGCCATTGGCTCTTCAAAATAAACACAAGAATGATCCCAAAAGTAGAAGAGAAAATTTTATTCGTACGCGTTCGGTTCGGGAAAATAAACAAATACTATTAACATCGGCACTTGGCCAAATATACAGACGCAGTTTAAGTTGAACCTCAATGTGACTTATATCGTTGTGAATAAAAAGGATACAACTAATTTTTCCCTTCAGGGCTAAGGATTTCGAATGTGGTGCTAAGATATAGTTTTGTGCGTTTCAGAAACCGTTTTACAGGGGAAACTTCCCAGAAACGGTTTTCTACAAACTTACCATTTGGTCGTGGAGTTCGCAAACAAATAAGATTCAAAAAATTAGTAGGCGTTTTAAAATAGATTTAGTTAAAAGGGGAGAAATTGAACAGTGCCTAAAGTAAAATATTTGAAATTCACGCGGTAAAACGCTCACAGTTTTTGTTCGGTCCAGAAGGCATCGTAAAAAAGAAGAGTCTCAAGGCGCTACACTGGACGGGAACAAGCAATGGCGTGTCAAGAGGGAGAGAATGCCATGCAAGACATCTTGAAACCGTTAACGTGCAGGACCACAAAGAGTGGCGATTCTAAAAGGTCATAACTTAGTTTTTTCTTTTTCAAAACTTAATGAAAAAGAATAAAATTCAATTTTTGGGGAAATAAAATTTTAAAATATGATTCTTAGTAAATTTTCAAAAATGTGAAAGACATACCATAGTGTCTTAGTTCAGAACAAGATGGTGAGGATATCTTTCTGAGGTAGTTACCTACTCAAAATAGTAGACACTACCTAGAAAAAAAGTGTCTTATTATTATTTATATAAAAAAGAATTATTTTTAAATAATGTGAAAGATAAAAGAAGTATTTTGAAATAAATGAGACAGATTTGTAAAATTCAAAATCAAAATGAAGCTTTACTGGAAAATTCCAGTTTATAGTTAAAAAAAAATAGAACAAAATTTTGTTATAAAAGTTAAATTGAAAAATTTGATTTGGAATAAATGAAAGAAAAATCAATGACTGTTTAACGTACGATTGTGTGGATTAGATGTCAACTCCGAAAGAAGGCTAAATACCATGAAAAAACAGTTGTTTAAGATTTAGATCAAAAATTTAAAAATGTTTTAAATTGTGGGGATAAATTATAGAAATTTCAATGGTTAGTAATAGGTGTCTATTCTGAGCTGATTTGATAATTGTTTGCTCTTCTCATGTTGATTTAAAATTATTTGTTTATAATTTAAGTTCATATATACATAAATTTTGATAATATTTGTTTGAAATAGTTTTTTTATTTAAATTTTGTGTATATTTTGTCTTATATACAGAATATGAAAATAAAGAATTTTATTTTAAATTTAAATGGTTGTTTTTATAATTCGTTTAAAATGAAGTAGTTTCAGATATAAAAAATTTTGTGGGGGAAATTAAAATAAGTTTTGTGTTCAATGTAAGCTCTGAATTGAAGAATCATTTAAACGATAAAGATTATGTTTTTAAATATACCTAAAAAGTGTTTAATTTTTATTAATATTTAATTAAATATTAGAAATAAGGTTTCCTGGATAACTGGTAAGATAAGGTATTGAAAAAATTAATTTGGTTTCAAAAGGTGAAAGAAAATTATTTTGACTAAAGGAAATATGTTAAATAAATAAAGAAGAGTTCAAATTGTCAAAACGCTACAAATTGTGAATTTAATGAAATCTAAATATAACAAAAAACAATGATTTTACTAACTTGCAACAAGAAGAGTGGTTATATTTATTTAAACAATTTTCTTACACAATTCTGAATTTGGTCATTAAGCTGAAGAATTTAACACCCGGGAACGGATACCCAAAAGGTAAAATCTCAGCATTTTAGGTTTTTATATAAATTCCAGTGACTGACTCTCTGGCATATTTTAGCAAGCGTTGCACAGGGTTCGGCTCCTGGCTTTTTAAAAATTTTGCTTAGTGATGGAGCTAAATGGTTAGTTAGGTCGTGTTTGGGGCGAGCTGCTCCGGCGCAACAAACAGACACACTCACATGCACACTACACACACACACACACACACACACACACACACACACATATATATATATATATATATATATATATATATATATATATATAATTACTTTCCTTATGACTGTGTCACCGACCACGCCCAGTGGAGTGTTACGTTTCCAAATTCTATTATAAAAAGGGGTACCCTAAATTTCAGTTACAAGCTCCTACTTGAAATCTCTCAACCCTCCCACAGGTGCGGCACATAATAAATTCTTTTACTAATCATTAGGAGTGTATATATTGCCACTAATTCAATATTTGTATATAACGAATTCAATTATTTAACATGGAATTCGTAAAGATATAAATTTATTGTTATTGCAACAAGAATATATAAAAATGATAAGCTTTTTGCTTCGAGCGAGATATAACAGGTAAAAATTTTCCTATAACTCTGTTAGAAATGGTTCAGAAATAAGTATTTGTACAAGTAATGCAATAAGTGAACAAAAGGGACGGAAGTTGAATTTTTTTTAACTCTAGAAATCAATCACAAACGGATTGGAGCAGATTCATTCCTGTTTTAGAGTTATAATGTATTTCTTACCTACACGGACATTGAGTTTCTTCTACCATTCTGATTAGAAGGGCTCATGTCTATATCATCATATGACCTAATCCTATCACGATATACCATACCGTTATTTGCAGCTTAACATTATGATATCCTTTATAATTAAAGTTAATAGAAAGATTTACTTTATATAATTATCTGGCAGTTCACTATGTACAGTATTGTTCCATTGAACAGGAGACGTTCAATTAAATAATCATTTTGGTAATCTTCGTAAAATAAAACTAAGCTATTTAGGATGTGTTTTTCAGTTTTTTTTGACTACTTTGACTATTTCTATAAGTATATATATCTTGTACAAACTTTCAACCGTTAAGATAATACTTTTGTTCTTCCATTCAAGTTCAAATACATTTTTGAAAACTTTTAGTGGTTGCTATTTATTGTCATTGCAGTTTTTTTTTCAAAAATTATTCACTCATTTAATTTAAAATCAATTATTTTAAATTTATACGGGAGAAAGACGAAAAGAGTAACGTATGCAAAATAGTTATTTCATCCCGTTTGAGTTAGAATAAGTGATAGAATATGATTTCACAAATCAGCTGATTTTTGTTTATAGGTTATGTGGTATAACATCTGTTT
>JBAIZL010000006.1:12950204-12957704 GCA_036971475.1 Prosapia bicincta | reverse complement strand
AAAGAGTATTGCACATTAAAGAGCCATTTATAAGAAACGTTTTATTTTAGTTCAAACAAAAGTCATATCTCCTAAAAGAATACTTTTTAAACTAGTTTTGGGGATTTAATAAAAGATGGTTACGTAGGAACGTATATCCTACAATAAGATCATACTATACAAGTACTTTAAAAACATAACAATTTACGCTTGAGTATCGTTATATAACCCGACTCATTTCCTTTGCATACCGTATTGGTATACTCATTTCTTGGCAGCCCGACTCATTTCCTTTCTATACCGCATTGGTATACTCATTTCTTGGCAGCCCGAATCATGTCCTTTGCACACCGCACTAGTATACGCATGTCTTGGCAGCCCGACTCATTTAGTTTGCATAACGTATTAGAATACGTACTTCTTGGCAGCCCAACTCATATCCTTTGCATAACGTATTAGTATGAAATTTTCACGGAAGTCTGACTCATCATTCTTTTTAAAATAATTAAACTAGGATCGATTTGAAATGAGCTCATATTTAACGGAAGCTTAAAAAATTGAGATCCGGAGTTTCGAGACTGTACTGTAATTATTAAAACGCTCAGTTTGGGTTCTTAAATATTTGATAAGCTTTAGGGATGTGAGTGTCTTAATAGACTCTAAGGAAATATTATCCAGGTATACAGCATGATATTCGATAAGAGTTTTAAAACACACTGAATATTTTTTGTTCTACTATAGACCGGTAATACACTAATCAGCTTTTACTACCTATACCATTAGGCTTTAGTTGTTTAAATACCAATTAAAACGTTAAATAAAAATAATTCTAATTCTACAACTAAAATAATACAATTTAAACCATTCCTATTATAAAATGTACTTTATTAATTTCTTGTTTCTCAATATTTGCTTGTTTGTTTTAATAAATGATAGCTAGAGTTAGCTTTAGTATTGATTTTTCAATACTTTAAATAGCGCTACACCTGCATTTAATTATTTATGATTTTTTTTTGAAATTGAAATGTCATTTATAGTTTGTTTTCAATTGTAAAATCTTTGACCAATATTTATAAACGAAAAAAAAAATCATAACTTGTAATTTACGAATTGCCTACTCACAACATTCCACACATAAAGAAAAAAAATCATTTTATAATAAAATTAAGATCACATCAACCAAGATAGTTTAGAAAATTATATATTTGGATATTTGTATTCCTAATTAGTCATATATTACAGGGACTCAAATCAAGAAATCAGTTATACGACTTTGGTTGAATTTGTGCCAACGTACGATTGTATAGAAAAGAATTTCATATAACTCACTTTCCAAAAACGGAATCTCTTTAAATGTAGAAAATATTGAATCTAGAACCAACAGACGTGTACGAGTTTAGTTGTGTTCTAATTCTAACCTTATATTATATTTGCTTTCAGTGTACCGTAATTAAATTGTTTGTTTTTTTTTGTTATTTAGTATCGACTGTTTATGGTAATAGATTAAAACACCTTATGTTATTACGCCAGACTTTCTAAATATATGTAACTGTGGTGGTAGGCTACCTTTTAAATTTATTCATTTGCAGTAATGTAAAATGCAAATATTAAGAATTTTCCAAAGGTATCAGAGACTTTACATGGTCTAGTAGTAAAATGTACTTCTAAAATAAACTTCCAGTATACTTCCGCAATGCAGGCAATATGGTCTTCAGCAGTAATATTTTCCATTCGCAGACATTATCTCTAATAGAATAAATTGTACTAAATTTATTATACAAACATGACCTCCATTCTGAAATGTATGATATATTATCTTAGGGATAATTTAGAATACTGTTCAACTAAGAGAGATTACATACCATAATGTTCTGTGACTAAATAATATCCCAATCTATATTATAGTTCTTAAAACTTCCAATTGTATTGTAGAAGTGATTACAAAGCCATAGCTAACTATAAAACTACATAGAGCCCATATTTTGTAGGGATATCCAAATCTTAGAGAATAAACAAGGTAAAACCTAATCTACATGATCTGAAAAAATTGGGATTTATTTGAAATTCGAACAATTTATCAATTTTTTTACATTTTTGCTACTTTTGAATGTGGATTTGATCCTGTAAGACCTCTCTCAATAATTTCATCATAATACCAGGATTTTTTAATGATGTTTTAGTATGCTTTATGACAGTGGCGGCTCCTGCCCAATTACATAGGTGGGGCTCATGACAAGGGGACTCCCCAAATTTACGAGTTGCGGAGACAATTCTGAAATTTGATACCCATTTAACTCGTTTTACATTCTAAGCACCTACAACTTTTATTAAGTTATACTTATTGATTATTATATTAACATTGCTATTACTAATAGACGTATTACGGTGTGATTTACGAAATGTTATTAGGTTGGGTAGTTAAGTGATTGCCTATGCTAAAGCGTCGAGTATTCAACGAGTAGTGTGAATCAAGTTTTACTCTTAAAAGTATATTAGGCCACTGTGTATGAGCATCAAAGGATCTATAATTGGAAACATTGTGAGAACATTACAAATAAGCCTACAATGCTGCTTCCTAAATCATATAGAATTGTACTGTAGCAGCACTGATTAGCCATTTCTCAGCGCATGCGCATGACTTCGGGACTCCATCCCAGGCCACCCGTAACACGCGCGTTGAGTGACGCCACGGTTTTGACTGTTTCAGCTTATTCCACGCACACTCAATGCACTAGTCTGGGGCTCTATGCTGTGAGCCCCGCGTGGAGCTTGCGGCTAATTTCGTGCGTCAACTGCTAAATATTTTTTTGTTTTAACATTGCTTAAACAATTCTAAGCTCTTCTTAACCTAATATAAGACAAATGAATATTAATTAAAAATTGAATTTTGTAATTGGGAGGGCTGCGCCCCAGAGCCCTTTTGGAGAAACCGCCACTGCTTTATGTGGAAAATTTAATACTTTTACCAATTACTATTAATATAAAGATTTGGTTTCAATTGAATGATTATCATAACTATTATTTATTATTCTAAATATAATTATTAGTTTATACTACGTGTGGCATATTAGTATTCCTGAAAGAGCAATATAAGGAATATATTAAATTATAATAATTAGTTTACATCGAATAGGTTCTACATCTTAGTTACTCATAAATAGAGAAGAAATTTTACAGTTGGCTTCGAACAAAAATAAAATCTGTCCTATTTAATTAAATTCAATTTGAGGCTATTTTTAAATAACATTCACGTTAAAATGAAAAACGAAAATTAGAAAGCCGTTAACTATCTTAAATAAGCGGTTTAGTGCCGTTACTTCCTTATTAATAGAGTTAGTCCTTTTCAAATGAGAAAAAAGAAACTGTAATTTCTTAATAATATTTTATAGTCATTGACTATAGTAATATATTCAAAATCAGGCTTTAAACAGTAGGCTACTAAAATAAATTCAATATTTAAAATAAAATAATAGTCAAATTACAAAAATAAACATATAAACTATAGAATAATAATGTTGTGTGTCCTGATTAAAGTTAGAAAATTTTTAAAATAATTAATTGTATACTTTAGCAACAAACACTCGCCTCAACAAAAATCAAATAATTTAAAATAATCGTAAAACATAGGCATATGAATTGCTTTATTATACAATAGTTATCATCAATTATGTAGTAGATATTACAAACACTGGTGTAACACTTCAGATCCTTGAAATTGCAGCACAAAGGTATGCGCACTAACCCGTCGTATGCTGTGAGTGTAGCTCACAGTGAGTTATTTCTATACTCACTGGTTGGTCGACACCAATAACCATCTCCCAGTCAAATACCTACCAATACGTAATCTATTACGTTTTAAATCTGGTAGGGGAAGGAGGGAAGGGTTTTTCTTGGGATTGAGGCAAATAATTTTGCCGAAATTTCCAGTATCACTAATTTTGTTCATTTCTACTTTAGATAGTTGAATGCAGTATTATTAAATCATATAATACTGAATTTCTAGGAACTAAGGACAAAAGCCGACAAATTTTGTCTAAACCAAAAGAAAAATGTAACGCTTTTTGATCAAAAGTTGCAAAGTTTTTCCAAGTATTAATAAGTCCTAACCTGAGACTTCATATTTATTAAGTATAGTTGGAGTCATGTAACCATGCACTTGGCCTTGCTTGTACTATCAATTCTGAAAACATGTTACATATTGAGAATGTTTAACACATCAACAACGTCTGCAACCGATATGTCTACACATGTATGAAGTATTATTTGTTATTTTATACCGATGTTAGATTATCATCGAAATCATCTAATATCGACCGTCTGATGCAAGTCAGTGTCTGGACAGTCCATATCATGTTTGTAGATAAGTATATATACTGATCCTTTACCTTCCGTCACTGCTACTACGATCTGTCAAGGGCAGGTCCACGGTTACGTGGTATGCACTATACACTATATATGTACTAAAAATTTTAAATAATAAGTTCTTGTTATGACTTAAACGTAAATAATTTTGTCCCCATTAATTTTCAACTAAACAAGTTAGCATCGCGCGTCTGTTGTAACAAGTGCAAACGAATGTCCTTTTTAAATTAAATTTATTTTCACAATCCCTTATAATTTAGTTAATGATAACCTGAGCTCGCCTCTTAACCTTGGGCTCCTCCGGTTTAGTGGTGTTGTATGAATATTACCTATGTTACATATGACATAATGGTAATAAAATTATGTACCAATATTTGTGCGGATTTTACCCGTGTACGTGTAGGATATTTTACGATGTTGAACTCATTGTAAAGGTCTGGGCGGTGACTAAAAACGTTTATTTTAATGAACGGCGTGATGTTCCCGGTTGAGCAATCAACTTTTCACAGCCCGTATAAAGTTTTGTAATTATTGAGTTCGTTAAAACAAACTTTGATAAAGAACATTATTATAACCTTACAAACTAAGTTCGACATTTTACACAATAGATGAACATTATTTTGAACAACTTTTTCCAGACCAATAACTTGATTTTGTCTCATTGTTGCCAACATTCTTCTTAGTAAGGTTTTTATAATTGTATTTAAAAAAAATAAATGTTTAAGGAACAGGCAAAAATTAAAATATACAAATATATAAATATTAATATAAAAGTAGATAGATCTATAATAAAAAGAGGGGAACAATTTTTGGTGTAAGTACATTATATAATCATAATACTATGATTTAAATTTTAAATGTACTCGTATTTGTGGTATTAGAATAATTTAAACACTACAATAATTTTAAAAAATAATACAACTGATTTCATACAAAAAATACCATTTAAAAAAGTAAATAAATGGATACAGTATAGTGTTTGCCAACTAAAACTATTCTAATGAATTACTACGTACCCTTACGACTCTCTCTATGTACTCCTACAACTCTTACTGTATAATTATACAGCTCGCCCTATCATACTCTACAAATTTTACTACGTACTCTTAAAACTCTTACTACGTATTCCTACAACTCCTACTACGTACTCCTACAATTGTCACTTTGTACATCTAATAATTCTCACTATGTACTCTCACAACACTTAGTATGTGCTCTTCTAATACTTACTATGTACTCTTACAACTCTTATTATGTACTCTTACAACTCCTACTATGCAATCTCACAACTCTTAATATGTACTCATACAACTGTTACTACGTACTCAGTACAGTATTAGTTGTAAGAGTTGTATGAGTACACAGTAAGAGATGTATGAGTACATAGTAGATGTTGTAAGAGTACACAGTAAGAGTTCTAAGAATACCCAGTAAGAGTACACAGTAAGACATGTTCTTACATATAGTACTTACCTATGCTTACTCTTACAACTCTTACTATGGACTCTTACTATTCCCACTATACACTCATACCACTCTTACTATGCAATCTCACAACTCTTACAATGTACTGTTACAACTCTACTATGCACTCTTACAACTCTTACTATGTACTATTACAACTTTTACTATGCACTCTTACAACTCCTACTATGCAATCTCACACTCCTTGCTATGTACTCATACAACTGTTACTACGTACTCAGTATAGTATTAGTTGTAAGAGTTGTATGAGTACACAGTAAGAGATGTATGAGTACATAGTAGATGTTGTAAGAGTACATAGTAAGAGTTCTAAGAATACCCAGTAAGAGTTGTAAGAGTACACAGTAAGACATGTTCTTACATATAGTACTTACCTATGCTTACTCTTACAACTCTTACTATGGACTCTTACTATTCCCACTATACACTCATACCACTCTTACTATGCAATCTCACAACTCTTACAATGTACTGTTACAACTCTACTATGCACTCTTACAACTCTGACTATGTACTATTACAACTTTTACTATGCACTCTTACAACTCTTACTATACATCTTGAGATTTTAAATTGTGGTATTACTGTCCGTATCAGATTGAACAATTCACTGATTTAGTGCGAAAGGCGTATGCTGAAAAATATCAGTAAGTAGTGTTTTTTCCAAATTGAAACCAAAAGTGTAGAATATTTTTCAAAAATTTAATAAGGAGAAATATTAGTAAATAAAAATTACATGAAAACATTGTCATTTTTTTAAATTACTTATAAATTATAGTAATCTACAATAGACATGAATAATGTAATAATCAGGTATATATAAACAAAAATTATATGAAATATAAAGAAATATTAGATTTTTAAAAATATTTGTGATCCTATTTGCATATCTCAACGTTGACAATTTTTCCATGCGAATGATTTTCCAATACCGATGTATGCAGCGAGTCATTTGCATGTTGTAAATTCTACATTTGCATATTACCTAATTGAAGTAGATATTGTTTGGAAACTACATTCAGTCTCAAACGCTTATAAAAAATAATTCTGGTTTTACTTGTAAAATGACAGAAATATTTGTTGTATTTTCAGACCAATATTCAAAACTCATGTATATAGATATTTTTATCAATAATATTGGTGGTTCACCTAACAATAAATATTAATATCTGTAATAAAATGATACATATAAATATTCCTTTACCGCCAAAATGTTCAGATGTTCAAAATGCTCCAGGAATACGATATCCAGTTTTACTTGTTATTTTTAGGAATTAGTGAGTAACAATCACTTCTTCAGTAACAGTAGTTTGCGGTGAATAACAAACTTTATGAATGGGTACAGATGAGTTAATATACTCGAAAACTGTTATTATTTGTAAGACTGATAGCATATATCGGACATAATATTTAAGAGTATGTTTAAAAGTGTATTGTATAGTAAATGTATTAAAAGTTTTGGTATAAGGGATTTATTTTAGCAAAACCATAATTTAGTAACAGTATATTTCCAATTATTAGTTTTTATTACCCTTTTTAAAGCATCTTTAGCTGTCCTTGGTGATTGGAATTACTAAATCTTATCGCATAAAACGATAAATGTTGATTGAACCTAACACGAGCCCAAACGTGATTTTCTTCACTATGGTGGTTTAATCTTAAGTGTCGTAGTCT
>JBAIZL010000006.1:12797704-12947704 GCA_036971475.1 Prosapia bicincta | reverse complement strand
AGTGATTGTAAGTCTTTATAGTTTAATGAAGGCACTCCGTATTTTTGAACTGGAAATTCCTTTTTTTAATTACTAAATTCTTTAAGTTGGTGCTTAATTTGTTGACGCAATCTAATAGACGATTTATTGGGTTTTATTGTATTAGTGCATTTGGGGAAAATTAAAGTGTTAGTTTTTATAAGCTGCAAAGCTTTTAACACAGTAGACGTGTTAAAAATTTCGCTAGGCTTTAAAAGCAAGGAAAGATAATCTTTCTGTAGAAGACAGTTAATGATGCAAGAACGGGTTATATATATATATATATACAAAATATGTTTCCTAGTATTATAATAAAAGTTAATTAAAGATATTCATATACAAGAATAATTTTTTTTAAATTCATATTATATATATATATATATATATATATATATATATATATATAAACTATATTTTCTTGTTTAATAATCAAAACCAACTAAGGTTATTTAAATACATGAACAATAATTATTTTTTTTGAATAATCTGAGTGGTGTTTGATATACATATATAAATACATATGTATAAATATATATACAAATATATTTGTATATATATAATAGATTGATTGTAGTAAAACCAGTCCATTGTGATACTAGAGTGTCCTCTTAGTAACTCTCTGGGAAAACTAAGTGTATTACAATTTTGGCAACTTTCGTCAAGCCTGCCAAAACATCTGAATCACATGATTTTTATTTTTTAGAATGTGCTTTAAATGTTGCCTATGTTCATCAGCCCCTCCTTCTTCATTATAATGATCTTTAACCGTCCTCTCCACCACCATTCCTAAATACATGTCTACAAACCTGTTGTCCTTCTCCTTTATCATTTATTTCAACATTTTTACTTAAACGTAACATTAAAACTAATAAACCTAAACAATAAACTAAGAAATGTCCTTGTAAAATATCCGGAAACATTATTTCTTTTACACACGTTTCCAAAATACGTCATATGAGCATCCTTCCCCTGTTAGATACGTTAAAACAATTAAATTAACAGAAGTAAAATAAAATAAATAAACAATCTAATTCACAGTAGCTTGATGTTTCTATTAGCTGATGTTATTAGTAACTGGTATATTTAATAATTACGATCCGGCATTTAGGGCCTAAACCCTCTCTATTTACATTAAACAATCTCTAATCATCTAAACAATCATCTAATTTAAAGCAAGGAGATAAAATTAAAAATTATTTCACATATAATTATTACAGCGATATGAGTTTAAATAAAACCATTTACAAGACAGGCGCGCAACAATTTACTCGACGTAACACAACTGGGCACAAACACTATTCATAAGGTGTCACAAATGTCACGGTAAAAAGTTACCTCTTATAATTACCGAACAAACAATTAGGAAAAGGCACTGAGGTTAAGGAGTAGACGGAAGATGAAGTCCCGACTGGAAACCATTAGGACCTAGAATGTCTGAAAACTTTCTGGGTCTCGGAGATGAACGTTATGAAACTATAGAGAATAAGGCTTATTATATACAAGCTTTATATGAGCTCTTTATGTCCTTTTATCATAGAGCCTGTATCTGCAGATACAACCATAGTTCTATGGGTTTTTTGTCTAAACTGAAAAGATAATGGTGTTTCAAAAAAGTCATAATTCATGAAGATAGTATTACATTACTGGAGTAAAGAGAATAAGCAAGCACTGTGCGTATATTTAGAGAATTGAAGAGCTTCAGATATCATTATACTGATTCTAATCACAAATTATCCATTATTAGCTAGAAGCTAGAAAATCTATGGAGTATGTTCACTCAATATGAATAAAACACCAATGTCATTTCAAAATAGAGTATTTCACAACCAGAAATAATTATTAAGTTCTGATTTTGTATTTTTCCTACAGCGAACGGAAAAATATCAAGTTCTGCCAGGTCTCTGAATATAAATCGGTTCTATCACTTTTCTGTTTTTGTCAAGAGTTGTTTTCTTGAAGGGACAATCGGAGGACAGTTTAGTACATATATTGTCTTTTAGTGAAGGAAACACATCTCTAATCCTTTATAAATATTACCAACGTCTTCTGATAAAATTGTCACCTATGTTTCATAAATGGATTAAATTCTTGAGAATTAAAAAAAGAATCGGTGTGCGCATAAAAAAAATCTGTTTTTCATGAAATAATCTATTCCTAAGTATTATATATAGGAATATACAGAGTATAGATTCAAACAATTTTTAGCAATTCAAACCTCAACAAAATTATTGACAACAACAATTCTAACTCCGCTAAACCTAACTCCAAAAACGTATCTAATTTATTAGGAAAGTGAATGTGATTAGCAAAACCATAAAAAGTAGTAGATCTTAGTAAGTTATCATTCAAATTAAACCTTTGATTCATTTTGATAATGGATAAGTCAAATTCATCATGATTTAAAATTTTTGTCAAATTTTACTCAAAAGTAGATAAATAAAAATTAACTGATAAGTATTTGTGAAGAGTTGAAATAAATATGTAAATATAAATTCTATATTCCAACACACAAATATTTCTACAGACGGAACTATTTGTTCTATAAAGAGATAACAAGTTCTGAATAGAACAGAAATATTTCCCAAAATACCTTCAGAACGTCCGGTTAGGTTAGGTTTCATTTTAGAAATATATTTATTAAAAGGGAACATTTTCTACTGGAAACTCTTGATGTTAGAATAATTAGATATATGTCTCTATTTAGTGCTGTTGAAACTTGAAGTTTCCTAATAAAACCTAGGTAATACTAGATTCGATTTTTTGCTATACGGTTATCAACAGTTTGTTTAGTCTAATTTGCCGTAAGATTAGATTAACCCTTCCTCCTTTCCGGTCCTTTGTAGATTTGACCAGGGTATCAATGTGGTATTATGTTTCCTCGTCAGAAGGCTTTTTATTAACCCCAGTTATCTCCATTTCTAAAGCTCCTCTTGTTTAGTCTAGTAACAAGTATTGGCCCTGACCACCTTTCTGTTTCATTTTATTCTGAAGTATGATTTCGATTTATTCCGCTACGTCTCTCCAGTTGGCTGCACTATTCAGCATCATGTTCACAATGTTGTCTGGGTCTATTCGTCCTACGTCGCATCCTAGCGTTGATAGCCACTTGCCACCTTCTACACATAAAGAAGGGGATGTATTTAGAGTGGACGGGTGATATGTCGCTAAAATATGAGCAGCTCGGGTTGTGTACTTTGCCCATTTATATTAATAGAACTAGAAAACTCCGTGGTATGCAAGGAAATATTTTATGTAAACGTTTCCCTCCCTATAAAATTTAATCTTTTTAATTTTAGTTTGAATTTGTATTTAACTATTACCTATTGATGTAAAAATGAATGTTTTTATGTATGTATGTATTTATGAATATATTATGTATGTATGTATTTATGTATGTGTATATGAGCCTTATGCGTTACTAGGCCCATCGGAAATAACCGATCGTAATGAAACATTTGGAAATTGTTGAGTACATTCCTGGGAATGTTTGTGGTAACATCGGGTTTTCCAACATATAATTTGTAAGTGCTACATTAGCATAAACTATGACTTTCTTGAGACATTTCACTAAATTCATTCAACATATTGGTTACCAGGCAACACTCAACAATCTAAAATTATTTTTCAACACATTTCAAACAATTAAAAAAGAATATTAAATCCGAATGCACTGGAATAAATATATTCAATGAAAAACTTTTATTGTCACAGTCTTTTTGACCGACTAATATAAGTTCAGCTAATAATTAGTTAATAAAATACTAAATTAAGGTTAGCTAATGTTGATGCAATGATTTTTAGCCGATAAGAATATAGCCGAATCAGCTAGTTACCTATATAAAAAAACGTTTTATTTTAAATTTATAAATACAATGACCGTAATTTTTTGTTACTTAAAGAATGAAAACATTTAGTGATTCATTGTAGTTAAAAGAATTACAATACCAATGTAATAACACATTGCATTAAAAAAAAAAATGTTATTTTTTTATTTATTCTATACAACAAATACTAATTTATTATATGAAGGATATGTGGCATATTTAGACATAAGCTCTATTTAAACCAATATTGAAAATATTTTCAAAATTTCCAAACGGTAAAAAAGTATAGACTTTGTGATATGAAAAATTATTTAAATATTTTCTAGAACATGTTTATTTTAATGTATGTATTGTGTCGCCCTTGGGTGAAAACTATTTACTAATTTCTTGACGCACAACAGTTCATTTCAACTCTCTTTGGAAGACATATTGTTATTGTTCGGAAAGTGTAACTGGATCTGTAGCTTAGACATAAACCCACAAAATATCCCATTGTTTACATTGGATCTTGTGTAACAGATTCACAACATTGCTTTATAAAACAGCGATAGGACAGAGATCAATATGTATCTTTATACGAGGTACTCGTATTAGGTACTGAGAATAAAGATTACTACCTCGAAGCTTTATTATTCTAATGTTTTACTATTGGCTTCTCATATAGTAGATTATTTTTAAACTAAAAAGGTTTTTTTTTTATAACTTGGGAGCGGGTTTAAACTGTCGGAAGCACCGCTACCTTAGGTATATTGTACTTACCTCCCTGATCTAGTCAAAGAGCCCCTTCCCTCTTACCAGGTATAGAAGTTTCCTGACTAGTGTTTTACCTTCAGCATCCTCTTCCAGAGTTGTGCTATCACAAAAGTGGTTGAAGCGCCTGTAAAATATATGTAAAATATATATAACACAGGCACAAAGACACACACATACACACACTGTAGTAATATATATATATATATATATATATATATATATCGTAATATGTATTCTTGTGTATTAATAAAGAACACACACACACATATATATATACATATATATATATATATATATATATATATATATATATATATATATAAAGAACATAAGTCAAAATACAAATACAAGAACTATAATTGAATTTACAATTCAAAGCTTTTCGTTGGCTAACAGTACCAACATCATCACGAATATTAAACAATTGTATTGTTAATATTATAATTGTGTAATATTCCTGATGATGTTGGTACTGTTAGCCAACAAAAAGCTTTGAATTGTAAAGTCAATTATAATTCTTGTATTTGTATTTTGACTTATGTTCTTTATATGTATATATATATATATATATATATATATTTATATATATATATATATATATATATATATATATATATATTTACTACATTTCTGATATTTAGTTATGTGTCTTACTTCTAAACAAAATAATAACTGACTTTAAGAGCGCCTATATACTAGGTCACTTGTATAATTCTTATATTGCTAGAATATTAAAATGCAGACTAACAGTTATTTAACCAACCTAAATGTATCAATTGATTCAATTTACGAAATACCACAAACTTCTCTTTGTAGGGAGGCAATAATAACGTAGTGATTATTCTACAATTTAAAACTATGTAACATGACTTCCGCTGAGTTAATTAAGGTTTATTACATGGCGATAGCTTGTAGATTGTAACGTATGGAAGCTTGATAGTTTCACTTGAGAAGTGGAATTATTAAAAACAATATTAATCTTCACTACCAGGAGTTTTTAAATTATATTAATCTACAGAATTCTGGTTTTTGGAGAAATAATCTTTGATATTAAGAATACTGGGTAAACGTTACCAATACGCTTCTAGAACTTTTTTGACACAATTTAGCCATGTAACGTTTACAAAATGTCACTTGTTTCAATAGTTAGTAATTTAAAATTGATTGTATTTGTATTAGTTAACAACCGGTCGATACCCCTTTCCTATTATTAAATTTCGATTCCCATTTGGATTCTCAAAATTTTTCTTTCGATTCTCGATTCTCAATTCACTATTCGATGCTTTTGAGTAGTATAAGTACTACATGATATCACTAACTATCTATGTTTCACTAACTTCATGAAATTAGAACTACATGATATTCACTAATAAAAAGTTTAGTTAACATCTTGGTCATATGGTTACGTTCCTAAAAGTTTTTTTTTAATGTAATATACTAAACAAAACGTTCAACCTTGACCAATGAACCTTGCGTTAACAAACATCTTGGACAATAGTAATTATTTATTTGAAATTACAAATATGAAATATAGTTCAAAATTACATTATAACTTCAGCTATAGACATCTCAGGATGTATAAGTGGAGAAACTGGAACTACGTTTCTATTTCTTGCTTTGTTTCGTTATATATGAAGTGGTTGGCAGAGATAGGAAGAGAGAAAAAGTGTGTGTAGGGCATTCACTTGTGAGAATGAGACATCAGAGCGAGACGAGCGGTAACAAAAAGGTAAGAATTGCTTCCGATCGTCTTTGTTGTTGCGTCATAAATGATATTAATATTTAAGTGATCTAAAATAAACATTTTGCTGCAGTTCATTTCATTCAAAGCAACTGATTCTTTAATAAAACAAAGTTTGTAATTCATTATATTTTCTAAAAAGTACACCACTTACGTATTTTAACAGTTAAACAAAGAAGAATCTGAATCGGCAATTTAATCAATAAGGAATCAAGCATTGGCAATTACTCGATACCATACGAATCGACCCGTCCATAGTATTAACCATCGGATAATGATGTACAGCAATGATGTGCGACAAAGTTCTGCTTTTAATATTATGTTCATTTTTACATATTTTATAATACTAAAATACTTTTTTTGCACTTCTTTTGTATCCTAAACTCTGGGATATGAAAATTTTGTTTTCGAAAATGTTAGCTATCAGACTTTAGTTTGTATATAAAGAAAACATACAAAGTTGTTATGTTGTTTATAATTTTCATAAAATTTTTGGACAATTGTGATAGCTTATGTAAAATGTGCCTTAGATGAGCAATTAATTACTAGAAAGCTATTGAGCCTTACTAATTTTCAAGATTAGAATTAGAATTGTGAGGAATTGACATTTTTATTGATCCACAACATAATGACTCATTATAAAAATTGTCATCCAGCTACTAAATTCTATTTAGAATGTTTTCTATAAAGTTATACAAGAATAATTAGGTTCAAATAAGACAAATATACTTCTTAGATATATTTATATAAAATATTATTTTTAAAACTAGAACACTTTATACGAATAAAATATACAAATGCATTTTGGTCAATGTAATAAATTTCTATTAACATTAGAGTAAATATCGCTAATAAAGTTAAACTAAATAGACCCATTTCAAACGTAAATCAAGAGAACAATATTTGCAGATCCAAGTCTGAATATATCCCAAGTCAAGATGACATTTAAACTGAAGTTTGTAATTCTGCGACAAGAAGACTAACTATGTAAGGAGAATTGAAATCATAATTGATAGCAATTCCCAAGAAGCGCTGGCATAATTAAAATCAACTACATTGAAACAGTTTCAAACGGAGGAAGTCTTCAAGTTAATTTTAAGCAAAACGTAAATAGAAGGTTCGTTTGCTTTGATACAAATTGTCTCACAAACTTTACTGAAATATCTAACAAGGTGTATATTTAAAGCTCGGATATTATCAAGAGAAGTAAAAAGGCCTTATTGTGTTTTTATTACTACGAAAGAGCAATCAATGTTCATCGATTTTGAAAACACAATATGTTTATATTACAAATTTATCCTCCTAATACACTCTTCCTTATTTCTGTTCTGTTGGCAATATTTCTATATATTCGAGTACGCTTTTCTGCTTTTTGCTATCATTACAATATTTCTCTTTGATGATGCTTTTCGAAATGACTTAATTTTGACAAAAATGAAATCTTTCCGAAACGTTACGACAATGGTAATGCTAGAAAAAAACACAAAGATGTACTAGAATATATATACTAAAGAATACATATATATTTAAAAAGATACTAATTCAATTATTCCTTGGTATGTGAATTATTCTTGCTTAACATTGACCCATAGCATTTACAAGTTTTCATATTTTGAATATCTATAATGTATGGGGAGCGAATTGTTGAAATTCAATATTAATCAATAATCATACTGATTCCAAGAATGATTTTTTAAAAATAAAAATATAACACCCTTGTAATAGGGAAACCCTTTTACAACCACTAAGGCTGTCTGGATTCATAGTAATATTTTTTAAACGGGCACCATAAGGTTAGAAGGTAAGATGGTTTTCCAAGGTTGTCGTTAACCCGTGATGAGAAAACATAGCAAGCGAAAATGTTTTAGGCGTTAATACAGAGCCTTCACAGAAGACAGGTCATAAAATGAATTGATTTTGGTAGTAATTTTAAAACCTTATAATAGTAATGGCTCTGAGGCTTTTGGCGAAATACCAATTTTTTTGAAATAAAAGTGGATTATAAGAAAATAAATGTATTAAAATATACACTGCTTCTACTATTGAATAGTCACATATTCTCCTTCATATCCATAACGTACACGTAAATATTAAATGCATTCTCAATTTTCTTCTTCAACATCATACAAAAAGATAATTTGTTGATCACTGTTAACCAGAAGAATAGTCAATTATATCATATTAACAAATAGAACAAATAGAATAAATTATCGTCGCTTAGATTATGTAGATAACACTCTTCCTGTTCGTTTCAGTGGTCTGATCGTAGAAAAAAACATTGAGATTTAATATAATATAATATATAATTTAATATAATTTTCAATGGGACTCAACTTTCTGGCTACGAACTCAAGTAAATTTGTTCTTTACTTCAGATAATGAAAAGGTTTCGAATAGTTTAAACTCCACAACATTACATCATTGTTCCAAAGTTTTGTGGTATGTCTACAATCAAATTGCTTGCAGCAACTGTTTTACTCATTCAAACTTTTCTGTTGTTTGAACAATGTATCATTTTGTAATGCATTTACTTGCTCTATATATAATTACATTCTCCCTCATAATAAAGAATATATACTTTATATATGCATATTAACTTTAACATTGATTATAATTTGTTGAAAAATGATGCATTTCTTCATATTCATGATGATCACACTACACAACAGTACACAATAACACTCACACACTCAAACGTACTCACGCACGCATACACTCCCACACACACTCACATCCTCCAACCCTAACACACTCACCCACCTACACATACACACACACACACACACACACGCGTGCAAGCACTCCCACGCACATGAACAAGCATTATAGTTTATCAGTTTATGTATTATGTATATAGTATGTATTTATAATAACTGTGAAAGTGGATTTACATGTGTGTATTAACTGTGTGTGTGTGTGTGTCTGAACATATATTTCAAACTTAATATAACAAAATTAAACATATTATCCATACTTATACAATAAAATAGACAATAATATTTTGCTAATGAACTTTTAGTTTTACTTAATTTGTTACTATCATAAATTATTATTGTAATAACAAATAATATTATTTTCAACATATTAATCATAGATTTATTGTGAAGTTTTATCGATATTTATTACATATATTTGGGGTAGGATAGAAGCATATGTTTTGAAAATTATTCTTAGCAGACAAAAGAAAAAATGTATTCAATGATAAAATTATTTTTTTTAGTTTTAAAGAAAGATGTTGCGGATGATATATATAAAAAAATGAATACAAATACATTTGTATGGACTCGGGTGGAAAAATATATTACAGGTCTAAAATTTAACACACGACACACAAAAACATTGAAACAGGTCATTAAAAGGGGTACAATAAAACATTACGAATGCAAATATATGAAAGTATATAAAGTGTAAATCTTTAACCATTTTCATTATCGCCTTCCAGTTGAAATGGTAATGATGCAAGGAAAAACGTCTTATTTTACAAAATTATAAAAGTGTCGAATTTTATTTAGTACTTGTAATTGTAGTTTAATCCTTTATAATTGTAATTATCCTGATTATCTTTAGGGAAAGTTGGATAAAGTATTTTACTCGAATAAGAAACACAAAACCTTACCTAAATAAAACAGTGACGACGAAATTAATGCGAATAAATAAAACTGAAATTAATTTAAGAAAGGGAGATTTAGCCCTGGGACTAGTGATTGCTAAAGGGACTGTTTAATATCCCCAGTGTCTGACTGCTTTTACTAAACTTTATGGACTAAGTTAGTTCACTGATCTAGTTATTAATTATTAACTATAATACGCATATTATTTTACACTATACAGTGAACGGGATCATAAAACATATTATAAAATGTTCGTAAAATATTACATTTATTTGTTGAATTAGGAAAATGGTTAACAATTATTCATAATACCAGTATTAAAATAGTGCACAATAGCCAAGGGCGCGTAGAGGTAGCTTTTCTAAAACTTACACAAACTTCTAAAATTAAACAAAAACTTACCATTACATGATTGTGAGGTAGTATGAAATGATTGTATAAGTTTACTAGGTTTCAAATAAGTTCAAGACCAACTGGCTAGCATATTACTAACATATGTTTAGCAATGCGTTAGTAATAAAGACACCATAATAGTGTACTATTTATATTTAACTCAAGTATTTTTTAATAGAACCTTAATATTGGTCTTTTGTACGTTCAAAATGTCAGGGTTTCCACAGGTTATGGACATGCTTATTCAGTCCTTATAATTGTTGTAGCATTTACGCCTTGCAGTTATATGAACTTAATGTATTCAGTCCTTAAATTTGTTTTAGCATTTAGGCCTTGCAGTTATATGAACTTAATGTATTCAGTCCCTAAAATTGTTTTATCATTTAGGCCTTGCAGTTATATGAACTTAATGTATTCAGTCCTTAAAATTTTTTTAGCATTTAGGCCTTGGAGTTATATGAACTTAATGTATTCAGTCCTTATAATTGTTTTAGCATTTATGTCTTGCAGTTATATGAACTTAATTTATTCAGTCCTTAAAATTGTTTTAGCATTTAGGCCTTGCAGTTATATGAACTTAATTTATTCAGTCCTTAAAATTGTTTTAGCATTTAGGCCTTGCAGTTATATGAACTTAATGTATTTAGTCCTTAAAATTGTTTTAGCATTTAGGCCTTGCAGTTAATGAACTTAATGTATTCAGTCCTTATAATTGTTTTAGCATTTATGTCTTGCAGTTAATGAACTTAATGTATTCAGTCCTTAAAATTGTTTTAGCATTTAGGCCTTGCAGTTATATAAACTTAATGTATTCAGTCCTTAAAATTGTTTTAGCATTTAGGCCTTGCAGTTAATGAACTTAATGTATTCAGTCCTTAAATTTGTTTTAGCATTTAGGCCTTGCAGTTATATGAATTAATGTATTAGGTACAAAGCAAATGTTCGATATGAACCGTATTCAGGGAATGTTACTGCATAACAAATAAAATGATATAAAAGGTAATGTAAACGGTTTTAAACAATTTATCGTATGTAGGTGGTGATTTATGATTAAGCTTTCTTATACTCTTAAACTGTAAGTAGGTGAGTTTTCGCAAAATATAATAGTGTCATACTCCTTTGAATTTCTGTAAGATAGGCTCCCAGTTACGCCAGTCATTATTATCCAGTGACGTATTATATTAATTTTTGCACAGCTCCTAGCAGTAGTAAATATACTAAGGTAATGAACTGCTAGTAAAACCCGAATTTTATTTTTAATATTTGTAATTATTTAGGAAATAGTAATTAAAATAATCTTTTTCTTTGTTGCCCTAATTTATTTTGTATAGACTAATAGCGTATTATCTCTAACAATATGCATATGATGATATGCAATCAAATTAGAATTATTTACTTATTGACTAGTTAACGCAGTATAAATGATATATGTTTTAATAAAAATAATATGCGTATTGAAAATCTGAGTGGCAAATAAATTGTAAAAACATAATTCCTGAATCTATAAAGTAAATACATACGATACTGAAATTCGGATTATGAAGAAACACAAGAAAGCTACGTAAACCTAATATAGTGCATACTACATTAAAAAAAGATTTAAACCTCAAACAAATGTATGTTCGCATTATACAAATGCTAAAACATGCGTAATGTTTCAGTGATTGTGATGCAGCATGGAATTCCTACTAGAAGTATAATACAAATACAAATGGATTATACAAATGTATTATATAATACAGGATAATACAAATGTTATCTGAAATACATTATGGTCCACGCATCAGAAGCATAATAATAGATACATATAACATCATATCTTTATATACAATATACATACACTAAAAAACAAGAAACAATACACCTTTATGATTTAAATAAATAGTTATAAATAAACAAAAAAAGACCTATATAAAAACACGTCAATTCAACCTAAACTAATATGTGTACATGTCAGTCGAAACAGACTGTTCAAATTTTGAAGATTAAAACTCTATTAAAAACCAAACACATTTCATAAAAAGAGTTTTTTAATCTTTATAGGAATGATCAGATATAGTTAACAAATGATTTTTATCGAAGTTAAATAAAGACGACCATTCTTTAGTTTTTAATAAGAATATTATTAGTTAGTACGTTAAAGTAATTAATATTTTTGTATCAAATTTATGAGGTTAGTTTAAGGGTTATTCTATTGCTATACTAACATTTTGAAATACATAATTTGTGATTCATGTAAAAAAGCTTTGCTTTCGTTTACGAAATTATTATTTTGTTTGTTATTGTTTGAAATTATATTCAGTGCCAAAACTTTTCGGTTTCGCCACGCCACCACTCTAACACTGAACAATGGATTTTGGCAACGTTCCATCAACCTGGTCTCAATGGCCCCGCTAAAGTCAACAATAAGGAGCGATTTATGCTTGTATAACAATAATTTATTGTACGATTTGGTAGGTAAAAGTATAAGGTTATTATATCGTTTACAATTGTGATATTACCCTATATGTATATATATATATATATATATATATATATATATATATATATATATATATATATATATATATATTTATATATATATATATCGAATAAATTTTTTTGTATAATAATCAAAGCCACTGAGGTTATTCAAATATAAGAAATTATTCTAGACTATCCTATTTTGTATATAAATCTATGCATATTGATTTATTTATTTTCAAATTAAAAAGTAATACAAATTTTAATATAAAATACCCAAATAAGACACATGATTGTAGTGAACTGTGAGATTTGTCATGTTTCCAAGATAACGTACTTAATTGAAATTGTTTTTCTCAATTCATAGGTTTCTATAAATGATAAATTTGCAGTAGACAAATGTTTGAATACTTATTAACCCACCATCAGTCGTTCTATAATATCTCCCGTGTTAGGTTGAATCTAACATATGTAATTTACTCTTAATTCCGTTTAATGTGATAACTTTTAGTAATTCCAATTAACGACTATAGTTTAGGACTTATTAAACATGGTAATAAAAACTACTAATGGGATATATAATGTTATAAATAATGATGTTTGCTAAAATAAATCACCTATAACGAAAGTAGAATTTTCTACTTAGTTTCCTGGTATTACTCATCTGTGTCGATTCGTAAAATTTGTTAATCACCACAAACCACTGTGACTGGACCAGTGTACTACTTGCATACGGCGCTGCCGCTTCAATATATCTAGATTAGTATTTTTTTTTTTTACACGACAGTATTTACAGGGAATCTTCTCATTGGAAGGTCTCACTGTGTATAGTTGTTGCTTCAATACCAGTGTTTCTTTTTATCTACTATTTCTATGGTATTGGTAGACGGTAGATAGGTGCTAGTATCCATAGATGAGGACCTATTGTTTCCCTAGTTGAGTAATAAGAGTTCTTCTGATAAACATGGTATCAGTATTTCAGTGGAAGATTTTTTGGCAATTACTTATACCTAAATAGAACAATCCACAGAACCCAGTCAAAGGTCAACAGTTATATGAATAAACAAGGAATATATGCACATTGCTTCTAATCCCAGACACACTTCATGACCGTCTTCTTCAATATCAAATCTGTGCTTACTAAAATGTTCAATGGAAGCATACAATTATTCTGATGTTACGTCTTTGAAGCACTGCAATTGTCTTCATCACTTCCAGCAAAACAGTGAAATATCGTTAATCAATTTTCCATTATGTCTTAAATAACCTACAGTTATAATTACTATACTAAAATATACTATTTTAATACTAATACAATTAAACATAACAAAATATCCAAATAATACAACCTTACAAAACACTCTAAACCATCTAAAAACTCTTAGTTAGTAAAATACGTCGAAACAATTTATGAAACAAAGCGACACGAGATTGGTCCCGGTGCTAGAATGAATCTAACGTCAGCAGTAACGCGATCGGTCCCGGGGCTAGAATGCGTCTAACGTCAGCAGTTACGCAATCGGTCCCAGTGCTAGAATGAATCTAACGTCAGCAGTAACGCGATCGGTCCCGGGGCTAGAATAAGTCTAACGTCAGCAGTAACGCGATCGGTCCCGGGGCTAGAATGAATCTAACGTCAGCAGTAACGCGATCGGTCCCGGGGCTAGAATGAATCTAACGTCAGCAGTAACGCGATCGGTCCGCAGCTAAATCATACCAAACCACCCCTCCCCTTGTGGGAACTCCAACTTTCAGTGTAGTATTTTTGTCCACTCATATCAACAACTTAGGAGAATGACTAGAATTACAAAATTCTATTCTCAAACATAACTGTTTCATTTAAAAAATACTAAAATTGTTATATTGTTGAGTTGTTCATTAGAACAGTCTTAAAGGCGACAGTAAGATAAATTGCCCCAAACTAGTAACTAATGTTTTTTTTAAAGTTTTTTTTATAATTATATGTATTATACATCATGAAATGACTTTACTACTTTAATAGCCAATGCCCACCCTTGGCAGTTGATCCATTCCCATTCAGGGGTTGTGCAATCATTAAGATGCTCGGCCTGCATATGTTCACCTACATACTGCAGAGGCACTCCGGGGTCGGTAGCAAATGGATGCGGTGGAGGTGCACAACAAGGTAGTCGTAACCGGTCTTCAATATAAAAGCTCCAACGCCAACATCTCGGGAGCAGCTATGGTCAATTCAATTGATGAAATGAGACGACATTATAAAAAGATTTATGGAACTTCGACGTATCGACCACACAATTAATCTTCATTGTCCTTCATACGACAAAAGCAAAATAAAAATATAATTTTAATAATACAATAATGAAACTAATAAAAAGGATATCCGAAAAATTGTTTTAAATTTTTTAAAGATACAAAATATCTTTTTATTTTTACATTTATTACATTTTTGGCATGTCAATATAAATTAAATAAAATCGTATTTAGAATTTAAAAAATATTATAAGGAAGAAAACACATAAAATTAAGAGAAAAAGGGAAATTCAACCCAAGAAACAGACAGGAATGGTCAAGGACAGACCGGACCTAGAACCAAAAACCGGACAGAGACGTGATCCAGTAGAGAATTTAAGTCAAACGGAATTGGGAAAACCAGTTAGCCCTGTTTTTGGTTGTGTTTAAATTTTAATTATTTATTTAATTCGTGTAATTAGCGTTTTCTAATAAACTTTAAGAATAAAAATTTCTAATTCATATTATTTATTTGAAAAATACAATTTTAAATTAATAAATAGTACTCTAAAACAACAAGAGAATATTTAGGTTGATTTTAAAACTTTTTTAATGACTTTAATTAGGGGAAATTTGCAAAGTTAACATAAATTTTCAAAATGTCTTTAACTACAATTATCAACGGAAGACATAAGAAATTAGATACACACACACACATATATATATATATATATATATATATATATATATATATATATATATGCATAGGTTTAGATTTATAAGTCTTTTAGTATTTAAAAATGTTAATATTTAGTGTCCTTCCTAAATAAAATCTGTGTGTTTTTCACAAATATGTGTTTTGTGTATGTATCTTGTTTAGAAGAGAAGATATAATTACCAGAAATAAGGCTAACTAAATTAAAAAGAGATAAATTTATAAAAATGAACTATGGAACATAATTACAAAAAAAATAGATACATTATTAGTAAGTATATAAAATAATGTTAGCAATCTATATTGAAATTTTGTATTGTAAAATACGTCTTTTTATTATATCATTAAATTAGAAGTAAAATTTCTGCACTAGTTTATATTTTATACGGATAAATATCCATGGTATTCACAAACATACAATTAAGAGTTAAATTTATTTTTCACTAAACATAATTTCATAATGAATCCTTCAATCCGGCCACTAAACTGTGTTATAACTTTTAAAAAAATATTCCCCCGAGGTATAGTGACTTAAAGGTTTATCAGTGATGTGGGTTTTTAAACTGAATGTCCAGTAACTGTTTTTCTGGCAGAATTTGGCAGGCAGGTGTACAGGTACTGGCTCTTGGCTGATCTGCTTAAATTTTACCTGCATCGGCTGTTTACAGGTAAGTGTGGATCCAGAGAAATTTCAATTATCATTTCCAAGTAACCTAGTCCGTTACAAAGGCGCCACTCTGCTAGTTTTTGTTGTTTTTTAAAATGTAAGTCTCATACTCTGCTAGTTTTAAAAAAAATTATTAATTAAAAAGTTGAATGATAATTACGGCTAACGAATTCTAATGATTAATGCCATTCATGTGTTAATTAGGTAAGTTGTGCAGCCCTCCTTAAAAATACTCGTCAGTGTGTGGTAAAGTTATTTTCAAATAAATAAAATGTCTAGCGATTTAAAAATACATAAGTTGGTAAAAGACGAGTTAATTTTCGAACTAAAAATTACAAAAGTAAACTTTGTATTTAAAAGCTTTAAATTATCATTTCAAGTAACCTAGTTCTACCTTCAAGATAAGAAGACCGCCATAGACAGACAGTATCTGCCTGAGCTATGACGGAGAACTAGAGGCCATGGTAAGCAATCAATTATGTTGGTATTAAGCATATAACAATTAATAATATCACATTTCAAGTAAAGTAATACTTACCCAAGGAAACAGGGCTAGTACGTTACAAGTCGACACCAATAATACGTGTGATTAGAATTTCTAGGTATTATTTGGTTAGTTTGTGTCGCTTTACGATACATGTTATATTAATTATTATGTCTTACTATTGTTATATCTAGAAAATTGATCTTATTATTTTTTTCCATTTCATAAGTAAAATTAATATTTTCATTTATCTCATTTATTTTACCTAAAATAGTTATTAAGTTCACACCAATAATATTAGATACATACAAACCATCATCTACATATCTAAACAAATAACCGTTTTTATCAAATGTCTGTATAGTTTTAGTTATTTTATCATCTATACATTGTAAACATATTTCAGATATTATATTCGATAAAGAGAAACCCATGGCTAAACTATCTTCCTGTTTGTAAATATTATTATTATATGAAAAAAATTGTCATTTAATATTATTTATAGTTTGTAATAATAATTTTCTACCTTTCTCATTTTGCTCTGATTTTGAATTTTATAATATTGAGAGTGTCTTTTATAGGAATATATGTGTACATATTTTTTATATCTATTGATATTAATTTTGTGTAATTATCAATATTAATTATTTTTAATTTTTCAATAAAATTAAAAGAATTACTTATGGTATGATTATTATTTAGTTTCATTTTATCTTTAAGAATAGATGTTTGGGATTTAGATATTTTATAAGAAGGGGCATTTTCAAAATTTACTAACGGTCTAATTGGTTTCTCAATTTCATGTAATATAATAAGTCCATTCATTATTGCAATTTTCGGATTATCATTTATATAATTACTAACATTATTTTTATTATATAATTTATAAGAAGATTTTATTAAAATTTTCATTCATTTTGGTATTTGTTTGTAGGATGTTTACATTATTGCGAAATTGATTTTCATTTATATATTTATGGGTTTTATTAGTATGTTCGTTCTTATCAATAATTACAATAGCATTTGTTTTATCAGCCTTTACTGTAATAAGGTTGTTATTTTGTAGTTTATCTTTTAAATGTTTGACTCCTAAATATCTTTTTTCTATGGGTTTTATTAATTTGATAAGTTTTAATTATTTCGTTTATTTCATTACCTGCTTTCGATCCATGCAGTATATTGTATATATTTTCATTTATTTACTAATGGCTATTTCTATATTTATTATTATAATAATAGTAACTTTATTTTTGTTTCTTTTTATATTGATTTTATTATTCTCACGTAGTTCAATTTCACAATTATAAAATTTAGTATTAGATAAATTAACAACATTAGGGTGAAAGCTTTGATATTATTTTTCAGGTATTATTTATATTTGTTTTACAATTTCAAATTATTTAGTTTTTTGGTTATGTTATTTATGTATTTATTTCTCATTTTATTTATCATGAAGTTACTTTTATTGTATTTTCCCTCGCATTTTAAATTACACAGTGTAGACGCTAATTTTAAATGTAATTTATATATTTCAGTAATTAAAATATTTTGCTTTTATATAAATTGCTTATTCCATTTTTACCCACAATTTCTCTGCTTGTTTACAAGTCTTTCTGGGAGTATCGCTTTTGTTTTTTATTGTAATTTTTGCATATTTTGGAATAATAATAATCACATATTTCCTAATATAGATAATATGATAATTATAAAAGAAATAAACAAAGACCTAAGAATGAATATTTATAAGGCTTTAGAAATACATAAATATATATATTACTAATAATGAGTTGGTTAATGAACAAATACAAGTAAAATCTAAATTTGATACTATATTCAGAGTTTGCAATGTTGGGGCAGCAAAGTAATAGTTTCAACATTGTAATAGATCTCCCAACACTGTAATTTGGATCTAATTTGCAAATGTATGTTTCATTTTAATTCTTTAGTATTCCTGATGATGATGGTACAGTTTGCCAACCAAAAGCTTTGAAATATACATTCAATAAATTATTCTTGTATTTGTATTTTGTCTTGTTTCTTTATTAACACACAAGATTACATATTTTAGTATTTATATCTATAACCTTATAGGGTTGTGTTTTGTGTAGTGAAGTAGAAGTGAATATATGTTTATTTTCTTTGTTTTTTTTAATAGTTTATTTACATTTTTATTTGTTATTTTTACCCTAATATTTAATATCTTTAATATTGTTATTATTTCATAGGTGTATAATAGTTTTATAAATATTGATATAATATCAGTTTATAATTGTAATACTGCATTAACAAGACAAATACATTTATATGAAAAACAAAAAATTCAGTGGACACAAATTGTAATATATATTTTAATAAATAATGCATAATAAGAAATATTATTATAATATATGCAATAATTACAAAAAAAAACAAAAGTGATACTGCCAAAAAGACTTGTAAACAAGCACAGAAATTGTGGGCAAAAATGAAATAGGAAATTTATATAAAAACCAAAATGTTTTAACAAGTGAATGACGTGTGAATTAAATTTAAAATTAGCTTCTACAATGTGTAATATAAAATGGGAGAAAAACTACAATAAAATGAACCTTAAAATTATTTTTCATATAATAATAATAAAATTTACAAACAGAAGATGGTTTAGTCATGGGTTCCCCTTTATCGTATATAATGTCTGACACATGTTCACAATGTATAGATGATAAAAAAACTAAAATTATACAGACATTTGATAAACACTGTTATTGGTTTAGATATGTAGATGATGGTTTGTATGAATCTAATATTATTGGTGTGAACTTAATAACTATTTTAGGTAAAATAAACGAGATAAATGAAAATATTAATTTTACTTATGAAATTGGAAAAATAATAAGATCAACTTTCTAGATATAACAATAGTAAGACATAATAATTAATATAACATGTATCGTAAACCGACACAAACTAACCAAATAATACCTAAAAATTCTAATCACACGTATAATGAAAAAATGACTGCCTTATACAATTTATTATACACATTATATAAAATACCTATGAATAATGAAAATAAAATGAGAGAGAAAAACATTATTTATCAAATTGCAATTAAGAATGGCTATAAAAAGAAAACTGTTGATAAACTTGATTATAATAATTCAGAGGAACAATATAACGATTAAATGTATAAAAATATTGATGTTAATGACATATGGACTTCATTTACATTTTTTGGTAATGTAATAAAAATTTCACAAAATTGTTTAAAGGTAGCAACATCAAATTCGTATTTAATACTAATAATAAATATAAAGAATAATAATAATAAAATGCATGAAAATAACGGTGTATATAGAATAGAATGTGACTACTATATTAAAGTTTTTATATAGGGCAAAAAAAACAAAGACAGAAATAAAGAATATTTCAATGCATATAAAAAGCCAGAAATTTATAAATAAAATGTTGCTAGTCATTGTATTAATAATAATCAGCGTGTGAGCTAATAGAAGGATATTAAGATACACAAATTCTTAAGCACTGTAATACTCTCATTCTATTTAGAATTATTTTTTTTTCTTTTTAATAACACTAATATATGTCTTCTAACATGCAATTTCAATCTAGATATTTACGTTTTGATGTTGAAAATGTAATAAGTTATTTGTTAAGGAATGTTGACATACTTTATTTATAAACGCATTTAAACATAATATAACGTGATTGTAAATTTTGTATACCAAGAAAATGTATTGTCAGGAAATAATGGTTATTAATTAGTGAATATTTTAAAAGTGTGAGAATCTAATCTTAACAGCTACAGATTTAGGTAACACTTTTTAGGCTGCAATTTTCTATTTATTCTGAAAACTAAAACCGATATAGTCATATACTGTTGAGTATTTTATGCCTGAGGTTAATGGTCAAAGTCGTGTATATAAAATTGCTATAAAAATAGTTTTAATAAATACAAATTTTACTATAGTAAAAATATTAGGGGTTTTTGATTCCTACTATTAGTTCAATTTCTCTCTACGCGTATATATTTATTCTCGTATAAATATTGTTTACATTTCCAATCGATAGTAAAATACACTTCATGTATCCACTAATGTTATAATCCATTATTTTTAAAACTTGTAATGGAACACACTTGATGTTAAGACAGTTTCATCATATAATAATGAATGAATATAATGTTACTTTCACTTTCTATTCTGCCACTTCATATTGTGATTCTATCGTATATGGACCTAGGAAGGAATTGACTCTTAAACCATTTTTTAAAAATTTACTTGCGCTTTGAATAAAAGCACATGCTTGAAGTATAAAACGAAAACTTATGTGAGACATAATACAACATAAATCCACAACCTATAAACTCAAAGTATTGCAAAGTAATATAATACACACAAATGTTCTCATAAAGATAGGGAAATTCGAATTTCGAGCGTTAATGAAAGTAGTGCCTATGAGAAGTGTGAATGGAAAGATATGATTTATTTGAAGAAAGATTTTTGCCTTAGAAAGAGAATTTCTATTTTTCTATAGTATGTGATAATAAAAAAGGTTTATATTTTAAATTTATTTAAATCCAAGAGATAACTATATAAAAAAACCTTTTCCTTCCGTTAATGGGACTTGGTATTGAATATACATCATCATATAATGGAAGTTGCCTGTTATAACTTATATTGGTTAATTGAGCCGAGGCTTTAGCGCACTTAAATTATCAAATTTTATTAATACGAGAAGGACGCTAAATTTGAAAACCATATTAGTTCATATAAACGTGTGGCGAATAATTGAAATTAAATTTATTTAAGTCAGGAGGCTCTCTATTTGTTTCTTAACTCGGAATTTCAGTTTAGACCTAAGCAAGGTTGTTGATATGGTTTATAATATCCTCTAAATGAATTTTGTTTCATACTACATCCTCAAAACTATCATACTACTAATATAAAAAGTATTCAGGAATAGTTTACATTCGTTGGGAAGATACTCAGTTCTAAACCGACCTAGGTCCCGAAGTTATAATAATTCATTTCTTACCTAAATATTTGAATAGAAACTGTATTTACAATTATCGTCATCTATAATAGTTTAAAATAAATTATTTGAACGGGATTGTATGACTAAAAACGTATTTTAATAGGGATTGAATATTGGTACAAGACATGTATCAGGAGACTTTGAGCTAATCGAAGAAATTATAAACTAAGATACTATATTTATCGAACCAGATTCAAAGAGGCTCACCAGATTATGCCACAATAAAGACTGTATAGTTTGAAACGCTTATAAAAAAGTGAAATTTGCTTAGAAATCTTATAAAAAACTGTAGTAAAGTTGGTATTACTAAAAACATAAAACTGTATTTAATATAATTCTAAGTTTTCTATATATTTTTATCAATCTTCCACGCTTAAACACAAAACGATATACAAATCATCAGCTTTGTATGTAACACCTGACTCGCAGGGATATATAACTAAAGGATTGTATCGACAAATGGCAGATACCAGACAATTAATTCATGTTTTTTTAACACTCAAACTTTCGAATTTCTTACCGAAATTCCTTTTCAAGAGCACATTTTTATTAAAACAATATACAATATATCTCACAAAGAAAAAAAATATTTAATAAGAGTTTTGAATTGTTGGTTTTTATTACGTTTAATGTAATGTTATGAATTTTATTAATTGTAACCGGTGTTGTATATTGGTTTAATAGAAACGAGATCTTGAAAAGGAAATTCGAATCGTTGATTGTTAAAAAGCATGAATTACTTGTCTGTGATCTGTCATTATCCTATATAAAAAAATTATTAGACTTCAACAGACATTAAATAATAGTTGTAGGTAATAATATTCCATTACTATATTATTTATTCACAAGCAACACAAAAAATATTTAAAGTTAATTTATACTTTGGTCAAATAAGACCTAAATTAATTTTAGCTACTTTTTATGGAATAAATAAAATTATATAAATAAAGTGAAATTAACTATGCTTTAAACAGCTGTTTTAATTACTAACCTATAACACAAAATCAGCTGATCTTTTAGAATCATATTTTACCACCTAATTTTAGCCAAATGGGCGGAGTAATTGCATATAATGACTTATAATGACACATTTTCTTATATAACAATAAATTTAAATAATTATTCCACTAATTAATTATGATTTGAAAAATCTGGTCATCCACTACCAGTTTCAATATATATATATAATCTTGATTGGATTGATAGAAAGAGTTTTATAAGGAAATCATATGTCTGTAATTGCGTTTGTATACTTCGATTTGTCTAAAAATAAATTTAAATCGAAACTTATTTTTCTGTAATAATTATATAAGAGATATTTTCATTATGTAACATAATTTAAAACTATCTTTCGTTTAAATCAGATTATATACTGGTTTTGAATATCTTAATATATCTATATATCCTATATATATTTATATATATATATATATATATATATATATATATATATATATATATATATATATATATATATATACATATATATAAAGTTAAATGTTTGGACTTACAGGTATTGATGTTTTTGCAACTTCATTCGAAAAGATATGTGCATTTAGAAAGTGTTTGAGTCTTATAAAAAATAAATACGCTCTTGTTCGTATTATATTATTTACGTTTTAAACCTTCTATTCGCCTCCTTTAGCGTAGGAACACCTATTGAAGTTTATCTGTGAAACTTTATTGCCGCTGTCCCGTGAGAAATAAATCTAATTAAATCTATTAGTACAGACGAGGCTGTAGCGCGCTTAAATTATCAAATTTTATTAAGACGAGAAGGACGCTAAATTTAAAAACCATATTAGTTCATATAAACGAATGGCGAATAATCGAAATTAAAATTATTCAAGTCAGTAAGCTGTCTATTTGTTTGGTACTTGTTATCGAAACATAAGTTATTTTCCAAAATAAGTTATATTAACAAATAGGTATTATCTATATTCTTTTAAAATTTCGTTATGACTCGATCGAGAATTATCATTACCTGCATTTAGTATTGCATATTTTTAGCAATGGATGGACATTTTTAAACATAAAACCTATATATATATATATATATATATATATATATATAAAGAGCTAAGTCAAAATACAAATACAAGAATTATAATTGAATTTACAATTATAATTGAAATTGTAAATTGAATTGTAAATTAAATTTTAATTCTTGTATTTGTATTTTGACTTAGTTCTTTATTAATACACAAGAATACATACATACATATATATATATACAGTAAACTCCCGGTTATCCGTGGAATAGTGTGACCCGGCAACGCCGAATAACGAATTCCCCGGATAATCCGCTATGAACAAAGAATACGCAAAACGATCGATTATTATACCATAACTTACACAAATAATGACCCCGGTTAGTGCAATTCACAAATAATCTTCTAAGGACGAAATAAATACAGAAAATAATTTAAAATGTCGATGTATTTGACGGATTATAACATGTACGTTTATATGTCTAACTATTTACAATATGTGAATAAGTATATGTCAAAAGTAAGTTTGTATGTACATATGTAATTTCCTTTACACATAATACTTTCACTTTTTAACAAAAAAACCTGTCACTTTCGTCTCTTTTTTTATGAGCATTGATTTAGCTTTAATGTGCGATCTAAGTTCCTTGAGAACCATTATGTCGCACAGTGAAGAGTCGTCTTGTTCTAATTACTGTGTCCGTTGTTTTCATCTCAAAAATATTATTTCTACCATATACGGGTTTATGTGGGACATTAAAACAGTGTATTAGACATTAAAATATTGTTTTATTTATAGGTTTACAACAAAAAAAAGGAAATTTACATAAATTATCAACTAATACAAATGATAAAATACTGCATGACAAAAAATTAAATTCAATAAAAAAGACAGAGAAATAAAAATAACGCATACAAATTCAAACTACCTACTACTTATTTTAGTATATTAACCACTCAAAGTTCAAGTCGGAATGTTTGTTTCTACTTGTGTCACAAAGCCATAAAGATCGATAATGTATATGACAGACATGGGTAATGCGTATGTCACGTCCAAGGCTATTTATATCCGAGATTAGCTGACATTTGTTTACAATCTTATGATACACATTATTTTTTCGGCCGTCCAAGCATTTTGCCATTGTCTCTTATATACAGTAGTCTGTTCCCAACTCGAGTTGATTCATTCAGTCTAACAGGACAGTTATCGTTTATCCTTGCATTATTTGAGATAGCTTAGTTTATTTTTATGATCGTTGTTTTTACCGGATATTGTGCCGCGTTGAGTGGTTAAAAAAAAAAACATTAATGAATCTGATTGGAATAAAAATTGGATATTTGTAAAACAATGGCAGACCCCGGATAATCCGCAAACCGCTTAATTCGCCCACGGAGGATCGGGAGTTTACTGTATATATATATATATATATATATATATATATATATATATATATATATATATATATATATTAAATATGGTGATATGTTTTCTTGTAATATACTTAATGAATTAAAAATATTTCAAAAACAAGAATACTTTTAATGAATATATTTATTCAAAGCTTTTCGCCGATAAAATAGTATCAGCATCTTCAGGAAAATAATTATCTAATAAAATACTTTTACAAAATTAAATCATATGCACTACAAAGAATCATATGTTTATAAGTATTGCACTTTATCTAAATTTTTCTATAACATCAATGACTTTAAAAATGGTTTGGTGCCTTGATCTCACTTGAATTTGTTCAACAATTAATTGGTCTTCAGCTTTATGCTTATAAATTTCTAATGTTTAAATTATATTCATTTTTAAACCTTTATTTAATTCTTTTATTAATTTCATATTTTCTATTTCCGGAAGCTCATGTCCATTATTAATACAATGCGTAGCTAAATTGGATTCTTTGTATCTTTCTTTTAATTTATTTTTTGTTTGTCCTACATATAATTTATTACAAGTTTGACATTTTATATTATATACTCCATTCCTTCTGAGCATATTATTTTGATTTTTGTTATTGTTTATTAAATTTTTAATTTTATTATCGGTTTTATATGTAATTTGTAAATTTGTTTCTTTAAATAATCTTGTAATTTTATTTATTTCGTTACCAGTGAATGTAAAAGTTGTCCAAATATTTTCTCTCTTATTAGGTACAAAATTATTTTCGAGTTTCTGTTTTCTTATTATATTATTATTTAATTTATCTATAGTTTTTCTTTTATATCCATTTTCTAACCCAATTTGATATATTATATTTTTCTCTTTTATTTGATCATTTAAGTTCATTGGTATTTTGTGCATTCTATGTAGTAAATTATAAAGCGCTGCCATTTTTTGGTTGTATGGATGATTTGAATAATTAGGTATTATTTGATTTGTCTGCGTTGGTTTTCTATATATATTATATTCAAATGATTATTTATTTCTAGTAATTGTAACATCTAAATAATTTAGTTGTTTTTTAATTCAATTTCATGAGTAAATTTTATATTTTCGTGTATACTATTTATACATTTTAATATTTTGTCAATATTTGAACCATTATTATTTGATATGTATAATCCATCATCTACATATCTAAACCAGTGTCCATTTTGATCATATGTTTTATTAGTCTTATCTATATCAATGTCTATATTTTGTAAAAATATTTCCGATAATATGCTGGACATTGGAGAGCTCATTGTTAATCCATCCTTTTGTTTATAAATTTTATTATTATATAAAAAATATTTCTGATTTAAAATGATTTTTAATGTATTTATTATTTCTTGTGTTATTGTGTTATCTTTCTCAAATGTATCTATATTATTTTTTATTATTTCAAGTGTTTTCATTATAGGTATGTTATTATACATGTTAGTAATATCAATTGATATTAATTTTGTATTATTATCAATTTTAATATCTTTTAATTTTTCAATAAGTTGAATCGAGTTTTTTATAATATGAGTATTATTTAATTTTACCTTATCGTTAAGTAAAAATGCCAAATATTTTGAAATTTTATAAGAAGGAGCAGTTGTAAAATTAACTAATGGCCTAATTGGTTTATCTTCTTTGTGCAACTTAATTAGTCCATTTAATTTTGGAATTTTAGGACTCTCATTTATGTAATTATAGGGATATGTTTGGTTAAATAATTTAGATGATGTTTTTATTTCATTTTGATATTTGTGTGTGGGATCTTTATTTATTTCTGTATATTGGTTTTATTATTGAGTAGTTATTATCTGTACTATTGAGTGGTATTATCTGTAGTTATTATTGATAAACAAGAACATATAAATAAAACTGAATATTATATATCTAAAAACTTACTATAATATAAATATATTCATTAAAAGTATTCTTGTTTTTGAAATATTTTTAATTTATTATATATATATATATATATATATATATATATATATATATATGTGGACTGTAAATTATCCAGAAAACTAGGTGGAAATAATCATAGTTTACGAGTGACTGTACACTATATCAGATCTATTGAGAAATTTGCAACACCCGGTTGATGGATGAACAATTCAATATTTTGTAAATAATATTAGTGTGATAACAAATTGAGCATTTTTTTTTTATTTTACTATTTTAGTTTTGTAGTTTTTGGTAAATTGTTATTATTGCTTATAAGTTTACATACTTTGATTTTGAACCAATATGAGTTATAATAGGCAACTTCCATATTATGATGATGTATATTCAATACCAAGTCCCATTAACGAAAGGATAAGGTTTGTTTATGTAGCTATCTCTTAAAATTAAATAAATTTAAAATATACATTTTCTTAATTATCACATACTATAGAAAAATAGAAATTCTCTTTCTATGTCAAAAATCTTTCCTCTGATAAATCATATCTTTCCATTCACACTTCTCATAGGCCCTACTTTCAATAACGCTCGAAATTCAAATTTCCCTATCTTTATGAGAACTTTTGTGTGTATTATATTACTTTGCAATACTTTGAGTTTATAGGTTGTGGATTTATGTTGTATTATGTCTCACATAAGTTATCGTTTTATACTTCAAGCATGTGCTTTTATTCAAAGCGCAAGTAAATTTTAAAAAATTTTTTAAAAGTCAATTCCTTCCTAGGTCCATATACGATAGAATCACAATATGAAGTGGCAGAATAGAAAGTGAAAGTAACATTATATTCATTCATTATTATATGATGAATCTGTCTTAACATCAAGTGTGTTCCATTACAAGTTTTAAAAATAATGGATTATAACATTAGTGGATACATGAAGTGTATTTTACTATCGATTGTAAATGTAAACAATATGTATACGAGAATAAATATATACGCGTAGAGAGAAATTGAACTAATAGTAGGAATCAAAAACCCCTAATATTTTTACTATAGTAAAATTTGTATTTATTAAAACTATTTTTATAGCAATTTTATATACACGACTTTGACCATTAACCTCAGGCATAAAATACTTAACAGTATATGACTATATCGGTTTTAGTTTTCAGAATAAATAGAAAATTGCAGCTAAAAAGTGTTACGTAAATCTGTAGCTGTTAAGATTAGATTCTCACACTTTTAAAATATTCACTAATTAATAACCATTATTTCCTGACATTACAACTTTTTGGTATACAAAATTACAATCACATATCAACAATTGTATCTGTAATATACATGAACTTAAGGGGGAAAGTAGGGTTTCTTTTCAACTTGCTCTTATTGATCAATGAAGGTTTATTTCATTATGTTAGGAATGGCATTTATAAAGCGTAATGCTTTATTGACAGGGGAGGAATCCTTAATAATACATCCCATCTGTCATTGCGAACCGCCTTAATCTTTTTTCTTTATATAATTGGTAACATTTTTTAAATAATTTTAAGATTCAATGCTTTGATTAAGTGCAAGTAATATCTCTCTCACAAACAATTTAATTCTTTCTTTCACTTCTTTCGTAAAGGTTTCCTTTCTTTTCCCATTATGATATTTCAACTCACTAGTATAGTCAACAAATAGGTGCTTCTGTTACATAATTTGTAAATAAATACCTCCTAAACATATTCATTTCGTGTTATGTTTAAAGACGTTTATAAATAGAGTATGTCAACATTTCTTAACAAATATCTTATTACATTTTCTACATCAAAACGTAAATTTCTAAATTGAAATTTCAGGTTAGAAGAGATATTTTAGTGTTATTAAAAAGAAAAAAATTATTCCTAAATAGAATGAGAGTATTTCACTTCTTAAGAATTTTTGTGTTTTAATTTCCTTCTATTAGGTCACACACACACACACACATATATATATATATATATATATATATATATATATATATATATATATATATATATATGCGTGTGTGTGTGTATGTATACCACAATATGTATTCTTGTGTATTAATAAAGAAATAAGACAAAATACAAATACAGGAATAATTTAGTGAATGTACAATTCAAAGCTTTTCGTTGGCAAACTGCACCATCATCATCAGGAATACTAAAGAATTAAAATCAAACATACATTGGCAAACTAGATCCAAAATACAGCGTTGCGAAATCTATTACAATGTTTTCAAACTATTACTTTGCTGCCCCAACATTACAAACACTGAATATAGTAACAGATTTTGATTTTACTTGTATTTGTTCATTTATCAACTCATTATTAGTATTATATTTATGTGTTTCTAAAGCCTCATAACTATTCATTCCAAGGCCTATGTTTATTTCTTTTACAAGTATCATATTATCTATATTAGGAGATATGTGATTATTATTAATACAATGACTAGCAAAATTTGATTTATAAATTTCTGGCTTTTTATATGGATTGAAATATTTTTTATATCTATTTTTGTTCTTTTTTTGCCCTATATAAAAAATGTAACACAGTAGTCACATTCTATTCTATATACACCGTTTTTTCATGCATATTATTAATTTTATTATTATTATTCTTTATATTTATTATTTATTATTAGTAATAAATACGAATTTGATGTTGCTACTTTTAAACAATTTTGTAATATTTTTCATTACATTACCAAAAAATGTAAATGAATTCCATATGACATTAACATCAATATTTTTATAAATTTATTTGTTATATTGTTCCTTCAAATTATTATAATTAAGTTTATCAACAGTTTTCTTTTTATAGCCATTCTCAATTGCAATTTGATAAATAATGTTTTTCTCTCTCATTTTTTTTTCATTATTCATAGTTATTTTATGTAATGTGTATAATAAATTGTATAAGGCAGTCATTTTTCCATTATACGTGTGATTAGAATTTCTAGGTGTTATTTGGTTAGTTTGTGTCATGTTGGTTTACGATACATGTTATATTAATTATTATGTCTTACTATTGTTATATCTAGAAAGTTGATCTTATTATTTTTTCCATTTCATAAGTAAAATTAATATTTTCATTTATCTCATTTATTTTACCTAAAATTGTTATTAAGTTCACACCAATAATATTAGATACATACAAACCATCATCTACATATCTAAACCAATAACCGTTTTAATCAAATGTCTGTATAATTATATTTAATTTATCATCTATACATTGTAGAAATATTTCAGATATTATATTCGATAAAGGGAAATCAATGACATCTTCCTATTTGTAAATGTTATTAGTATATGGAAAATAATTTGTAATTTCATTAAATTATGTTTCACCGTTTTTATAATAATAATTAAACGTTTTACTACCTATACCATTGGGCTTTAGTTGTTTAAATCACAATTAAAACGTTAAGTAAAAATAATTGTAACTCTACAACTAAAATAATACAATTTAAACCATTCCTATTATAAAATGTACTTTATTAATTTATTGTTTCTCAATATATGCTTGTTTATTTTGATAAATGATAGCTAGAGTTAGCTTTAGTATTGATTTTGCAATACTTTAAATAGCGTTACACCTGCTTTTAATTATTTCTCAATTTTTTTGTAATTGAAATGTCATTTATAGTTTTTTTTCAAATGTAAAAACTATGACCAATATTTATCAATGTAAGAAATCAATACTTGTTATTTACGAATGCCTACTCACAAAATTCCATACATAAACAAAAAAATCATTTGATAAGCAAATCTTTTATAATAAAATTAAGATCACATCAACCACGATAGTTTAGAAAATTATATATTTGGATATTTGTATTCGTAATTAGTCATAGATTGCAGGGACTCAAATCAAGAAATCAGTTATACGACTTTGGCTGAATTTGTGCCAACGTACGATTGTATAAAAAACAATTTCATATAACTCACTTGCCAAAAACGGAATCTTTTTAAATGTAGAAAATATTGAATCTAGATACAACAGACGTGTACGAGTTTAGTTGTGTTCTAATTCTAAGCTTATATTATATTTGCTTTCAGTGTACCGTAATTAAATTGTTTTTTTTTTGTTATTTAATATCGACTGTTTATGGTAATAGATTAAAAAACCTTATGTTATTACGTCAGACTTTCTAAATATATGTAACTGTGGTGGTAGGCTACCTTTTAAATATATTCATTTGCAGAATTGTAAAATGCAAATATTAAGAATTTTCCAGAGGTATCAGAGACTTTACATGGTCTAGTAGTAAAATTTACTTCTAAAATAAACTTGCAGTATACTTCCGCAATGCAGGAAATATGGTCTTCAGCAGTAATATTTTCCATTCGCAAACAATATCTCTAATAGAATAAATTGTACTAAATTACAAACATGACCTCCATTCTGAAATGTATGATATATTATCATAGGGATAATTTAGAACACTGTTTAACTAAGAGAGATTACATACCATAATGTTCCGTGACTAAATAATATCCCAATCTATATTACAGATCTTGAAACTTCCAACTGTATTGTAGAAGTGATTACAAATCCATAGGTAACTATAAAACTACACAGAGCCCATATTTTGTAGGGATATCCAAATCTTAAAGAATAAACAAGATAAAACCTAATCTACATGATCTCAAAAAATTGGGATTTATTTGAAATTCGAACAATTTATCAATGTTTTTTACATTTTGGCTACTTTTGAATGTGGATTTGATCCTGAAAGATCTCTCTCAATAATTTCACCATATTACCAATATTTTTTAATGATGTTTTAGTATGCTTTACGTCAGTGGCGGCTCCTGCCCAATTACATTGTTGGGACTTATGACAAGGGGTCTCAGCAGATTTACGAGGTGCGGAGACAATTTTGAAATTTTATACCCATTTAACTCGTTTTACATTCTAAGCACCTACAACTTTTATTAAGTTATACTTATTGAATAATATATTAACATTGCTATAACTAATAGACGTATTACGGTGTGATTTAAGAAATGTTGCTAGGTTGGGTAGTTAAGTGATCGCCTATTCTAAAGCGTCGCGTACACAACGAGTAGTGTGAATCAAGTTTTACTTTTAAAAGTATATTAGGCCACTGTGTATGCGCATCAAAGGATCTATAATTGGAAACATTGTGAGAACATTACAAATAAGCCTACAATGCTGCTTCCTAAATCATATAGAATTGTACTGTAGCAGCACTGATTAGCCATTTCTCAGCTCATGCGCATGACTTCGGGACTCCATCCCAGGCCACCCGTAACACGCGCGTTGAGTGACGTCACGGTTTTGGCTGTTTCAGCTTATTCCACGCACACTCAATGCACTAGTCTGGGGCTCTATGCTGTGAGCCCCGCGCGGAGCTTGCGGCTAATTTCGTGCGTCAACTGCTAAATATTTTTTGGTTTTAACATTGCTTAAATAATTCTAAGCTCTTCTTAACCTAATATAAGACAAATGAATATTAATTAAAAATTAAATTTTGTTATTGGAAGGGCTGCGCCCCAGAGCCCTTTTGGAGAAACCGCCACTGCTTTATGTGGAAAATTTAATACTTTTACCAATTACTATTATTATAAAGATTTGGTTTCAATTGAATGATTATTATAACTAATATTTATTATCCTAAATATAATTATTAGTTTATATTACGTTTGACATGTTAGTATTCCTGAAAGAGCAATATAAGGAATATATTTAATTATAATAATTAGTTTACATCGAATAGGTTCCATATCTTAGTTACTCATAAATAGAGAAGTAATTTTAGAATTAGCTTCGAACTAAAAAAAATCTATCCTATTTAATTAAATCCAATTTGAGGCAAATTTTTGTTGATGAAAATTTTAAATAACATTCACGTTAAAATGAAAAACGAAAATTAGAAAGCCGTTAACTATCTTAAATAAGCGCTTTAGTACCGTTACTTCCTTATTAATAGAGTTATTTCTTTTCAAATGAGAAAAAAACTGTAATTTCATTATTAATATTTTATAGTCATTGACTATAGTAATATATTCAAAGTTAGGCTTTAAACATTAGGCTACTAAAATAAATTCAACATTTAAAATAAAATAATACTCAAATTACAAAAATAAACATATAAATTATCGAATAATAATTTTGTGTGGATTAAAAATAGAAAAATTTTAAAATAATTAAATGTATACTTTAGCAACACACTCGCTCCAACAAAAATCAAATAATTTGAAATAATCATAAATCAAAGGGATAGGAATTGCTTTATTAGACAATAGTTATCATCAATTATGTAGTAGATATTACAAACACTGGTGTAACACTTCAGATCCCAGAAAATGCAGGACAAAGATATGCGCACCAACCCGTCGTATGCTGTGAATGTAGCTCACAGTGAGTTATTTCTATAGTCACTGGTTGGTCAACACCAATAACCATCTCCTAGTCAAATACCTACCTATACGTTTTGGTACATCTATTACGTTTTAAATCTGGTAGGGGAAGGAGGGAAGGGTTTTTCTTGGGATTGAGGCAAATACTTTTGCCGAAATTCCCAGTATCAATGATTTTGTTCATTTCTACCTCAGATAGTTGAATGCAGTATTATTAAATCATATAATATTGAATTTTTAGGAACTAAGGACAAAAGCCGACAAATTTTATCTCAACCAAGAGAAAAATGTAACGCTTTTTGATCAAAAGTTTTAAAAATTTTCCAAGTATAAATAAGTCCTAACCTGAGACTTCATATTTATTAAGTATAGTTGGATCCACGTAACAATGCACTAGGCCTTGCGTGTACTATCACTTCTGAAAACATGTTACATATTGAGAATGTGCAACACATCAACAACGTCTGCAACCGATATGTCTACACCTGGATGAAGTGTTGTTTGTTATTTTATACCGATGTTAGATTATCATCGAAATAATCTAATATCGACCGTCTGATGCAAGTCAGTGTCTGGACAGTCCTTATCATGTTTGTAGATAAGTATATATACTGATCCTTTACCTTCCGTCACTGCTACTACGATCTGTCAAGGGCAGGTCCACGGTTACGTGGTATGCACTATACACTATACATGTACTAAATATTTTAAATAATAAGTTCTTGTTATGACTTAAACGTAAATATGTTTTTCCCCAATAATTTCAACAAGTTAGCATCGCGCGTCTGTTATAACAAGTGCAAACAAAATGTCCATTTTAAATGAAATTTATTTTCACAACCCCTTATAATTTAGTTAATGATAACCTGGGCTCGTCCCTTAACTTTTTGTTCCCCCGGGTTAGCGGTTTTGTATGAGTATTACCTATGCCACATAGGACAAAATGGTAATAAAATTATGTACGAGTATTTGTTCGTAGGATATTTCACTATGTTGAACCCAATGTAAATGTCTGTGCAGTGTCTAAAATCGTTTATTTTAATGAACGGCGTAATGCTCCCGGTTGAGCAATCAACTTTTCACAGCCAGGCTAAAGTTTTGTAATTATTGAGTTCGTTAAAACAAACTTTGATAAAGAACATTATTATAATCTTACAAACTAAGTTCGACATTTTACACAATAGATGAACATTATTTTTAACAACTTTTTCCTGAACAATAACTTGTTTGTCTCATTGTTGCCAACATTCTTCTTAGTAAGGTTTTTATAATTGTATTTTTAAAAAATAAATTATAGGCAAATATTACAGGAACAGGCAAAAATTAAAATATACAAATATATAAATAATAATACAAAAATAGGTAGATCTATAATAAAAATGAGGGAAACAATTTTTGGTGTAAGTACATTATATAATCATAATACTATGATTTAAATGTTCTATGTAGCCTACTCGTAATTGTGTAGAATAATTTAAATATTACAATAATTTATAAAAATATTATAACTAACGTCTTTTCCAATGATTGGCAATTCGAGTTTCTTGCAAAAAATACTACTTAAAAAGTAAATAAATAGATACAATATAGTGTTTGGAAATCAACTAAATCTATTGCAATGAAACACTACAACTGTTACGACTCTCTCTATGTACTCCTACAACTCTTACTGTATAATTGTACAACTCTCCCTATCTACTCTACTAATTTTACTACGTACTCTTAAAACTCTTACTATGTACTCTTACAACTCTTACTATGTACTGTTACAACTCCTACTATGTACTCTTACAACTCTTACTACGTACTCCTACAACAGTCACTTTGTAAATCTAATAATTCTCACTATGTACTCTCACAACACTTACTATGTGCTCTTACAATACTTACTATGTACTCTTACAACTCTTATTATGCACTCTTACAACTCTTACTATGCAATCTTACAACTCTTACTATGTACTTTTAGAACTATAACTATGAACTCGTACAACTCTTACTATGCAATCTCACACTCCTTACTATGTACTCATACAACTGTTACTACGTACTCAGTATAGTAATATTTGTAAGAGCTGTATGAGTACACAGTAGGAGTTGTATGAGTACATTGTAGATGTTGTAAGAGTACATAGTAAGAGTTCTAAGAATACCCAGTAAGAGTTGTAAGAGTACATAGTAAGACATGTTCTTACATATAGTACTTACTTATGCTTACTCTTACAACTCTTGCTATGTACTCATACAACACCCACTTTGTACTCTTACAACTCTTACTATGCACTCTTACAACTCATAATATGTACTCTCACAACTCTTACTATGCACTCTTACAATTCCTACTACGCACTCCTACAACTCTTACTATGGACTCTTACAATTCCCACTGTACACTCTTACCACTCTTACTATGCAATCTCACAACTCTTACTATGTACTCTTACAACTCTTACTGTGTACGGTAACAACTCTTACTATGCACTCTTATAACTCTTACTATGTAATATTAAAACTTTTACTATGCACTTACTGTGTACTGTTACAACTCTTACTATGCACTCTTACAACTCTGACTATGTACTATTACAACTTTTACTATGCACTCTTACAACTCTTACTATACATCTTCAGATTTTAAATTGTGCTTATGGTATTACTGTCCGTATCTGATTGAACAATGCACTAAATTAGTGTGAAACGCGTATCCTGAAAAATATCAGTAAGTAGTGTTTTTTTCCAAATTGAAAGCAAAAGTGTAAAATATTTTAAAAAAATGTAATAAGGAGAAATAATAGTAAATAAAAGTACATGAAAACATTGTCATTTTTGTTTTAAACTACTTCTAATTTATAGTAATCTAATATAGACATGAATAATGTAATAATCAGGTATATATAAAGAAAAATTATATGATATATTAAGATATATTATATTTTTTAAAATATCTGTGATCCTATTTGCATATCTCAACGTTGACAATATTTCCATGCGCATGATTTTCCAATACAGATGTATGCAGCGATTCATTTGCATGTTGTAAATTCTACATTTGCGTATTACCTAATTGAAGTAGATATTGTTTGGAAACTACATTCAGTCTCAAACGCTTATAAAAAATAATTCTGATTTTACCTGTAAAATGACAGAAATATTGGTTGTATTATCAGACCAATATTCAAAACTCATGTATATAGATATTTTTATCAATAATATTGGTGGTTCACCTACCAATAAATATTAATATCTGTAATAAAATGATAGATATAAATATTCCTTTACCGCCAAATTGTTCAGATTTATTATACGTTAAATGAACCAGGAATACGATATCCAGTTTTACTTGTTGCTTTTAGGCATTAGTGAGTAACAATCACTTCTTCAGTAACAGTAGTTTGCGGCGAATAACAAACTTTATGAATGGGTACAGATGAGTTAATATACTCAAAAACTGTTTGTATTTGTAAGACTGATAGCATATATCGGACATAATATTTAAGAGTATGTTTAAAAGTGTATTGTATAGTAAATGTATTACTAGTTTTGGTATAAGTGATTTATTTTAGGAAAACCATTATTTAGTGACATTATATTTCCAATTATTAGTTTTTATTACCCTTTTTAAAGCATCTTTAGCTGTCCTCGGTGATTGGAATTGCTAAATCTTATCGCATAAAACGGAATAAAGAGTATATGACATATGTTGATTGAACCTAACACGAGCCCAAAAGCGTGATTTTCTTCACTATGGTGGTTTAATCTTAAGTGTCGTAGTCTATAATAACTCTAACTAATGTATGTAGTTCTTGGACATTAAATACTGCGAACAAAGAGTAGCTAAGGCTTTATCTGTTTCTAAAGGGAATTTGAACGATACTTCAGTCGTTTTACGGTTAATAACACCAATATATAAGTTCTTAGGAGAATGTCTGTTCATTAATTTTAATTTCATGAACAAGAATTTTAATTTCGTTTACTAATATTTTTCATATAATACATTTATATATATAATGAATATTTCAAATACAAAAAGTGTTTGATATTATTTCTTATATTTAAACTATTTTTATTCATTTTACACACACACATAAACACACAGACACACACACACACACACACACACACACACACACACACTCACACACACACACACTGCGACGGGTAGAATTCTGATTAGCAAATACCGTCGCAATAATATTCAAATTTTTTTAAAGTAAAATGTGAAAGCAAAGCCATTAGAAGGGATAAGGGATTTGTATATTTTAAAAAACAAGTAAATTACATGGAAATGAGAGAAAACCTCAAAATACTCCTACAATCACCATCGACATTCGAGAAGACGCAGCTTGTCAAGAAGGAAAAGAGTTGCCCTGTATCAAAATTCGCGAAAAGGACGGATAGAAGAGTTAAACCAAAATTAATGAAACAAACAATATTTTGATCATATTTGAGTGAGACTGCTTTGTGTGCCAAACCAGAAGCCCAGCGGGGTAAAAAGTCGCATGATGTTGTGACGTAGATTTTAGAAGCCACCCCATTGGTGGACAAAACATGGTACGATACGTCTCGTGGGAACGAGAAAGCCCAGCGGGGGTGAAAAGAAACAGCGTTATTCGGTACTTCAAAGAGGGAGGACGTTGGTCTGGTCGCTCCAAGGTGACAAGCCTTTGTTTCAATTTGTGATCTGTAAATGACGACGAGGAAAATGACGTGCTAAGAGCGAGACTGGTCGTCGCTAAAATGTAGTCGCGTGTGGTTTGGAACCCTTTTGGAGGATTTAACTTCTCCAAAAGAGGTCTCCAAAGTTTAACATCCATGTGGCGGCGTTCTTAAGAAGTTTGTGTGAGTTAGAGATGAACAATATAAAAAATTTGTAGAGTCAGTAAGGTAATTTATAAAGAAGAGTGTTTCAAAATTTATACAAAACAGTGAACAGTGATGAAATCAAAATTTAATTAAATGTCCATTTTATATCATTTTTTGAATATGAACAGTGAAAAATAAATAATTAAATAAATAATTGAACAATAAGAATTTAAGAACTGATAGGTGGAGAGCAAAATTTTATAAATTTTAAAATCAGGATATAAAATTCTACTACGTCAACGCAGAAGGGACGTACTGGAAGGATAGACAAAGGAATTCGCAGCAGGGACGCCACGGTCAAGATCGGGGACACTCGCAAACCAAGATGGCCAAACCCAGAAACAAACGATCTCGAAGGAGAAGAAAGAAAAATCGGCCAAGACTTAGGAGTGACACTGCGATTAAGGTCAGGTTAATTTCTCTCGTTTTCGTTTAAATAAATTAAAAATTCTATATTGAAAAATTTTAGGGAAAGTTGACATCTTAAATAATTCAATTTTAAATACAATTTCTTTATAAAAAGTTAAAGATGTAAAGAATTTCAAACAATGGCTTTGTTTAATTCATGAATTAGAGGGGTAGTGGTTGTGGGGGAAATTCCCACCACAAAATGGAGGAGTCCTCCAAACAAGTTTATAAATATGAAATAGAATTAAATTGTTAGTAAATTGGAATTTTTTTTAAATAGAGAAAGTTATAAATTGTTTTGGAAAAGAAATTAATTAAGTAAATGTTAAAAATTAAAGGTTTTTTTTATACAAAAAATTAGCTATAAATGAATAAAATGTAAACAGGTGTTCAGATATTTTGTTATGAGTTTTGTGCAAAAGAAGTCAAATAAGGGAAAGGATTCAACAGAAAAGGTTTTTTTTTGTATTTTAGACCAACGTTAAATATTTAAAATTATTAAATGATAATCAAGTAAAATTATTAAATGAGAAAGGGTTAAAATTAATTAATGAGAATTAATTTTTAAAAATTAATTATAAGCAATTAAAATTAAGTAATGAGAAAGGGTTGAAATTAATGAATGATAATTAATTAAAATTAATTAATAATAAGCAATTAAAATTAATAATGAGAATTAATTATAATTAATTAATGAGAATTAATTAAAATTAATTAACAATAAGCAATTAAAATTAATTAGTGGGAAAGGGTTAACATAATTAATGTGAATAAATTGAAATTAATTAATGAAAAATTAATTTACATCTATAAATCAGATTTAATTAAAATATAAAGGGGTTTAAGGGTTTATAAAATTATTTGGAATTAAAATAAAAGAGTTGTGAAATAGAAAAAAAGGGTCAAAACTAAAATTTGAAACAATTATTTTGATTTAAAGTAGACAATAAAAATAAAAAGTAAATATCCAGCAAAGATTATGTGGGTCTAGTAAATCCATTTTTAGGCTAAGAATTTCAAGTTAAGATGTAATATGTTTGTTTAATTAGTTATAGAAGTATAAAAAATTGTTGGTTGGTAATATTTTTTTTTAATATTAATTGTTTTTAATGGGATAAGATTGATTATTGATAAAACTTATGTTATTCAAAGGATAAGTTTTTAATTTAAAAGGGTTAAAGCTATTTGTTGAGGAAGTCAAGTTTTAAAAGTTCCATTGCTTAATTTTATGTACAAGAGTTTAAAATAAAATGTTCAAGATTAGGAAAACACATAAAAGGATTGTTTATTTCAAAGGGTTTGAAAAATGTATTGTCAAAGATAAAGTCAGTTTTATTTTAAAAAATGAAACAAATTTGATTTTGAATATTGAAGGGTTAAATGAACATAATTAAATTACCCTTTTCAGTTATTATAACTAAAAATTGTTTTTTTTTATAACTTTTGGTGTTAAAATAAATTCAGTAAGAAATTTACTCAAATTTTGTATAGAAGGGTACAAGAAAGGGTTAACTGAGTAAGGAGTTACCACTGACATTGAAATGTGTATATTTTAGAATATAAAAGAAGAGATAATGTAATACGAAACAGAAATGAATTGCTAATATTTTAAAAGTGCTAGGTAAAATAAGAAAATTGCAAAATGTGCTGTAATTTGTAATTTAAGGGTAAAATAAAAATGTAGTTTTTACTAACTTGCCAACAAAACAATAGTGTTTTTATTTAAAACAGATTTCTTACACACTTCTAAGACCAAAGGGTCATTTCGCCAAAAAGATGCCTTCAAATAACTCATACCCCGGCAAATACGTACCCAAAGGGTTGAATTTCAGCAAGTTAGGTTTTTTATAATAAAGTCCAGTGACCTGTTCTCTGGCAGATTTTGGTGGGTCATTGCACAGTTTCCTAGTTTGGCTAGGATAGGCCCTGTCAGAATTCTGAGCTTGCGGTGGGGTGAAAGGGTGGCGGCGGCCGCGACGGTGGACCGTGCGGGGAGGGAAGGCCCGCGGGCGGCGCGGTGAGCGCTCTGTTGCAACACACACACACACACACACACACAATATATATATATATATATATATATATATATATATATATATATATTTACAAGAAAACGTATCACCATATTTAATAAGTATATGATGAATATAAATATTTTCCACCGTACATCAGTAAACATTTGAAGCGAGACTCAGTTATTGGGTTCATCTCGTCAATGCTAGATAAGATGCTGGTATAACGTCTGCTTTGCTTTTTCATGGTGTTCAAAACGAACGGATGTACTCCGGATACACGTTTGGTTTACTTTGTAAACCTTGACTTTCATGGACTCATAATTCTATAAAAACATTAAAATGGTGCATTGTAAAATGTTACCAATTGTTTATAAAGATAAATATGTATGTAATAATTAACAAACATAAATAATTTCTATAACGAAATGTAGTTGAAATTGTACTTGAATAACTGTTTTTGACAGCCAGATTACTTGTTTTATGTTGCCTGCTGGTAAAAAATTAATGCTGCTCTTCTTATCCAGTTTTAAATTGTGTACGTAGGCATGCTTATGAGAGCCTAATATACTCTGGATTTTTGCAATTTTAATTCAGTTTGCATTCCACCGTATTCAATCCACTGAATGTAAATATCACCCTTTAGAGCATACTCCACTTCTGTCTGCAATTGGAACCGCTTGCATACAGTAACTACATCCCGGAGTAATTTTTTTCATTAGAAAAATTTTCAATGTAGTGATGTCCCGAGTTAAAATATTTGTAAATTCCTACAGTTGTATTTACTGATGAAGTTTTAATTCCAGGTTGGTAATTGGTTTCCAATAATTTCTAACTCTTAGGGTAATTTTTGTTTATATTTTCATTAATATAAAAACTGATTATCTAAATTATTAACTAGCCTATCTGTTTTTGTAATAAAATAGTTAAAGCAGTAATCATTTCACAAAGTGTTTGTAGTGAGAATAATTGTTAATCACAATCTCCGATTAAACATATTTTGTTTCCATTAGTAAGGAATTTAATACATTGGTAAACTTTATTTATAGAATCAAAATTTTTTTTTTATTGTGTGTGTGTGTGTGTGTGTGTGCGTGTTTGTGTGTGTGTGTGTGTGTGTTGTTTGTGTGTGTGTGTATGTGTGTGTAAAATGAATAAAAATAATTATATATATATATACATATATATATATATATATATATATATATACATATATATATATAACAAGAAACCTATCACCATATTTAATAAGTATATGGTGAATATAGATATTTTCCACCGTACATTAGTAAACTTTTGATGCTAGAGTCTGTTATTGGGATCATTTCTTCAATGCTAGATAAGATGCTGGTAAAACGTCTGCATTGCTTTTTCATTGACTTCAAAACGAACGGGTGTACTCCGGATACAGGTCTGGTTTTCTTGGTGAACCCTGACCTTCATGGACTCGTAACTCTATAAAAACATTTAAATGGTGCACTGTAAAATGTTACTAATTGTTTATAACGATGAATACGTATGTAATAATTAACAAACATAAATAATTTCTATAACGAAATGTAGTTAAAATTGTACTTGAGTAACTGTTTTTGACAGCCAGTTTAGTTGTTTTATGTTGCCTGCTGGTACAAAATTAATGCCGCTCTTCTTATCCAGTTTTATATTGTGTACGTATGAGAGCCTAATACACTCAGGATTTTTGCAATTCTAATACAGTTTGCATTCCACCGTACTCAATCCACTGAATGTAAATATCACCCTTTCGAGCATACTCCACTTCAGTCTGCAATTGGAACTTCTTGCGGACAGTAACTACATCCCGGAGTAATTTTTTGAGTTGAAAAATTTACAATGTAGTCGTGATGTCCCGAACTAAAATATTTGTAAATTCCTACAGTTGAATTTACTGATGAAGTTTTAATTCCAGGTTGGTAATTGGTTTCCAATAATTTCTAACTCTTAGGGTAATTTTTGTTTATATTTTCATTAATATAAAAACTGATTATCTAAATTATTAACTAGCTTATCTGATTTTGTAATAAAATAGTTAAAGCAGTAATCATTTGACAAGGTGTAGTGAGAATAATTGTTAATCACAATCTAGGATTAAACATATTTTATTTGCATTAGTAAGGAATTTAATACATTGGTAAACTTTATAGAATCAAAATATTTTTTTTTTATTGCATAAAATAAAAGTAGAAATGGAACTATTTACAAAAAGAAGATATAGAGATATGAGATATAAGATATATTTGTGAATAGGGTTTCGCCACCAAAAATATAAAACACGTATTGAATTTTATAAAAAGGTGAAATAATTTGATACAAATTTAAAAATGTGTAAAATAATATTGAAAGTAATATTTCATAGATGCCAATTAATTAAAAATTTATACAACGAAAAGAAATATTTAAGAATTTTCTCATTTCTTTTATATTGTTTAAAACCTTTGCGAGATGTTTAGTCAGACGAAACGCGTCATAAAATATAACAATGCTACTGCAACGTGCTTCGAAGCTTGGTAGAACGGCTTTACCTCACTCCCTTCGGGGGAGATTTATGTTTTTCCCCATTCATGTTCCTAACTTGTACAGCTAATCTTACTGCCAAATTCAAAGAGTAATCAGGCTCTGAGGCAAAAACTGTAAGTAAAATGATGATGTCCAAAAGTCAATACAAGTGTAACACTTGACAAAGAGATATAGTGTATATCTAAAACTTACACGTTTACTTAAAATTAGATTTATGAGGGATTTATTCATTGCAATACATACATATATACAAGCACACACACTCACACTAACACACACACACACACACACACACACACACACATAAACACACACACGCACACACACAAACACACACACAAACACACACACACACACACACACAACACACACACTTAATGAGAGAGCTCCATTAGTATTTATATATATATATATATATATATATATATATATATATATTTATATATTATTGTGTGAGTGTGTGTTTATTTTTGTTCAATAAATTTTGGTACACCATAAACATAAATGTTGGTCGGTAGACATTTAAAAGTTTGCTTTACAACTCGGTTTATCATCTTTTATAACTTTTACATAACCTTAAAGTTATTGTAAGTCTTTATAGTTTAATGAAGGCACTCCTTATTTTTGAACTGGAAATTCCTTTTTTTAATTAGTAAATTCTTTAAGTTGGTGCCTAATTTGTTGAGGCAATCTAATAAACGATTGTTTGGGTTTTATTGTATTAGTGCATTTGGGGAAGATTAAAGTGTTACTTTTTTGTAAGCTGCAAAGCTTTTAACACAGTAGAAATGTGTTTAAAAAATTCTCTAGACTTTAAAAGCAAGGAAAGATAATCTTTCTGTAGAAGACAGTTATTGGTGCAAGAACTGGTTATATATATATATATATATATATATATATATATATATATATATATACAAATTATGTTTTCTAGTATAATAATAAAAATTAATTAATGATATTCATATACAAGAATTATTTATTTTTTTATTCATATTATATATATATATATATATATATATATATATATATATATATATATATATATATATATATAACCCGGTATCAATATGGCAGCATTTCATTTTGCAACCATATGGCAGCCACTTGAAAGAGTGAGGTATATAGGTTTTCCGTCGTGTATAATTCATTTCTAATAAACATTATACTACTCCATATACTTTAATTTCATAAAATCTTAAAAATTTAAAATTGACTGAAGTACTATCAATACGGCAGCATTTCATTTAGGCATCAATATGGCAGCCAGTGTATATTTTCGTTCAGTCTAATAACAATATGGCAGCCGGTGTGTATATTATTCCCACGCCACTAACGATACGAGAACCAACAGTGTTGCCACTATGGTGCGACTGTCTGACTAGTCAAATGTTTAGACTGTAAGACACTGGGTGTGTGTAGTCACGGTGAAACATAAACATTAGTATGGCCCTTCTTCATTTCACCTGGCCAATTATTTACTCAACTAACATAAGTCCTGGTTGTTAGTTTTCATAAACGTGTACAACTATCGAAAGCTGACGGGGATACAAGTATGTGCCTCTACAGGAGTAGCAAAAAGATCAATTAGGGTAGAATATCAGAACCCAAAAAAAGCTAGGAAATAATCAATTGGGGTGTGTTTAAGGATGCTGAGTCCACTACTGTGAACAAAATAAAACGGGGATGAACGGGTTGGGCTCTATGGGAGTTGTAAAGGAGTGACTTGGGGTCAAAATGAAAGAAGGCAAAAAAACTAGAAAATGATCAGTAGGAGGGTTTTAACGGTGCTGTGTCTTTTACCGTTAACGAACGTCATAGGGATACATGGGTGATCCTCTATGGGAGTAGCAAATAATGATATGGAATATAAAAGTGAGAAGGCAAAACAAAGCTAGAATATGATCAATTGTAGTGTTTATGAGGTAGCTGAGTCCAATACCGTCATCCATATTAATCGGGAATGCACGGATGTGGCTCTACGGGAGTAGAAAATCAGTGAATTGTGGTACAATTGTCAGAAGGCAAAAAACAATTGAAAATGATCATTCGGATGGGTTTTAATGGCGCCAAGTCATTCACCGTTATCGAACGCCAATGGGGATACACGGGTGACCCTCTATGGGAGTAGCTAATGATGAATTCGGGTATAATTGTGAGAAAGCAAAACAAAGTTAGAAAATGATCAATCGTAGTGTTTTGGAGGTTGCTGAGTAAAATACCGTCTTCAGTTATATAAGGGGATGCACGGGTGTGGCGCTACGGGAGTAGAAAAAGGGTCAATTGCGGTAAAATTGTCAGAAGGCAAAAAAAAAACGGAAAATGATCACTCGAGGGGTATATGGTGCTGAGTCTTTCACCGTTATCGAACGTCAATGGGGATACACGGGTGACCCACTATGGGAGTAGCTAACGATGAATTGGGGTATAATTGTGAGAAAGCAAAACAAAGTTAGAAAATGATCAATCGTAGTTTTTTGGAGGTTGCTGAGTAAAATACCGTCTTCAATATTATAAGGGGATGCACAGGTGTGGCGCTACGGGAGTAGAAGAAGGGTCAATTTGGGTAAAATTGTCAGAGGGCAAAAAAACCATGGAAAATGATCACTCAGGGGGTTTTAATGATGCTGAGTCTTTTACCATTATCGAACGTCATTCGGATACACGGATAATCCTCTATGGGAGTAGCAGATGATGATTTGGAGTATAAATGTGAGAAGGCAAAACAAAGCTAGAAAATGATCAATCGTAGTGTTTTGGAAGGTGCTTAGTCCAATACCGTTTTCAATATTAAACGCGGATACAAAGTTGTGCCTCTACGGGACTAGAAAAAGTATGATTGGGGGTAACATTAGCAGAAGACAACATAACAAGAAAAAATGATCACTCGGGTCTTTTAATGTTGTTGTCTTTTACAGTTATCGAACGTCAATGGGGATGCACGGGTCATGCTCTATGCTAGTAGCAACTGGTGAATTGGGGTAAAAATTTCAGAAGGTAAAATAAAGGTAGAATATTATGGCTTGTAAAATGAACATTCAAACAAATTAGATTTTATTTTGGTATTTTTAACTTTTGGAGGGAATGAACTAGCTGAAGTAAATAGATACTATCATGAAGTAACTATCATGGTCCCTGTCACACGATTAAAACTGATAATACTGAATGATGTGGTCATCCTTCAGAGATCGAAAATAAACATTACACAAACACGTTCATGACGAGTTCGATTCCAGGCGCTAATTGGTCTCGTGTTACAATGTGAAATTTATACCACCATTTCTCCATCTACTTTCAACCTACAACCACACGGGACGTCTCTTTACAATCAGTTTCGTTTCGGCTACAATAGTACATAGTTGTCTTAGAAATTGTCACATTGATTGTTACAATTCTATTATTTGTTGTTATTTTTATATGAATTAACGAAATGAAACTTAACAAATTTATTGTTTTTAATAAAAACGAATGTTCACAAATAAATTTAAACCCTCAATTTAGGTCAGTTCTTTCTTTAGGTTAGTACACGCGGCACTGTCTTATAAAAGGTATTAATCTCTTTTACGTATGTTTGGAAAAAAAGGGAGACACTTGCTAAATCTATGCCTTACGGGTCGCGTTCCTCGTGTCGGTTTCTTCCAGGGCATTGGAAAAAATTAAAATTAATAAATCCACCGCCGCTAGGTTGCTATTTTAAAATTTCCCCACCCATTGAAGGTGTTCAGTGCTCTGTCGAATTTTAGGAATAGCTCTCCAGTTCTGTCAGTAAACAAAGTGTCATAGTAACAAAAATACGGGAGTGCAAGTAGACGATTGTATTGTGAATCAGCAGGTTAGGTGTAGACCGGTATCCATAGATCCTCTGGATTGGTTACATGTTTTCAAAACCCTCAATAGATCTGCAACTAAATGAACGGTTTCATCTTTAACAATATTCAATCTAGATTTCCAGGCGTGCACTGTACGGGATAAGGGATAAAGGCTTTTTTCTTCTGAATTTACATTTAATTATCAGTCTTAGAGTTAGTACACTAACTCCTCCTATATCCTTACTTTACGAAAGTACATTTATTCTCATTAAATTTATTTTATCTCATTGAGGTTTCTGCCACAATTTTTAAATTCTATTTCTTTCGTGTTACAATGTTTTAAGAGTTTTTGCAGTTTAAGAACGATTTTGCAGAATGTTTAGACTAATACATCGAATTTTCTTCAACATTTCTTCTTCAGTGTATTAAAAAAATGAAAATTTCAATTTTAAGTTTTTACTGCTTGTAAAAAAATAATAAAGGATAAGTAAAGGGTTGGCATAAAGTTTATTTACAGTAAGTTTTTAAAGTTAGGCCTATAGTAGAAAAACAACAAATATTGTATCACCTTTACCTCAGGTAGGTAACCAGAAAAATCTACCTATATTGTACATTGTAAATAAAAGAAGGCTTTTATTTGGTCGAATCTCATCTAATGTTAATTTATTATTCACGTAGGCCCATTGAACACGTCTCTAGTTTATAGGTTCAAACGAGCACAAATTACCATTTTCGAATAAAAAAATTAAACATTCAAATAATAGTATTTCTGTACTTACGACAGCCAAATGTAACAAAAAAACTGTTTTATTTTCCTGTGAGCATATGCTTTAAAAGGGTGCATATAGTATTCTAACAAGGAGTAAATTTTCACGAAGATATGACATTTTAGTGCCAATACCAATCAGTATAAATATTTTACCAAGATAAGGGCAAAACATTTTAAGTATTTATTCAAGGATTCATGTATCATAGGTGGTTTTGTGCCAATAAAACTAGAGAGCAGTTCAGGCGGTTTAAGAAATGGTAAATATACTTCTTTACTTCTACATCTCTAAAGAATATAATATTATGTAAGGATGTAGTTCTTCCCAATGTATATTGCATTGTGGCTAGGCATCACGGTGAAAAACGATTTCGGTAAGCAATGTAATACGTCTATTTTATTTATCCACCATATTTGATTTGCCATAAGTTATTATATGTATAATTGTGTTTGAGTAAAGACCTATTTTGTCTAAAAGTTCTTCTTTAACTACATTCATTAAATTTTCCTGGTAGTCGTTGTTGCCAGGTTAAAAAATTTATTTAATTCCTCCCTTAGATATGTTTCTAAAGGATGACATTTCACCTTGATTGTGATGTTACTTTCATCAAGACACGTTGAATGCACCTGAAAATATATCTGCTAAGATTTAAGTATATTTTAATTTTCTTCTTTAATTCTATTTTTAACCGTATCACTCCTGGCTCGCATATCTACAATTTGATTTATTATTATTATTATAGTGAAAAAATTTACAAATATTTTGGCGAATATAGCTGAGGAACCAGTCTTCAAAAACTAGCTGTAAAATAGCGTTATGCAGAGTGACAGGATGAAATTAGTCACCATGATGGTATTTCTTGTTAAAAAGCAAGACGTAAAAAACGACTGTTTTGTAGATTTTTTTCACCTTAAAAAATCTCTCCGTTCTTCGGTCGACATGTTACATACATTTTTATAGTTAGTATCAGAATTAATTTAGTTCGTTCGGCTGTGTCTAATCTCTAGACAAAGTCTGCTAATACTCAATCACTTCTCAAAATTGTCTCCTTTGTTATATATTTTACGAATCCTACCACTAGCAATACCAGTTAATAAATAACTCCTAACTACAAACTTAATATTTCAATTTGAATATTCTCTATTTTTCGTTGATTGAAAATTACTTCAGTTAAGCAACCCTAACCAAGTGCTTATAAAACGTTTTGTAGTCAATCTTTAGACGTTGATAAACATAAATATTTACTACCGATGATCACGGTAATTTTTCACTATACTTTAGATTTACTGAAATTTTACTGATAATCTCGTTTCATTTTTATCGTAGGCGAACAAAAAGACTATCTACGATCAAAACATTGGGCGTCCTGATAAAGATTACAACGGGCATCGGCTTCTTTTCAGCTATAATTGGCGACACTTAGTATGGTATTTATATTGTATGGTATCTCCGCAAGCAAGAATCAGTACAGTAGTCTTGAAGAGCCAAGCAACATTAATTTATGTATGTACTGTAATCAATAAAGTTCTACATACGTATTTTGTGCATTCTTAATTATAGTATTAGGGTTCATTAGAACTCCTGATTCTAGTGTACAGGAAGCTCTTTCCGTGTAATCCAAGTTGTTGGTAATCCGACTGTATCTCGGTCCCATCTACCTTGAATTATCCATGCCCTACTGTATTTGTTACCTTACCAATGATCACCGTAACAGATTTTCATGCAACTCTAAAGTGAGTGAAAATCCCATAGACATCAAAGTTACTCTTGGGTCTAGAATATCGAGGATAGACATAATAGATTTATTACATTGCTTACTGAAAACGTTTTGATTCCTAGCTACACTGCAATATACATTGGGAAGAGCTATATCCTGACATATAATCTTCAGAGATGTAGAAATGAAGAATTTTACATATTTACTATTGCTTAAACCGCCTGAACTGCTCTCTAGTTTAATTAGCATATTAACACCTATGATACATGTATCCTTAAATAAGTACTTAAAATGTTTTGCCCTTATGGTCATAGAATGTGTGTATATATATCCACCTGTTCAATCTTTGCTACTTTATTTATATATTTTTCAAACTATTTTTGAGTAATTCTGATATGGAAACATAAACAGCCGACACTCTGAAACCCATTCTGACGCGTTTGTTAACTTGATGGCAGACCAAACTTATCTTAATGTTCCGGTCAATGCATCTCATACTTTTCCCTTGGGAATCTTAGATACTATAGGATCGTTTAGGTATTTATTTTTTAACTTAACTTGCTTTTCAAATTATTTGTCATAGCATCTCTATCCAATTTTAAGAATATAAAAGTGACTATTATTTGCTGTATATTGTTACAATTTGGTAACATTGCAAACATGTTACTACAAGTCTGCAACACATGTATTAACAGATGTAACATTTAATATGGCCTACGCCATAAATATTCACTAAAAGTTAATACCAATGTATTCAATAAACATATTAATAAAATAAAATATAGACTACCAGCGGCTAAAGTCGAGGATAGAAACAAATGTTCCCGTCTTTATACGACCATTTTGACGTTGGGAGAATACCATAAATTATTTACGTTTACGACGTATGTAAATGAGAGAAAGGGATGGAAAAGATAGAATGCAGAAAGTCAGTTTTTCGGGCCTTCGTCCACGAGAGTACTTGTGGAGTGCGAGCCTTTATCTATGTTTGGTTGGACCTATGTTTGTTTACACTAGACAGCCTGATATCGTAATATAAACTGACAACACTCGCACAGATGTCATTTAGGTTCTTGTATACAATACAAAGATTAACGAAAGATGATTCAGTATTTATTAACTACTACTTCAACTACCGTCCTGCAATTTCTGTCAAAGTACTACTGCCGTTGTATCTCACAGGCCCGAAATGACTAAGTGTGATTTATTGTGTGGTTTAACAATTTATCTTGCATTTACTTTATAAAAATTGTTTTTGAATATTCTGATTGGATGTGACTAGTAGAGTAAACGTAGTTTTATGAGAGCAGTCATATTTTATTTACTAATTGAAAACTGTAGTAAATAAAACCTACAGATTTTAGCGCAGTTTAGCTAAAAAGGCTTATAATCGCACGATAATTAACATACACTAATTATTTCTTGTTCACTGATTGTACACACTTAACTTTATATACAAGATATCATTTGACATATTATAAGCTTTATTTATAGAAACTGGCATTAAAAATAATAACTCAATTTTGACAGCAGTATTTACACAGCGGCTCAGAACATTCTAGACATATTGGCTGTACAAAGACATCTTACAAAGTGTAACTAGTCTTTCTATTTTTTGTTGGTCATTAGATACAGCACCTGAATCACTGTCTTCTTCGTCTAACCCGTCGCTGATGGTCAGGCACGATGACGGTAGTTAAAGGTTTAGCTTGGAATTTGTAGATATTGGCATAATAGGTTTTCTGGATATATAAGCTGATAAAGATAAGTCGATGAAATGATGTGGGTCAACAAATTCTTTTTGTCGTTTATTCTAAGGTGTATAAAGGTTGAAAAAATATAAGGTCTACTTATTTATAGTTTTTTTTAATTTACGGTTATAGTACAATTTTTTTCATTAACGGATGGTTGAAAAGTAATTCCGCTGCCCCCGCTAACGATACCATCCTTTTTAAAAGAACTAAAGAAAATAACACGAAAAGAGAAGAAAATTAGTTACCCGAAGAAGAATGAGAAAACAAACATAAATGTTTAGATGGTCTAAGTAAAATTGGAAAGAAAATATATGACAATTAGGTAAACAAAATACATTTTTTTAAAAATTAAATAAAACATTTAATTTTTATAAAATTATCAATTTGGGACAAACGGTTATCTTATCAAGTTGAATCGTTCAAGCACACAGTCTTTAAAATTCTTAAAGCACATGGACAGGCTGCATTAAGACTGCTCCAAGTTATAAAGATTAGTTTGACAGACATGAGGTAAACAAACGTGCTAGAACTGCTATCGGAATGCCGCCTGTTTATGTTTTCATATCACAAACATTTCTGTAAATAGTTGTAGCATAACTTCTGTCCAAGACAAGGTCGCGACCCGACTCTTTCTGTTAGTTATGTTGCATAGTTGGAAACATGCCAATTTCGGGCGATTTATTGTCAATGGGATATATACCCCAAATCACCCCTTGGTAACTCCGTACATCCCCAAACGAATTTTGATGACAAGGAACTAGGACCTTCAAAAATCTTCGAATGCGCATTTTTGGGCAATATTTTAGATTCTGGCAAGTTTTACCTCAATTCACCCACAGCGACACCCGCAGTCCCTTCCCGGATTGTGCATGGCCAACTTCGGTGCTCGGACTAGACTCAGCATTATTAAAAACCCCGAGTGATCATTTTATAACGATCTTTTAACCTCTGACCTTTTTAACCCAATTCTCTCTTTGATACTCCCGTAGAGCCCACAACCGTCTAGCCCTGGTGTCTTTCGATGACGGTATTGAATTCAGCATCCTCAAAAGCCCTAAGGCAGTTTTTTATCTGACTATTTCAACCCAATTTATCCCTTTGGTACTTGTGTAGAACCATCGCAGTACATGTCCGGCGACGCCATTCAATTCAGCCTCCTCAAAAACCTCCGAGTGGTATATTTCAAGTAAATTTTTTACTTTTGATATTTTTACCCCAAATCATCCCTTTGGCACTGACGTAGAGTCACACACGTCCATCCCCGGTGACTTTCGATGACGCAATTGAATTCAGCACGCCAGTCTAGATGACGTCATTGAATTTAGCATCCTCAAAAACCTCCGAGCTGATATTTTCCAGCGATTGTTTGACTTCTGACATTTTCACACCAATTCACAAATTTGGTAGTCGCGTGGAACCCCACCAATGCGTTCCCGGTGACTTTCGGTGACGGCATTAAATTCCGCCTCATCATAATTCCCCGAGTTGATATTTTATAGTATTTTTTTTTTACTTTTGACATTTCTACCCCAAATCATCCCTTTGGCACTCACGTAGAGTCACATACGTCCATCCCCGGTGACTGTCGATGGCGGAATTGAATTCAGCATCCTCAAAAACCCCCGAGTGGTTATGTTCCAGAGATTTTTTTAACTTTTGACTTTTTCACCCCAAATCACCCCTTTGGTACTCGCGTGGAACCACATTAGTGCATCCCCGGCGACTTTCGATGACGACATTGAATTCAGAATCCTCGAAAACCCCCGAGCGGATATTTTTCAGCGATTTTTTGACCTCTAACATTCTCACCCCAATTCACCCCTTTGGTACTCTCGTGGTACCACACTAATGCATTCCCGGCGACTTTCGGTGACGGCATTAAATTCCGCTTTACCAAAAACCCCCGAGGGGATATTTTCTAGTTATTTTTTGACTTTTGACTTTTAACCCCGAATCATCCCTTTGGTACTTACGTAGAGTCACATCCGGTCCATCCCCGGTGACTCTAGATAACGCAATTGAAAATCCCCGAATGGTCATTATCCCGCAATTCTTAGGCATCTGACATTTTTACCCTAATTCAACCCCTTTGGTAAATGGGTTTAGCCTCACAAGTACATCCCCGGAGACTTCCGATGACGGCATTGAATTCAGAATCCTCGAAAACCCCCGAGCGGATATTTTTCAGTGATTTTTTGACCTCTAACTTTCTCACCCTAATTCACCCCTTTGGTACTCTCGTGGAACCACACCAATGCATTCCCGGTGACATTCGGTGACGGCATTAGATTCCGCTTCATCAAAATTCCTCGAGTTATTATTTTCTAGTAATTTTTTTATTTTTGACATTTCTACCTCAAATCATCCCTTTGGCACTCATGTAGAGTAGCATTCTCAAAAACCCCCGAATGGTCATTATCCCGCTATTCTAAGGCATCTGAAATTTTTACCCTATTTCAACCCCTTTGGTACATGGGTTTAGCCTCGCCAGTACATCCGCGGTGACTTTCGATGACGGCATTGAATTCCGCATACTCAAAAACCCCCGAGTGGTCACTTTCCAGCGATTCTTTGTCCAATTCAAATATATACATTACGTAGTACAATTGATATCTATGTGGATGCCAGCAATGTTGCCAAGTTTGTGGCTGCCAAATTTATATACTGGAGGCGACCACGCTGTCCCTGGCGGAAATGTTACGAGCTTGTGATATACAAATCCCGTTCACTCTGCTATCAATACGAGTACCGTTTGGTTATTACAAATTATTTTTTAAAAATTCAGAACGTCCATAGAACTTCCAAATACAGTATAGCTCCAATAAAACACTTCTTTTTACACTTATTGACATGATTTTTATTTTGCAGGATGTATATATATATATATATATATATATATATATATATATATATATATATATATATATATATACATATATATATATATATATATATATATATATATATATATATATATATATATATACATACATATATATAAATATATATATATATATATATATAAACATATGTATATATATATTTACAAACTATATTATCTTGTTTAATAATCAAAACCAAATAAGGTTATTCAAATACATGAAAAATAATAATTTTTTTTGAATAATCTGAGTGGTGTTTGATATACATATATAAATATATATACAAATATATTTGTATATATATATATATATATATATATATATATATATATATATATATATATATATATAATCGATTGGTAAATAAACAACCTCGATTTTACTGCAACAAGATTTCTCTAGAATCTATTTATATTTTATTATTACGATAATTAAATAGTATAGTTTTGTAAATTAGGTTTATGTTTTAATAATGTTTAATGCCATTATGTATACTAGTATAAATAAAAAATAATAGAAGGGAATGATTATTTTGAACCGGTTATTTCCACTTATTTACAAGTTTGTAAATTATATATACTATCAAGCATATTCTATCAGTAATAACTTATCTCAAAATCATCAAATTAAAAAGATTGCACGATAAGAACTCTGAAAGTAAGGCTAAGAAATTGAACCTTAAAACATTTTATTAACAAAAGTGTTTTTATAATTAACTAAACTATTTGACTAATAAAGTATATTAGATCCAATGATACCCAAGCAGGTATAACATACAAGTCCGGATTTGAAATTTTGCGGTGTCTAAGTCTTCTCACACTTATATTGCTGGTTAAATACTGATTACACACAAAGTAGCAAGTGCTTATGAATGTGGAACGTAGTAAACAAAGGGTTATTAATGAAAGTAATACTTCGTGAACACACGTAGAGAGAAACAATGTCTGTCAGCCATTAAGTTAGATTCTTATTATATTCCTTACAATTAGTTACAGGCAAGAGCTGTTATTTATGCTTTCACCCATGTTGAGTTTTTCAAACAATAAACTTTGGCCTTATGGACAAAATTAAATTTATGTGTGTGAAGATTCGGAGTGGTTTTACTAATTTTTATTTTATTCAGCCTTAAATGTGTGTAAATTTGTTCAGAACAACATGTATAATATTAGTTATTAAATTGTTTATTAAACATTTCTTTGATTCTCCTTTGTAAAAGTATGTAATTTATTTTTTACTAGTGGCTAATAGAACCAATTCATGCTTCCTATTTATCACAATGAAACAAAATGAAATATATAGTAAAATATCAGTTTTTAAAGTTTAAATATTATATTAATTATCTGGTTAAATACCAATACATTTTATGCTACGTCTGTAATATATCTATAAATCTGGTCTTACACCTTAGGAGTGTAAGGACCTTTTATGAGGATCTCTTTTGTGGAGTTAGTCAATTAATAATATAGGAATAATACCCATGGTAGTTATATCCTTAGCGAATGCTGAAAATGTTGCAAAAGCCATAGACCGGTTATAATTTCTGATATTGGCATTATAATTTCTTTTTTTCAACATTAAATGTCGCAGCTCTAAGTTTGTTCTGGGCTGTGGTAGTTGATCCAGTCTATTGTGATACTAAAGTGTCCTCTTAGTAACTCTTTGGGAAAACTAAGTGTATTACAATTTTGGCAGCTTTCGTCAAGCCTGCCAAAACGATTCCGAATTACATGATTTTCATTTTTTAGAATGTGCTTTAAATGTTGCCTATGTTCATCAGCCCCTCCTTCTTCATTATAATGATCCTTAACCGTCCTCCCCATCACCATTCCTACATACATGTCTACAAACCTGCTCTCCTTCTCCGTTATATTTCATTTCAAAATTTTTACTTAAATGTAACACTAAAACTAATAAACCTAAACAATAAATTAAGGAATGTCTTTGTAAAATATCCGGAAACATTATTTCTCTTACACACGTTTCCGAAAAACGTTTACATGAGCATCCTTCCCCTGTTAGATATGTTAAACCAATTAAATTAACAGAAAAAAATAAAATAAATAAAAAATCAAATTCACATTAGCTTGGTGTTTCTATTAGCTGATGTTATTACTAACTGGTATATTTAATAATTACGATCCGGCATATAGGACTTACACCCACTCTATTTACATTAAACAATCATTGAATCTATAAAGACCAGCTTATGTTTGCCATTGCTGATACTTTTCACCGTCTTTAGCTCTCTAGCTTTAAAATAAATCTGATAAGTCTATCCTTTTTTGTTTCTTGCCCGAGAAATTCAATGGGGTCCAATTCGCTGCTGGTATTAAATATATAGATATGATGAAAGTTTCAATTCATACAATCTGAAACACTAGGATAAGTTACTTAGCGATAAAAATATTTAAACCGAACGTTTAATGAAAGGTAACACATACACTCTCATGCGGTTAGTAAAACTTCAATCTATCTGGCATTAATTGTAATTTTTTTGTGTACACCTATATCTTTTCAATTATATATATATATATATATATATATATATATATATATATATATATATATATATATGATGATGGTGATGATGATGATGATGATGATGATGATGATGATTAGTTATTATATGCCGTGTATCGCAGTGGTGATTGTACAGAGCAGACGTTTTCGTACATTGGTCAAACAAACAAATGTATCTCAACTGGCTTGAGGAGCACAAACGTGGCTTTAAAAACAAGCAGAAAACGTCTGCATTGTACAAGCATCAATGCGATACAGGGCATACCATTGATTACCAGTCTTGCCGACCGATTGCTCAAGTGGAAAAACCACAGGACTAGGATTATACGTGAGGCTGTCGAAATAGAGAAGCTACGCTAGCTAGAGCTTCGTAAGTATAGCGTAAGATTGCTTTTAAAGTTGTATGTTGGGATCAGGCCTTGGAATCTAAATACAGATCTGCAGTGTGGTAATTTGGTAAGCACCACTTGTGGTGGATTACCAACATGTATGTTATATATTCTAAACACGGCGGTACTGTATATCAGCTTAATATTTATTACATCTATACACTTTCTCACCTCTCTATGAGAGAGTAGTGTAATCCTTGTTTCTAATTATTATAATAAAATGGTAAAATTTTCATTGTAATTGCGAATTTTTTAACCATTTAATTGGCTTTTACATACATTAGGTGATATTTAAGTATTTTGCAAAAAATCTTATTACAACGTATGATTGTAATAAAATATTTTAATAATGAATTAATATACGTCCTATAATAATGAATAATAAATTAATATTCAAAATTTCCTATATTTTAGGAATCACATACTACTTATAGTTTTAAAAAAAATAATGTAGGCTATTAATTGTCAGATTTCAATATATATATATATATATATATATATATATATATATATATATATATTTAATAAATTTAAAATATTTCAAACACAAGAATACTTTTAATGAATATATTTATTCAAAGCTTTTCGCCGATAAAAAGTATCAGCATCTTCAGGAAAAATAATTATCTAATAAAATACTTTTACAAATTTCTAAAGTATTTTATTACATAATTATTTTTCCTGAAGATGCTGATACTTTTTTATCGGCGAAAAGCTTTGAATAAATATATTCATTAAAAGTATTCTTGTGTTTGAAATATTTTAAATTTATTAATTATATATACAAGAAAACATATCACCACATTTAATATATATATATATATATATATATATATATATATATATATATATATATATATATCAATAATTGATTTAATTTAAATATGAAGCACTCATAATACAATGAAGTTATTCATCATATAATCGCGCAGTCTTTAAAAATAATATATATGTTAAACTATGGAAACAATATGAATAAATTGTATGAATAAATGAATAAATGTAAGATAAGAATTTCATTTAGATTTGGGATATTGGGTTTTAATATTGTTTTCCTTAGGCTTATGAACATAATTCATATAAGATCAAAGGATATTGGCTAATATTTAATACAACCTATATTCGTATTTATACCTTATCGGACTAAATAAATAAATAAATAAATATATATATATATATATATATATATATAAATTATTATAAAATCCGTTTTCTTGTTTATTAATTTAAAATAACATAGGTTATTAAAATACAAGACTATTTATTAATTTATATCCAAAGCTTTTCGTTGGTAAACAGTATAAATATCATCAGGAATGAAAATTACAATAATGTAAGCTATAGGCCTAAAACATATGTTAAAATATATATATATATATATATATATATATATATATATATATATATATATATATATACATAAGCATATATAAGCACACACACACACACACACACACACACACACACACACACACACACACATATATATATATATATATATATATATATATATATATATATATATATATATATATATATATTACATAAAACAAAGCTGTTACAGGGTAAACCGCCAGTTCTTTGATGAATATATACATATTGCGACAGATATTACAGAGTAAAGGAATAAAAATATTTATAAATTATAATATAAGATATTTAAAAGAATAGAATGATAATAAACGATTTTATATGATTCATTTTATACATAATATAAATATTGCTACACATAACAAAATATATGTTTAATTTAATTTACTTTCATATCTGACAAGTCTAAACGCTTGTCTGTATAACAGATTGTTTTCTCAACTGTAAATATCAAGCGATTACGGTTTTAGTTCTTTGTTTCAAAGCAGTTAATGATTTTCTTCTTGCATTGTAAACTTTATCTGTCTCGCTTTGAACATTGTTCATTCCATTAATAATCTAATTCTCTATCTTTGATCAAAGGCAAAGTTACCTCACAGTAGCTGCATAAACTGTTGCTTTATAATTAAGTTCGAGGGAATCCATGCATATGCACTGTTTCCTCCATTGTTCTCTATTAATACCGAATTACGTAAAATAGCAATATGAACGTGTATTGTATTACACCTGTGTTACGCGGATAACACGTTTGCATATGCTTTCTCTTGTTGATCTAGATCCATAACCTATTGACACAAGAAACTTTTTTTATTGTTTGTGGGAGGGAGTGCTTCTTACTTTTTTAACTGTATGTCTTGAAGTTCTTACTAAACAAATTATATCATTTCTACAAGGATGTGTATTTTTCAAGATGGTGTTATGAATTTGAGATTTAAGGACTCCGTCATCGAATAATATACTTTATGCTCATTGTTTTCAAAAACTCTCGTCCTAAAGCTTGTTACTCTAGTTACGAAACTATGGTATCCACATTAATTACTTTTGATTTAACTAACATGTCAATAATAACCCATTAAAAAGTGTTTTTTTTTGCTTCAACATATTTCATAAGACAACCTGATCCTCGTCAAAAAAATAATCATCTAATTTAAAGCACGGATATATAATTAAAAATTATTTCACATATAATTATTACAGCGATATGAGATTAAATAAAACCATTTACAAGACAGGCGCGCAACAATTTACTCGACGTAACACAACTGGGCATAAACACTATTCATAAGGTGTCACAAATGTCACGATAAAAAGTTACCCCTTATAATTACCCAACAAACAATTAAGAAAAAGGCACTGAGGTTAAGGAGTAGACGGAGGATGAAATCCCTACTGGAAACCATTAGGACCTAGAATGTCTGAAACATATCTGGGTCGCGGAGATGAACGTTATGAAACTATAGACAATAAGACTTATTACATATTAGCTTTATATGAGCTCTTTATGTCCTTTTATCATAGAGCCTGTATCTACAGATACAACCATAGTTCTATGGGTTTTTTGTCTAAACTGAAAAGATAATGGTGTTTCAAAAAAGTCATAATTCATGAAGGTAGTATTACATTACTGGAGTAAAGAGAATAAGCAAGTACTGTGAGTATATTTAGAGAATTGAAGAGCTTCAGATATCATTATACTGATTCTAATCACAAATTATCCATTATTAGCTAGAAGCTAGGAAATGTATGGAGTATTTTCACTCAATATGAATAAAACACCAATGTCGTTTCAAAATAGAGTATTTCACAACCAGAAAAAATTATTAAGTTCTGATTTTGTATTTTTGCTACAGCGAACGGAAAAATATCAAGTTCTGCCAGGTCTCTGAATATAAATCGGTTCTATCACTTTTCTGTTTTTGTCAAGAGTTGTTTTCTTGAAGAGACAATCGGAGGACAGTTTAGTACATATATTGTCTTTTAGTGAAGGAAACACATCTCTAATCCTTTATAAATATTACCAACGTCTTCTGATAAAATTGTCACCTATGTTTCATAAATCGATTAAATTCTTGAGAATTAAAAAAAGAATCGGTGTGCGCATAAAAAAAATCTGTTTTTCATGAAATAATCTATTCGTAAGTATTATATATGTGATCATACCGAGTATAAATTCAAAATATTTATAGCAATTCAAACCTCAAAAAAATTATTTAGACATCAATTTTAACTCCGCTAAATCTAACTCCGATTATGTATCTAATTTATTAGGAAAGTGAATGTGATTAGCAAAACCATAAAATGTAGTAGATCTTAGTAAGTTATCATTCAAATTAAACCTTTGATCCATTTTGATAATGGATAAGTCAAATTCATCACGATTTAAAATTTTTGTCAAATTTTACTCAGAAGTAGACAAATAAAAATTAACTGGTAAGTATTTGTGAAGAGAAATATGTAAATATAAATTCTATATTCCAACACACTCAAATTTCTACAGACGGAACTATTTGTTCTATAAAGAGATAACTAGTTCTGATTAGAACAGAAATACTTCCCAAATACCTTCAGAACGTCCGGCTAGGTTAGGTTTCATTTTAGAAACGTATTTATTAAAAGGGAACATTTACTACTGGAAACTCTTGATGTTAGAACCGTTAGATATATGTCTCTATTTAGTGCTGTTGAAACTTAAAGTGTCCTAATAAAACCTAGCTAATACTAAATTCGATTTTTTGCTATACGGTTATCAACAGTTTTTTAAATCTAATTTGCAGTAAGGGTCGAAATCGGTTTATGCACTTTCAAGTCTGGTGTGTGGGACTCCTGGCACATACCCAATAAACCCTTCATCCTTTCCGGCCCTTTGTAGATTTGACCAGGTTATCAATGTGGTATTATGTTTCCTCGTCAGAAGGCTTTTTATTAACCCCAGTTATCTCCATTTCTAAAGCTCCTCTTGCTTGGTCTAGTAACAAGTCTTGGCTCCGACCACCTTCCTGTTTCATTTTATTCTGAAGTATGATTTCGATTTATTCCGCTACATCTCTCCATTTGGATGCACTATTCAGCATCATGTTCACAATGTTGTCTGGGTCTATTCGTCCTACGTCGCATCCTGGCGTTGATAGCCTCTTGCCACCTTCTACACATAAAGAAGGGGAGTGGACAGGTGATATGTCGCTAAAATACGAGTATAAGTAGCTAGGGTTGTGTACTTTGCCCTTTTATATTAATAGAACGAGAAAACTCCGTGGTATGCAAGGAACTATTTTATGTAAACGTTTCCCTCCCTATGCAATTAAATCTTTTTAATTTTAGGTTGAATTGGTATTTAACTATTATCTATCGATATAAAAATGAATGTTTTTATGTATGTATGTATGTATTTATGAATATATTATGTATGTATATATGTATGTATGTATTTATGTATGTGTATATGAGCCTTATGCGTTACTTGGCCCATCGGAAATATCCGATCGTAACATCGTAATATCCGATGAAACATTTGGAAATTGTTGAGTACATTCCTGGGAAAGTTTCTGGTAACATCGGTTTTTGCAACATGTAATTTGTAAGTGCTACATTAGCATAAACTATGATTTTTTTGAGACATTTTACTAAATTGATTCAACATTTTGGTTACTAGGCAACACTCAACAATCTATAATTATTTTTCAACTCATTTCAAACAATTAAAATAAATATTAAATCCGAATGCACTGGAATAAATATATTCAATGAAAAACTTTTATTGTCACAGTCTTCTTGACCGACTAATATAAGTTCAGCTATTAATTAGTTAATAAAATACTAAATTAAGGTTAGCTAATGTTAATGCAATGATTTTTAGCCGATAACAATATAGCCGAATCAGCTACTTACTTATATAAAAAAACTTTTTATTTTAAATTTATAAATACAATGACCGTAATTTTTTGTTACTTAAAGAATGAAATCATTTAGTGATTCATTCTAGTTAAAATAATTACAATACAAATGTAATAACACATTGCACCAAAGAAAAAATTTTATTTTTCTATTTATTTTATACAACAAATACTAATTTATTATCATGAAGGATATGTGGCATATTTAGACATAAGCTCTATTTAAACCATTATTGTAAATACTTTCAAAATTCCCAAACGGTAAAAAAGTGTAAACTTTGTGATATGAAAAATTATTTTAATATTTTCTAGAGCATGTGTATTTTAATGTATGTATTGTGTCGCCCTTGGAGGAAAAGTATTGAAACTAATTTCTTGACGTACAACAGTTCATTTCACCTCTCTTTGGAAGACATATTGTTATTGTTCGGAAAGTGTAGCTGGATCTGTAGCTTAGACATAATCCCCCAAAATCCCATTGTTTACATTGGATCTTGTGTAACAGATTCACAACATTGCTTTACAAAACAGCGATACGACAGGGATCAATATGTATCTTTATACGAGGTACTCGTATTAGGTACTGAGATAGAATATTACTACACCGAAGCTTTATTATTCTAATGTTGTATTATTTGCTTCACATATAGTAGATTATTTTTAATTAAAAAGTTTTTTTTTATTTGGTAGCGGGTTTAAGCGGCCTGAAGCACCGCTACCTTAGGTATAATGTACTTACCTCCCTGATCTAGTCAAAGAGCCCCTTCCCTCTTACCAGGTTTAGAAGTTTCCTGACTAGTGTTTTACCTTCAGCATCCTCTTCCAAAGCTGTGCTATCACCAAAGAGGTTTAAGCGCCTCTCGGCAAGTGCTTCACATCTATAAATGATGTGCAGTCATTCATCAGTTCTTCAGTGAGGCGGTCTTCAGTTCTTGCCCGCATAATATGCACACTGGTTCATCTTTGAAGATACCCGTATTATGCAGATGTTTCCTTAGTCCACAGTGTCCCGTGAGTAGACCTGTGGCTATCCTCAATTCCTGCCTAGACAGATAGATGAGACTCTCCTGCAGCCCCAAGGAAGGTTTCCTAAGGGTTAGCTTACTGTTTCTCATTCCTTCAGCCCTGACCCAGTGTTCACAGTGTCTTTCAGCCATCCACCTTCGCAATGCAATCTTGACCATGGATTTGGAAATACCTACCGCCGGCTTCGGTCCAATTAGGGGAGTTGAAGACCCTTCTCTAGCCAGTGCATCTGCGGCTTCATTTCCAAATATTCCCCTATGCCCTGGCACCCAACCTATCTTGATTAGATTGTGCCTTGCCAGGGCTTCTAGGTTATTTAGGCACTCCCTGATTTTGGCCGAGGTGACCACATATCTGTTTAGTGCCTTAATTGCTGGCTGACTGTCAGAGAAAATAGCAATCCGGGTCCTGTGTATTCCCCTTCTCGCTATCTCTCCCAGACGGGCATTTACAGCATATTTTTCGGCCTGAAAGAGATAGGTATGCCTCCCCAAGAAAACAACTAGCTTTACCCTTGGGTTTTTACAATACACCCCTGCTCCAGTGCCGAAGTCCATCTTGAAGCCATCTGTGTACCAAATCTAAGTTCCCGATATTACTGACCCTGACCATTCTAGTTTGATGGGCCTGGTCAGGTGCAAACGTTCGAGTAAGTTGGTCACTGCCCATCTCCAAGACAGGTTCTTTTACCACGCACTCGATACTCATATGTTCCGAAATATCTGGGAGATTAGCCCAGTTGTTCGAGTATGCAATCTCCATGCTGGGGTTTAGTGCTCGTGGTTGATTGCTTCACACCTGTTGCCCCTCACCCCTCACAACATACAATCCCTGGACGTTAACATGCTCGGCTCGGTTTTGGCCTCCCCTGTGTTGTGTGCTCAGGAATATTGGCCCTCCCGCTGCTCTCGCGTGATCTCTTCGGAGCCGCCTTCTGGTATCTCCACTCATACGCTTTCTCCGTAGAGAAAGCGTGCTTAACTCTACAACCATTTCACTGATTTCTGCAGTCGGCAGCTTGGTAGCCGCCCCCGCACCCCCAGTGGTGGTTGCCGTTGACACATCTGCTACAGACTCACGGTTTGCCGTCTCATTGGCTCCCGCTGTGTGTGCAGACTCAACATCAATTTGTGTACTTAATTAATCCATTAGCTTCCCAAGTATGGGGGAAAGAACGGTCAACCAGAGAAGAACCCCCACTGCCCTGCCAAGACAACATAAAATGTGGTTTTGTCTGGTTCCTCAAGGGCATCGTGTGCTACTGCATCTTATACCCTGCAGCCATTCATCCATTCATTCCACCTTGGATTGGGTATTCAGTCACTGACCTTGAAGCACACCCCAAGTTCAGGACATTATTAACTGTTGCTCATGGAGCGAACAGCCTGCTTTACTGTCTTTTGTTACAACTGTGTTGTTAGGGTAGTTTCCCGTTCATACTTCACAGCCGCATTGCCCTTGGTGCACCTGGGAGGTGAGAGTAGCATTGTGAAGAATTAACTCCAAACTACCCCAGTCCCCAGTCATAGCAGTTATTTCTACCACACCCAACCGGTTGACTGACGAGGAGGGAAAATTCCTCACCTTTGAACCATTGCGTGGTCCAGGCCTGCTTATTCAGAAACCTTCCGGAATCCTTATTCACAGGTAACCTACATATCTGTAGGCCGTTCCACTATCAGCCAGCCGTGCACCCGCCCAGTGGCTAAGGCAACCATCTGGGTTCAAAAGATCAATCGAGATTTATAAAAAATAAACAATTGGATGACCAAATTGATTATTGAGATTGTAAGATATTAACTTACATATGTAATATATATATATATATATATATATATATATATATATATATAAATAACACACACACAGACACACACTATATATATATATATATATATATATATTTACTACATTTCGGATATTTAGTTATCTATCTTACTTCTAAACAAAATAATAACTGACTTTACGAGCGCCTATATACTAGGTCACTTGTATAATTCTTATATTGCTAGAATATTATTATGTAGACTAACAGTTATTCAACCAACCTAAAGATATCAATTGATTTTATTTACGAAATACCAAAAACTTCTCTTTGTTGGGAGGCAATAATAACGTAGTGATTATTCTACAAATTAAAACTATGTAACATGACTTCTGCTGAGTTAATTAAGGTTTATTACCTGGCGATAGCTTGTAGATTGTAACGTATGGATGCTTGATAGTTTCACTTGAGAAGTGGAATTAATAGAAACAATATTAATCTTCACTACCAGGATTTTTTAAATTTTATTAATCTACAGAATTCTGGTTTCTACAGAACAAATCTTCGATGTTAAGAATACTGGGTAAACGTTACCAATACGCTTCTACAAATTTTTTGACACAATTTAGCCATGCACCATTTACAAAACGTCGATTGTTTTCAATAGTTAGTAATTTAAAATTGATTGTATTTGTATTAGTTATTAATCGGTCGATACCCATTTCCTATTATTAATTTTCGATTCCGATTTGGATTCTAAAATTTTTCTTTCGATTCTCGATTCTCAATTCAATTTTCGATTCTTTTAAGTAGTATAGATACTACATGATATCACTAACTATCTATGTTTCACTAACTTCATGAAATTAGAACAACACGATATTCACTAATAAAAAGTTAGTTAACATCTTGGTCATATGGTTACGATCCTTGAGTTTTTTTTTAAAATGTAATATACTAAACAAAACGTTCAACCTTGATTTATGAATATGAGTTCTTGAAAGCGTTAACAAACATCTTGGATAATAGTAATTATTTATTTGAAATTTCAAATATGAAGTATAGTTCAAAATTACATTATAACTTCAGCTATAGGCATCTCAGGTTGTATAAGTGCTTTGTTTCGTTATATATGAAGTGGTTGGCAGAGATAGGAAGAGAGAAAAAGTGTGTGTAGAGCATTCACTTGTGAGAATGAGACATCAGAGCGAGACGAGCGGTAACAAAAAGGTAAGAATTGCTTCCGATCGTCTTTGTTGTTGCGTCATAAATGATATTAATATTTAAGTGATCTGAAATTAACATTTTGCTGCAGTTCATTTCATTCAAAGCAACTGATTCTTTAATAAAGCAAAGTTGGTAATACATTATATTTTCTAAAAAGTACACCACATACGTATTTTAACAGTTAAACAAAGAAGAATCTGAATCGGCAATTTAATCAATAAGGAATCAAGCATTGGCAATTACTCGATACCATAGGAATCGACCCGTCCATAGTATTAACCATCGGATAATGATGTACAGCAGTGATGTGCGACAAAGTTCTGCTTTTAATATTATGTTCATTTTTACATATTTTATAATACTAAAATACTGTTTTGGCACTTCTTTTGTATCCTAAACTCTGGGATATGAAAATTTTGTTTTCGAAAATTTTAGCTATCAGACTTTAGTTTGTATATAAAGAAAACATACAAAGTTGTTATGTTGTTTATAATTTTCATAAAATTTTTGGACAATTGTGATAGCTTATGTAACCTGTGCCTTAGATGAGCAATTAATTACTAGAAAGCTATTGAGCCTTACTAATTTTCAAGATTAGAATTAGAATTGTGAGGAATTGACATTTTTCCACAACATAATGACTCATTATAAAAATTGTTAGCCAACTACTAAATTCTACTTGGAATGTTTTCTATAAAGTTATACACGAATAAGGCAAGTATACTTCTTAGATATCTTGATATAAAATATTATTTTTAAAATTTGAACATTTTATACGAATAAAATATACAAATGCATTTTGGTCAATATAATACATTTCTATTGACATTATAGTAAATATCGCTAATAAAGTTACACTAAATAGACACATTGCTAACGTAAATCAAGAGAACAATATTTGTAGATCCAAGTCTGAATATATCCCAAGTCAAGATGACATTTAAACTGAAGTTTGTAATGTTGCGACAAGAAGATTAACTATGTAAGGAGAATTGAAATCATAATTGATAGCAATTCCCAAGAAGCGCTGGCATAATTAAAATCAACTACATTGAAACAGTTTCAAACGGAGGAAGTCATCAAGTTAATTTTAAGCAAAACGTAAATAGAAGGTTCGTTTGCTTTAATAGAAATTGTGTCACAAACTTTACTGAAATATCTAACAAGGTGTGTATTTAAAGCTCGGTATTATCAAGTGAAGTAAAATGGCCACTTTGTGTTTTAATTACTACGAAAGAGCAATCAATGTTCATCGATTTTGTAAACACAATGTGTTTATATTACAAATTTATCCTCCTAATATACTCTTCCTTAATTCTGTTCTATTGGCAATGTTTCTATATATTCCAGTACGCTTTTCTGCTTTTTGCTATCATTACAATATTTTCCTTTGATGATGCCATTAAAAATGACCTAATTTTTATAACTTTGAAATAGTACTATTTAAAGTTTCAAAAATGGAATCATTCCGAAACGCTTCGACAAAGATAATGTTAGGAAAAACAGAAAGATGTACTAGAATATATATATATATATATATATATATATATATATATATATATATATATATGTATATATATATGTACTAAAGAATACATATATATTTAAAAAGATACTAATTCAATTACTCCTTGGTATGTGATTTATTCTTGCTTAACATTGACCCATAGCATTTACAAGTTTTCATATTTTGAACATCTATAATGTATGGAGAACGAATTAGTAAAATTCAATATTAATCAAAAATCATACTGATTCCAAGAATGATTTTTTAAAAATAAAAATACAAAACACTTGTGATAGGGAAACCCTTTTACAACCACTAAGTCTGTCTGATCCATAGTAATATTTTTTAAACGCGCACCATATGGTTAAAAGATAACATGGTTTTCAAAGGTTATCGTTAACCCGTGATAAGAAAACATAGTAAGCGAAAATGTTTTAGGCGTTAATACAGAGCCTTCACATAAGACAGGTCATAAAATGTATTGATTTTGGTAGTAATTTTAAAACCTTATAATAGTAATGGCTCTGAGGCTTTTGGCGAAATACCATATTTTTTGAAATAAAAGTGCCTTATAAGAAAATAAAAGTATTAAAATATACACTCCCTCTACTATTGAATACAGGAATATACCTCTATTAAATATAGATGGGATCGGGACGCGATTTCTTTGTTAGAGTCTTATAGTTCCCGTACTTAGGCCTATAACTCGGTGAATAAGTCCTACTTTAATTAAATTTCTTTATTTATCCATTTGGAAAAATGAGGATTACCTACATTAGATATTCCTACTCATCCCTAGCCAAAGACCATTGTCATACAGCTTGACAGGCCCAAAGCTTTATTTAACGTAATGATTCTACAACGGGGTAAGCGTCTACAATTGGATATCTAGTTTCCAATTCTTTAAATGCGTTATTTTCCATAAAAGTAACAATGTAATGAAATGTTTAACTATAAATATTTATTTTATTCAACTGACATTAGTTATAGTGAGATAAAATAACTCGGGATTATTTATATCCCATGTTTTATCTGTAAAATATTTCATTTTTCCCTATAAGGAGAGAGTAACCAAATTTAAACCATGGTTGTAATATCCCTCACACATGCTAACTTTGTAGTTTCAGGATTTGTGGGATTCTATCCTGTTTATTTCTAATCTTTATGTTGTAAGTGCAGGGAGGTACCTATATGCTCATGCCGGTGAATGTGTATTTTATGCAGTAGCCTACTATACAAACGTCATATATTCTCCTTCATATACATAACGTACACGTAAATATTGAATGCATTCTCAATATTCTTCTCTTCATCATACAAAAAGATAATTTGTTGATCACTGTTAATCAGAAGAATAGTCAATTATATCATATTATCAAATAGAACAAATAGAATAAATTATCGTCGCTTAGATTACGTTATGTAGATAACACTCTTCCTGTTCGTTTCAGTGCTCTGATCGTAGAAAAAACATTGAGATTTAAACAATATAATTTTCAATGGGACTCAACTTTCTGTCTACGAACTCAAGTAAATTTGTTCTTTACTTCAGATAATGAAAAGTTTTCGAATAGTTTAAACTCCTCAACGTTACATCATTGTTCCAAAGTTGTGTGGTGTCTACAATCAAATTGCTTGTAGCAACTGTTTTACTCATTCAAATTTTTCTGTTGTTTCAACAATGTAACATTTTGTAATGCATTTACTTGCTGTATATATAATTACATTTTCCCTCATAATAAAGAATATATACATTATATACCACTATATATTTATATATATACATATATATGCATAATAACTTTAACATCGATTATAATTTGTTTCAAAATGATGAATATTTCATATTCATGATGATCACACTACACAACAGTACACAATAACACTCACACACTCATACGTACTCACTCACGCATACCCTCACTCACCCCAAACACCCTCACCCACCCACCCACACACACACACACACACACACACACACACACACACACACTCACTCACACACACACACACACACACACACACATACACACACACACACACACACACACACACACACACACACACACACACACACACACACACACACGCACACACACACACATACACTCACACACACACACACACACACACACACACACACACACACACACACACACACACACACACACACACACACACTTTTAGTTTTACTTAGTTTGTTACTTTCATAAATTATAATTGTAATAACAAATTATATTATTTTCAACATATTGATCATAGATTTATTGTGATGTTTTATGGATACTTAATAGATATATTTGGGGTAAGATAGAAGCATATGTTTTGAAAATAATTCTTAGCAGGCAAAAGAAAGAACAAATTCAATGATAAAATTATTTTTGTTAGTTTTAAACAAAGATGTTGCGGATTATATATAAAAAAAATTAATACAAATACATTTGTATGGACTCGGGTGGAAAAATATATTACACTTCTAAAATTTAACACACGACACACAAAAACATTGAAACAGGTAATTAAAAATCGTACAATAAAACATTACGAATGAAAATATATGAAAGTATATAAAGTGTAAATCTTTAACCATTTTCATTATCGCCTTCCCGTTGAAATGGTAATGATGCAAGGAAAAACGTCTTATTTTACAAAATTATAAAAACTTCGACTTTTATTTATTACTTACAATTGTAGTTTAATCCTTTATAGTTGTTGTTATCCTGATTATCTTTAGGGAAAGTTGGATAAAGTATTTTACTCGAATAAGAAACACAAAACCTTAGCTAAATACAACAGTAACGACGACATTATTGTGAATAAATAAAACTGAAATTAATTTAAGAAAGGGAGTTTTAGATTTGACAGTAAAGCCTTTTTCTACTGCGTAGAAACTAGTCGCTTTGCTGCCCTGGGACTAGTGATCTCTAAAACGACTGTTTAATATCAACAGTGTCTGACTGCTTTTACTAAACTTCATGGACAAAGTTAGTTTACTGATCTAGTTAATAATTATTAACAATATCACGAATAATATTTTACACTATACAGTGATCGGTAACTTAAAACATATTTTATAATGTTCCTAAAATATAATATTTATTTGTTGAATTAGGAAAATGGTTAACAATTATTCATAATACCAGTATTAAAATAGTGGACAGTAGCCCAGGGCGCGTAGAAGTAGCTTTTCTAAAACTTAAACAAACTTCTAAAATAAAACAAAAACTTACCATTACATGATTGTGACGTCGTATGAAATGATTGTATAAGTTTACTAGGTTTCAAATAAGTTCAAGACCAACTGGCTAGCATATTACTAACATATGTTTAGCAATGCGTTAGTAATAAAGACACCATAATAGTGTACTATTTATATTTAACTCAAGTATTTTTTAATAGAACCTTAATATTGGTCTTTTGTACGTTCAAAATGTCAGGATCTCCACAGGTTATGGACATGCTTATTCAGTCCTTAAAATTGTTCTAGCATTTACGCCTTGCAGTTATATGAACTTAATGTATTTAGTCCTTAAAATTGTTTTAGCATTCAGGCCTTGCAGTTATATGAACTTAATGTATTTAGTCCTTAAAATTGTTTTAGCATTTAGGCCTTGCAGTTAATGAACTTAATGTATTCAGTCCTTAAAATTGTTCTAGCATTTACGCCTTGCAGTTATATGAACTTAATGTATTCAGTCCTTAAATTTGTTTTAGCATTTAGGCCTTGCAGTTATATGAACTTAATGTATTCAGTTCTTAAAATTGTTTTATCATTTAGGCCTTGCAGTTATATGAACTTAATGTATTCAGTCCTTAAAATTGTTTCAGCATTTAGGCCTTGCAGTTATATGAACTTAATGTATTTAGTCCTTAAAATTGTTTTAGCATTCAGGCCTTGCAGTTATATGAACTTAATGTATTTAGTCCTTAAAATTGTTTTAGCATTTAGGCCTTGCAGTTATATGAACTTAATGTATTTAGTCCTTAAAATTGTTTTAGCATTCAGGCCTTGCAGTTATATGAACTTAATGTATTTAGTCCTTAAAATTGTTTTAGCATTTATGCCTTGCAGTTATATGAACTTAATGTATTCAGTCCTTAAAATTGTTTTAGCATTTAGGCCTTGCAGTTATATGAACTTAATGTATTCAGTCCTTAAAATTGTTTTAGCATTTAGGTCTTGCAGTTATATGAACTTAATGTATTAGGTACAAAACAAATGTTCGATATGAACCGTATTCAGGGAATGTTACTGCATAACAAATAAAATCATATAAAAGGTAATGTAAACGGTTTTAAACAATTTATCATATCTAGGTGGTGATTTATGATTAAGCTTCCTTATACTCTATAACTGTAAATCGGTGAGTTTTCGCAAAATATATTAGTCTCATACTCCTTTGAATTTCTATAAGATAGGCTCTAATATCCAGTGACGTATTATATTAATTACTGCACAACCCCTAGCAGTAGTAAAACTATTAAGGTAATGAACTGCTAGTAAAACCCGAACTTTATTTTTAATATTTGTAATTATTTAGGAAATAGTAATTACAAAAATCTTTTACTTTGTTGCCCTAATATATTTTGTATAGACTAATAGCGTAATATCTCTAACAATATGCATATGATGATATGTAGTCAAATTAGAACTATTTACTTTATTGACTAGATAACGCAGTATAAATGATATATGTTTTAATAAAAATAATTTGCTTATTGAAAATCTGAGTAGCAAATAAATTGTACAAACATAATTCCTGAATTTATAAAGTAAATGCATACGATACTGAAATTCGGATTATGAAGAAACACAAGAAAGTTACTTAAACCTAATATAGTGCATACTACATTAAAAAAAGATTCAAACCTCAAACAAATGTATGTTCGCATTATACATATGCTAAAACATGGATAATGTTTCAGTGATTGTGATGCAGCATGGAATTCCTAATGGAGTAATACATATGTTATCTTAAATACGTTATGGTCCACGCTTCAGAAGCATAATAATAGATACATATAACATCATATCTTTATATACAATATACATACACTCAAAAACAAGAAACAATAAACCTTTATCATTTAAATAAATAGTTATAAATAAACCAAAAAAGACCTATACAAAAACAAGTAAATTCAACCTAAACTAATATGTCTACATGTCAGTTAAAACAGACTGTTCAAATTTGGAAGATTAAAACTCTATTAAAAACCAAACACATTTCATAAAAAGAGTATTGTAATCTTTATAGAGATGAACAGAAGTAGTTAGCAAATGATTTTTATCGAAGTTAAATAAAGATGCCCCTACTTTAGTTTTCAATAAGAACATTACAGTTAGTACGTTAAAGTAATTAATATTGTTGTATCAAAATTATGAGGTTAGTTTAAGGGTTGAAATACATAATTTGTGCTTCATGTAAAAAAAGCTTTTCTTTCGTTTACGAAATTATTATTTTGTTTGTTATTGTTTGAAATTATATTCAGTGCCAAAATTTTTCGGTTTCGCCACGCCACCACCTTCACACTGAACAATGTATTTTGGCAACGTTCCATCAACCTTGTCTCAATGGCCCCGCTAAGGTCAACAATAAGGAGCGATTTATGTTTGTATAACAATAATTTATTGTACGATTTGGTAGGTTAAAGTATAAGGTTATTATATCGTTTACAATTGTGATATTACCCTATATGTATATATATATATATATATATATATATATATATATATATATATATATATATACATACATATATATATATATATATATATATATATATATATATATATATATATATATATATATATATATATATAACATTTTCATGTATACTAATCAAAGCCACTGAGGTTATTCAAATACAAGAAATTATTCTAGAATATCCTATTTTGTATATAAATCTATGTATATTGATTTATTCATATTCAAATTTAAAAGTAATAAAAATTTTAATATAAAATAAGACACATGATTGTAGTGAACTGTGAGATTTGTCATGTTTCCAAAAGAACGTACTTAATTGAAATTGTTTTTCTCAATTCATAGGATCTATAAATGATAAATTTGCAGTAGACAAATGTTTGAATACTTATTAACCCACCATCAGTCGTTCTATAATATCTCCCGTGTGCGGTTCAATCTAACATATGTAATTTACTCTTAATTCCGTTTAATGTGATAACTTTTAGTAATTCCAATTAACGACGGTAGTTTAGGATTTTTTAAACATGGTAATAAAAACTACAAATGGGAAATATATTGTTATAAATAATGATTTTTGCTAAAATAAATCACCTATGACGAAAGTAGAGATTTCTAGTATATTTACTGATCTGTGGCGATTCGTAAAATTTGTTAATCACCACAAACCACTGTGACTGGACCAGTGTACTACTTGGATACGGCGCTGCCGCTTCAACGGATCTGGATTAGTAATTTTTTTTTTTTACACGACAGTTTATACAGGGAATCTTCTCACCGGAAGGTCTCACTGTGTATAGTTGTTGCTTCAATACCAGTGTTTCTTTTTATGTACTATTTCTATGGTATTGGTAGACGGTAGATAGGTGCTAGTCTCCATAGATGAGGATCTATTGTTTCCCTAGTTGAGTAATAAGAGTTCTTATGATAATCATAGTATCAGTATTTGAGTGGAAGTTTTTTTGGCAATTACTTATACCTAAATACAACAATCCACAGAACCCAATCAAAGGTCAACAGTTATATGAATAAACAAGGACTAGATGCACATTGCTTCTAATCCCAGACACACTTCATGACCGTCTTCTTCAATATCAAATCTGTGCTCACTAAAATGTTCAATGGAAGCATACAATTATTCTGATATACTAGTCTTTGAAGCACTGCAATTGTCTTCATCACTTCTAGCAAAACAGTGAAATATCGTTAAACAATTTTCCATTAAGTCGTAAATAACCTACAATTATAATTAGTATACTAAAATATACTATTTTAATACTAATACAATTAAACATAACAAAATATCCAAATAATACAACCTTACTAAACACTATAAACCATCTAGAAACTCTTAGTTAGTAAAATAAGTCAAAACAATGTATGAAACAAAGTGACACGCGATCGGTCCCGGCCCTAGAATGAATCTAACGTCAGCAGTAACGCGATTGGTTCCCGGCGTAGAATGAATCTAACGTCAGCAGTAACGCGATCGGTCCCGGGCCTAGAATGAATCTAACGACAACAGTAACGCGAATGGTCCCGGGGCTAGAAAGAGTCTATCGTCAGTAGTAACGCGATCGGTCCCGGGGCTAGAATAAATCTAACGTCAGCAGTAACGCAATCGGTCCGCAGCTAAATCAGACCAAACCACCCCTCCCCTTGTGGGAACTCCAACTTTCACTTTAGTATTTTTGTCCACTCATATCAGCAACCTAGGAGAATGACTAGAATTACAAAATTCTACCTTCAAACCTAACTGTTTCATTTAAAAAATACTAAAATTGTTATATTGTTTAATTGTTCATTAGAACAGTCTTAAAGGCGACAGTAAGATAAACTGCCCCAAACTAGTAACTAACGTTTTTTTAAAGTTGTTTCTTTGATAATAATATGTATTATACATGATGAAATGACTTTACTACTTTACTAGCCAATGCCCACCCTTGGCAGTTGAGCCATTCCCATTCCAGGGTTGTGCAATCATTAGGATGTTCGGCATGCATATGTCCACCTAAATACTGCAGAGGCACTCCGGGTTCGGTAGCAAATTGATGCGGTGGAGGAGTATAACAAGGTAATTGTAACCGGTCTTCAATATAAAAGCTCCAACGCTAACATCTCGGGGGCAGCTATGGTCAATTCAATTGATGAAATGAGACGACATTAATCGACCACACAAATAATCTTCATTGTCCTTCATACGACAAAAACAAAATAAAAATATAATTTTAATATAACAATAATAAAACTAATAAAAAGGATATCCGAAATTATTTTTTAATTTTCTAAAGTTACAAAAAATCTTTTTATTTTTACATTTATTACATTTTTGGCATGCCAATATAAATTAAATAAAATCGTATTTAGAATTATAAAAATATTATGAGGAAGAAAACACATAAAATTAAGAGAAAATGGGAAATTCAACCCAAGAAACAGACAGGAATGTCCAAGGACAGACCGGACCTAGAACCAAAAACCGGACAGAGACGTGATCCAGTAGAGAATTTAAGTCAAACGGAACTGGGAAAACAAGTAATCCCTGTTTTTGGTTGTGTTTAAATTTTAATTATTTATTTAATTCGTGTAATAAAGTTTTCTAATAAACTTTAAGAATAAAAATGTTTAATTCATGTTTTCTTATTTGGAAAATACAATTTTAAATTAATAAATAGTAGTCTGAAACGACAAGAGAATATTTAGGTTGATTTTAACACTTTTTTAATGACTTTGATTAGGGGAGATTTGCAAAGTTACCATACATTTTCAAAATGTCTTTAACTACAATTATCAACGGAAGACATAAGAAATTAGGATATAGTACGAATATAATTTCTCAACTGATACATACATACATATATATATATATATATATATATATATATATATATATATATGCATATGTTTAGATTTATAAGTCTTTTAGTATTTAAAAATGTTAATATTTAGTGTCCTTCCTAAATAAAATCTGTGTGTTTTTTACAAATGTTTTTTGTGTATGTAGCTTGTTTTGAAGACAACATATAATTACCAGATATTAAGCTAACTAAATTAAAAAGAGATAAATTTATAAAAATGAACTATGGAACACAATTACAAAAAAAAAATTAATTATTAGTAAGTATATAAAATAATGTTAGCAATCTATATTGAAATTTTGTATTTTAAAATACGTATTTTTATTATATCATTAAATTAGAAGTAAAATGTCTGCACTAGTTATTATTTTATATGGATAAATATCCATGGTATTCACAAACTTACAATTAAGAGTGGAATTTATTTTTCACTAAACATAATTTCATAAACAATCCTTCAATCCGGTCACTAAACTGTGTGATGACTTTAAAAAAAATATTTCCCCGAGATATAGTGACCTAAAGGTTTATCAGTAATATGGGCTTTTAAGCTGAATGTCCAGCAACTGTTTTTCTGGCAGAATTTGGCAGGCAGGTGTACAGGTTCTGGCTCGTGGCTGATCTGCTTGCATCAAATTTTACCTGCATCGGCTGTTTACAGGTAAGTGTGGATCCAGAGGAATTCAAAAGCCAAAAGGAGGTATCTCCGTACGCTGGATAGGTAGACCGACAATAGCTGTTCTACTACATAACCTATAACATTAAATCAGATGGCGAATTTAAATCATGTGTTATCACCTATACTAAACCATATGGGACAGATTAAACATATTGCATTCCTTGTCCCGTTTGTACCGCATTATTTTCTCATATTAAATAGATGTAAAATAAACAATATAAGTTCTTAACTCGGGATTTCAGTTGAGACTCCTGCACGGTTGTTGATATGGTTTATAATATCCTCTAAATGTATTTTGTTTCATACTACATATTCAAAACTATCATAATACCAATATAAAAAGTATTCAGGAATAGTTTACATTCATTGGGAAGTTACTCAGTTCTAACCCGACTTAGGTCCCGAAGTTATTATAATTCATCTTACCTAAATATTTGAATAGAAACTGTATTTACAATTATCGACATCTACAGTAGTTTAAAATGAAATATTTGAACTGGAATGTATGACTAAAAACGTATTTTAATAGGGTTTCAATATTGGTATAATACATGTATCAGGAGCCTTTGAGCTAATCGAAGAAATTATAAACTAAGATACTATATTTATCGAACCAGATTCAAAGAGGCTCACCAGATTATGCCACAATAAAGACTGTATTACTTTGAAACGCTTATAAAAAAGTGAAATTTGTTTAGAAATCTTTTAAAAAACTATAGTAAATTTGGTATTAATAAAAACATAAAACTGCATTTAATATAATTCTATGTTTTCTATATATTTTTATCAATCTTTCACGCTTAAACACAAAACGATATACAAATCATCAGCTCTGTTTGTAACACCTGGCTCGCAGAGACATATAACTAAATACTTACTGAAATTCCTTACGAATAATAACCCTTGTTTATATCGACAAATGGCAGATACCAGACAATTAATTCATGTTTTTCTAACACTCAAACATTTTAATTTCTTTCCGAAATTCCTTTTAAAAAGCTCGTTTTTTTAAAAAAAATATACAATATATCTCACATGAAAAAGAAAAAAACATATTTAATAAGAGTTTTGTATTGTTGGTTTTTATAACGTTTAATGTAATGTTATGAATTTTATTAATTGTAACCTGTGCTGTATATTGGTTTAATATAAACGAGAACTTGAAAAGGAAATTCGAAACGTTGATTGTTAAAAAGCATGAATTACTTGTCTGTGATCTGTCACTATCCTATATAAAACATTATTAGATATTAACAGACATTAAATAAAAGTTTTAGGTAATAATATTCGATTACTATATTATTTATTCACAAGCAACAGAAAACATATTTAAAGTTAATTTCTACTTTGTAAAATAAACAACTTTAATTTTAGCTACTTTTTATGGAATAAATAAAATTGTATAAATTAAGTATAATGAACTATGCGTTAAACAGCTGTTATAATTACTAACCTATAACACAAAATCAGCTGATCTTTTACAATCATATTTTACCACCTAATTTTAGCCAAATAGGACGGAGTAAATGCATATAATACCTTACACATTTTCTTATAACACTAAATTTAAATAATTATTCCACTAATTAAGATTTGAAAAATCTGGTCATCCACTACCAGTTTAAAAATATATATAAAATCTTTATTGAATGGATAGAAAGAGTTTTATAAGTAAAACATATATGTGTAATTGCATTTGTATACTTCGATTTGTCTAAAAATAAATTTAAAACGAAACTTATTTTGCTGTAATAATTATATCAGAGATATTGTCATTATGTAACATAATTTATAATTATGTTTTGTTCAAATCAGATTATATATTGGTTTTGAATATCCTAATGTATTTTATCATCATAGATCATTCACATGCGCTTGTTGTGCGTTTATAAACAGGAAAAAGATATTTGCAATTATTTTTTTTTGCTGTAGTATATACATATATAAATTATTTTTTTGATTTGTATTTCTAATATGGTTTCATTAGTACACAAGAGAACATATTATATCTATATATATATATATATATATATATATATATATATATATATATATATATATATATATATATTACATTTTCTTGTTTAATAATTTAAAACAACATAGGTTATCCAAATACAAGAATATTTATTAATTTATATCCAAAGCTTTTCGTTGGTAAACAGTACCAACATCATCAGGAATGAAAAGTACAATAATGTAAGCTATATGCCCGAGGATGACGGCACAGTCAGCCATTGAACGTTAGGTCGCATAAATACCACGTAAGATTCTTGTTAAAGTACATAAGGGAAAGTGATAGGTGTATACAAGAAAACAGTGTTGCATAACTACAAATATGGATATCGCCCCACAAGGTAATCAAGCAACCAAACTATTGAACAAATTTGAAAAACTTAGGAAACAATTCATAAATATTAACCATAATATACATTTTAATAAAAAATGCATTAAAAACTAAATAACACCAAAATATGCCAAAATATTAATAACAAACCAAACTAGTTCTGCACAAAAAACTGCTAAACAAGCTGAAACTCTATGGGTAAAAAACGAAATTAAATATCTATACACAAAGAAAAACAATTTAACTAACACACTCTTAAAAACCCACCTAGAATTAGCTAACACACTTAAAAAAAACTAATGGCATTATAAATATATCAATATTCAAAACAAATTCAAGAAATTTATAGCAATTAAAATAAAAAAATTGAATCTAAACTTAACAAACTAATAGAAAACAAAATAACATAGACAATATCACAACACTCCATCAATTCCACCCAAATTTTATAAACCTCAGAAAAACGAATTTCACCAAAGAATAAATAATGGTACTCGAAAATAGCACAAAAACCAACATGAAACCAAAATTACAAAACACAATAGAAAACCTCATAGTAGAAATAGAACTGGCAATAAATCTCATTAATTGCGAGAATCAAGCTTACATCAGAAACATAGCATCACACGAAATCAACAAAATCATCAACGAAAAAATCAAAAAAGAAAATAACATTGAAAATAATATACTAATAAACCAAATTAACAAATTGAAACAAAAACTATTCAAAACCGAAATAATTGCAACTAAAGCGGACAAAAGCAACGCTACAGTAATCATATCAAAAACAGATTACAACAAAAAACAGAAGAATTCAAAAAATCGAACAATTGCATAGAATTAAACAAAGACCCCAACAAAAAATACCAAAACGAAATCATACAATTAGCAAAAAACAATGACAATTTATTCAACCAAAAAAACCAAAATACATAAAATCAACAATCCCATAAGACCCTTAATAAATTTTAAAAATGCACCTGCCTATAAAATATCACAAATAATAATATCACAAAAACCTATGACACGAACTTAAATTGGAAAATAAATACACCATAAAAAACTCAATTGAATTAACGGAAATACTAAAAACAATAAACATAACCAAAAACACCAAATTTATATCATTTGATATCACAAACATGTACTCTAATATACCAATTAACGAAACCATCCAAATAATAAAAAAACAAATTAACTGACCTTAAAACCTACCCCAAATACACAAACCAAATCACAAAATGCCTAAAGATCATACTAAACCAAAACTATTTCATATTCAATAATAAGATATATAAACAAATAGATGGCTTAGCAATGGGATCACCACTTTCAAGTATAGTATCAGAAATTTACCTCCAAAAACGTGACGAATTACACAAATCATAAAAACACACGACCCCAACGGACATTGGATACGATATGTTGATGATGGATTATACATCTAACAAAATAAAGCAATACATAATAACATCATCCTAAATGAAATCAATAACTTACACCCTAACATACAATTCACCATGGAGAAAGAAATAAACAATAAAATAAACAATCTAGACCTAACACTGACCAGAAATACAAATAACATTTAATATTCTGTTTATAGGAAACCCACACAAACCATTAATACAATACCAAACAACTCCAACCATCCCCCACAACATGAAATGGCCGCTTACAACTCACTTTTATACAGGATGCTAAAATTGCCTCTAAATAATGAAGAAAAACCAAAGAAAAACAAATAATATATCAAATAGCCCAACAAAAAAGATACAATAAAAAAAAACTATAGATAAATTAGAATTTAAAATTTTAAATAAATTAAAACAACCTAAAATCGAACCACAAACAAGAAAATGGGCTACATTCACATACACAGGATACAACATAAAAGGAATACTAAAACACTAAAAAATAATAATATTAACATAGCCTAGAAAAACACAGGAAACATAATCAACAAAATAGACCAACCAGAAGAAATATGTCCCACACTTAATAACGGAATATACAAAATCGAATGCCCAGACTGTAATAAAATATACATAGGCCAAACAAAAATGAAATTAAAAGACATTATCAAGAACACCTCAATGCATACATCAAACCTGAAATTTATAACTCAAACTTAGCCACACACGCCATCAAAAACAAACACACATTCCCCACATTAAAAAACGTACACCTAGTAAAAAAGGTTCAAAAAGGCCTCAAAATGACAATCTGGGAACAACTAGAAATTTATAAAAACAAAAATAATATCATTAACAAACAAATACAAATAAAATCAAAAAACGATAAATTATTCAATCTAATAGACAATATTAACCCCAAAACAAACTTTAAAAACTTGCAGTGAATCTAAAAATAGAACATAACGGTACATCATGGTCAACGGGAAATCCACTCAGCTCGCAGTCTACAACAACCCTGTTCAGTATACCTGAGGATGACGGCACAGCCAGCCATTGAAAGTTAGCTCTCATAAATACCAAGTTAGATTCTTGTTTAGGTACATAAGTGAAAGATATATATATATATATATATATATATATATATATATATATATATATATATATATTGTATTGATATTTTTGCAATTTCATCCGAAAAGATATGTGCATTTAGAAAGAATTAGAGTCTTATAAAAAATATATGCGATCTACTTCTTATTATATAATTTACGTTTTAAACCTTCTATTCACCTGATTTAGCGTAAGAAAACCTATTGAGGTTAAATCTATTAGTACAGCCGGGGCTGTAGCTCGCTTAAATTATCAAATTTTATTAAGACGAGAAGGACGCTAAGTTTAAAAACCATATTAGTTCATATAAACGAATGGCGAATAATTGAAATTAAATTTATTCAAGTCAGTAATCTGTCTATTTGTTTGGTACTTGTTATCGAAACATAATTTATTTTCCAAAATAAGTTATATTAACAAATAGGTATTTTCTATATTCTTTTAAAATATCGTAATGACTCGATCGAGAATTATCATTACCTACATGTAGTACTACATATTTGTAGCTTTGGATGGACTTTTTAAACATAGAACCTAAATATATATATATATATATATATATATATATATATATATATGGACTGTAAATTATCCAGAGAACTAGTTGGAAATAATCATAGTTTACGAGTGTCTGTACACTATATCAGATCTATTGAGAACAGCAACACCCGGTTGATGGATGAACAATTCAATATTTTATAAATAATATTAGTATGGTAACAAATTGAGCATTTTTTTATTTTACTATTTTAATTTTGTAGTTTTTGTTAAATTATTATGATTGATATTAAGTTTACATTCTTTGATTTCCAACCTATATGAGTTATAATGGGCAACTTCCATAATATGATGATGTGTATTCAATACCACGACCCAATAACGGAAGGAAAAGTTTTTTTATGTAGCTATCTCTTGGGTTTAAATAAATTTAAAATATACATTTTCTTAATTATCATATACTATAGAAAAATAGAAATTCTCTCTCTATGTCAAAAACCTTTCCTCTGATAAATCATATCTTACCATACACTTCTCATAGGCACTACTTCCATTAACGCTCGACATTCAAATTTCCATACCTTTATAAGAACGTTTGTGTGTATTATATTACTTTGCAATACTTTGCGTTTATACGATGTGGATTTTTGTTGTATTATGTCTCACATAAGTTGTCGTTTTATACTTCAAGCATGTGCTTTTATTCAAAGAGCAAGTTTATTTTAAAAAAATGGTTTAAAAGTAAACTCCTTCCTAGGTCCATATATGATAGAATCACAATATGAAGTGGCAGAATAGAAAGCGAAAATAACACTAGATTCATTCATAGTTATATGATGAAACTCTATTAACAACAAGTGTGTTCTAAAAATATTGAAAAGAACCCCAATACCACAAAAATAATCAAAAATAACAAATAAGACAAGTTACTTAAGATTAAACCCTTATGTACATTTCGATGACCATGTCATCATCATCAGAGGGTCTAGTTACAAAACACAATCTAGCACACAAGAAGTTACAAACTAGAATGATACCAATCGTTCTCCGCGGTCTCTATATATAGAGACCGCGGAGAACGATTGGTATCATTCTAGTTTGTAACTTCTTGTGTGCTAGATTGTGTTTTGTAACTAGACCCTCTGATGATGATGACATGGTCATCGAAATGTACATAAGGGTTTAATCTTAAGTAACTTGTCTTATTTGTTATTTTTGATTATTTTTGTGGTATTGGGGTTCTTTTCAATATTTTTATTGTAATATATTGTACCACTGTGCTCTTGATATTGTGTATTATCATGGCTTCCCGGTCAACTGAGCAAAACCTTTTTAGTAAGTTAAGTTTAAAAATAAGTTCATTACAAGTAGATATCGGTTTTTTGAAAAAATGTCAACGTTTTAAAGTTTTTCCTAAATTTATAAACGGTTTCCGCATTAATCTTAATAATTCACGTACCAAGAGAGTTATCGAATTTGCGAATCTCAAATGGTTAAAATTAGAAATTAAATATCTTTATAGTAAATTAGCTAATTTAGAATTAAAAAAGTACAATTTACACCTCAAATTAGCAAAGGATAGTAACGCTATTGTTTGGAATAATTTTTGTAGAAAAATGTATGTAATAAATAAGCATAAAATTGATTGTAAGGTAAAAAATCTGGATAAGAAATTTGTAGCAATTAGTAAACATTTAAATTTGGATGAAATAGATAATAATAATAAAAACCCTACCTGTCCGCTAGTTCGTAATGAATCTAGCCAAACTTTTAATAGAGAAGAAATTAATTAATTAAGTAAAGGGTTAAATTTTGCACATTGTAATTACACTAACAAAACTGTAGTTGATATAGTAGCTAATATAGAAAGTAGTATTTCTAATTTAAAAGAGTCAGATAAAAATTACATAAGAAACGCCTGTAAAATTAAAATGGAAAATAATATTCGTATGGCCAATAAACCGGCTAATGTTAAAAATAATTTTGAGTTAGTTAAAGGTCTTTGTAACAAAGATTGTTATTATTTAAAAGCTGATAAGGGTAATACAATTGTAGTTTTAGATAAGAACGATTATGTCAATAGAGTAACTAAAATGTTAGAAGAAGGCCCTTATCAGAAAATTGTTAAAAACCCAATAAATAAGTTTGTTCAAGTTACAAACGATACTATTAAGAATTGTAGTTCAGTCATTCCTAAGAAAGATATTTATAAATTTAAAATTTCTAATCCTGTTATACCTAGGTTATATTGCCTTCCAAAAATCCACAAGGAAGGGAAAGCAATGAGACCTATAGTTTCTGGGATTGATTCCCCAACCTACCTTTTATCAAAATGGTTAGCCTATACATTTACTTCTTTAAAAGAAAAACGTGGTATGTTTCCTATTAAAAATAACATAGAATTTGTCAACAAGGTTAAGAATATAAAACTTAGTAGTACTGATATTATGGTATCTTTTGATGTAAGTTCGTTGTTTCCTAGCATTCCTGTTAAAGAAACTATATTGTTTGTTGAAGATTTTTTAAAAGAAAACAACATCGAACCTATTAAAATAAACGAATATGTCAAATTAACTGAAATATGTATGTACCAAAATTTCTTTAAATTTAATAATGAATTTTATAAACAATGTGATGGAACTGCTATGGGTAACAGTTTGTCTCCTTTCATTGCTGAGCTTTTTATGAGCAGATTTGAAGAAAACTTAAAGAATAGTATTACTTATTTTCCTAGGATTTGGTTAAGATATGTTGACGATGTTTTTGCGATCTTTGATAGCAGTAAATGTAATGTTGATGTTTTTGTAAACCAACTTAATAGTATACATAGTTCCATTAAGTTTACTTATGAATTAGAAACTAATAATCGTTTACCATTTTTAGATATTCTGTGCATTAAAAATCATGAAAAAATTGAATTTGATATCTACAGGAAACCTACTAACAATAACAGATATATTTTAAATAGTTCCAACCATTGTTATACACATAAAATAGCAGCATTTAACAGTTTGGTTAACAGAGCTATCAATGTACAACTTAGTCCTAGACGTTTTTATAAGGAAATTAATTATATCAAAGGAGTGGCTAGATATAACGATTTTGATGCTAAAATTATAGATAATATTGTTAGAAAACAAAGATTAAAATATGTTTTGAACACAACTACCACTCTTCAAAAAGAAGTTAAAAAATGTACTTTTATTAGTTTACCTTTCGATAATATTTTAACAAAAGGGTTAGACTCTATTTTTAAAAAGGTAAATGTTAAGATAGCCTATAAAACTCAAAATAAACTCAAGCATTTATTGTGTAACCCGAAAGATAAAATTCCAATGTTGGAAAAATCAGGTATTTATAAGATAATTTGTAGTACTTGTAACGAGATGTATATAGGTCAAACTAAAAGAAAAATTGTAACCAGATTCAAAGAACATCTTGCCCATATTAAATATGAAAGACCTGAAAAATCAAGTGTAGCAGAACATGTCCTTAGTAATCAGCATGATTTAGATAAAAATGTTATTTTAGCTAAATGTATAAACTCAAAAAAGTTACTTAATAGTTATGAAAGTGTTTTTATAGTCAAATCAAATTGTAAATTAATGAATGCAGATAAAGGACCTATTCCTTACTCACCATTATATACTTTACTTAAATAGCTTTCTTCAAATTACGATGTTTTAATCTAATTACTTTTAGTTTATTAATTGTTATTGCTGTAGTTTTTATTACATATGTATTATTATAATGTAATTTTTGACATAACCTATTTGGTTCCTGATGGCCGATCGTTATTTGTCGGTCGAGGGCGGAGAGGGGGCGGAGCTTACCTCACGCCTATATATAGAGACCGCGGAGAACGATTGGTATCATTCTAGTTTGTAACTTCTTGTGTGCTAGATTGTGTTTTGTAACTAGACCCTCTGATGATGATGACATGGTCATCGAAATGTACATAAGGGTTTAATCTTAAGTAACTTGTCTTATTTGTTATTTTTGATTATTTTTGTGGTATTGGGGTTCTTTTCAATATTTTTATTGTAATATATTGTACCACTGTGCTCTTGATATTGTGTAACAAGTGTGTTCCATTACAAGTTTTAAAAATAATGGATTATAACATTAGTGGATACATGAAATGTATTTTACATTCGATTGAAAATTTAAACAATATACTGTATATATATATATATATATATATATATATATATATACGAGAATAAATATATACGCGTAGAGAGTAATTGAACTAATAGTAGGAATCAAAACCCCTAATATTTTTACTATAGTAAAATTTGTATTTATTAAAACTATTTTTATAGCAATATTATATACACAACTTTGACCATTAAAATCTAGCATAAAATACTTAACAGTATTTGACTATATCGGTTTTAGTTTTCAGAATAAATTGAAAATTGCAGCTAATAAGTGTTACGTAAATCTGTAGCTGTTAAGATTAGATTCTCACACTTTTAAAATATTCACTAATTATTAACCATTATTTCCTGACATTTCAACTTTTTGGTATACAAAATTACAATCACGTATCAACAATTGTATCTGTAATATACATGAACTTAAGGGGGAAAGTAGGGTTTCTTTTCAACTTGCTCTTATTGATCGATGAAGGTTTATTTCATAATGTTAGGAATGGCATTTGTAAAGCGTAATGCTTTATTGACAGGGGAGGAATCCTTAATAAAACATCCCATCTGTCATTGCGAACCGCCTTCATTCTTTCTTCTTGATATAATTGGTAACGTTTTCTAAATAATTTTAAGACTCAATGGTTTGAATAGGTGTAAGCAATATCTTTCACAAACAATTTAATTCTTTCTTTCACTTCTTTTGTAAAGGTTTCCTTTCTTTTCCCACTATGATATTTCAACTCACTAGTGTAGTCAACAAATAAGTGCTTCTGTTATATAATTTGTAAATAAATACCTCCTAAACATATTCATTTCGTGTTATGTTTAAATGCGTTTATAAATAAAGTATGTCAACATTTCTTAACAAATAACTTATTACATTTTCTACATCAAAACGTAAATTTCTAAATTGAGATTACATGTTAGAAGAGATATTTTAGTGTTATTAAAAAGAAAAAAAATAATCCTAAAGAGAATGAGAGTATTTCAGTGCTTAAGAATTTTTGTATTTTAATTTCCTTCTATTAGCTCACACACTCCTTATTCACACAGTATATATATATATATATATATATATATATATATATATATATATATATATATATATATGTGTGTGTGTGTGTGTGTGTGTGTGTGTGTTGCGACGGGCAAGTATTCTCTTGGAATACATACCGCAAAAAGATAAAATTTAAAACATAAAGAGTTTAAATTTCTTTTATATAAAACAAACCAAGCCACCATAAGAAGGGCTGGAAACTTTAATTTAAGGCCGTTTGCAAGGGGAAGATGGTCAAAATTTACCTACAGCTACCATCGACATTTCCAGAGATAAAGCGAGACGAGAAAAATCTATAACAAAGAATAATAAAACTTCATCAAAGGCACCCTTAAAGAGTTATACGGCTAGAACGAAAAAGTGGATAGAATCGATCCGTTTTATTGATTTTTGCGAGCCGTTGAGTTTAGTACAAAGGTGATGCACGCGCCGATCATGACGACATCGATAAGGTTTCTTATTGGTTGAGAGGCTCGTGGGAACAGACTGGCAGGAGGGGGCTACCCCGTGGGAGACAAAAGTTAGCGTCTTTTTACACCCCAGCGAAACCAGGACTTCTGAAGCGTACGGACGTGCGAGGGATTAGCTCCGGTAAAGAATGAACATTAGTATTTTACCGTTAATTGCTTAAAAACGATGAGTGGCTAAGGCAATTTCCTTTCGTAGGAATGTCGTGACGTTGTGTTTCCGAAAATGGGGACTCTACGGCCTCAAGATCGCGCCGAAAGAGGTTTCCCCATAAAATTCCATCAATAATGTGCGAGCGTCTTAAAATGTGTGTGTTACAGCCTTACTACAAAGGCAAGGCGAAGTGAACAGTGATAACCTAGCAAACAGTTTTAAAAAAGTGATACTAAATTTCAAACTAAATTAAACATAATTCAACTAACTTGGTAAACGATTTAAAATTTTTTTATTCTTTCTTGTGTTATAAAATGCCCAGTTAAGAACAGTGTTAAAAAAGGGCTTAAAGCTAAAAATTTTATTAGAAACAGTCTAAAATTTAAAAGAGGTGCAAAAGGCATCGAAGAAAGAAGATGGGAGAGTTTCAAACAAAGGGTTGAGCAAGTGGATCTACATGAGGTGTACCAGAAGCACAAACGGAAGGTGGTTCCAAAGATGGCGGCAACTCGTGGGAAATCATCCAAGTATACCTGCGTGGGATAGATAGAACATCCAAGCCGGACCTCCCCCACCCCACTGGAGAACAAATGGAGAGACGAAGAAGAGAGGGAGAAATGGGCAAGCCGTGCTTTGTGGTGGATTTCAGGTCAGATCTATTTTTGTCTTCCCTTTGCAAATTAAAAATTTTAATTTGAAGAATTTTTTCTAAATTGGGAAAATGTTATAAAATTTAAATAAATTTTCAAACCATTAACAGTAAAATTTGAAATTCATAAGTAAATGCTGGTGGCTTTGTTTTAAAGAGTGGGTTTCAAGATGGCGATGCCATAAAAGCAGAAATTATGTTGCATTTCATGAAAGTAAGGGAAATAAAAATTTTAGGTTAGAAATAGTGTAAAGGGTTAAGGGTTTTAAATAAACAAATCAAATAAAGGGATTTAAATTATTTAAAGAGTTAAAATCTTATGAAGGTGTAAGGAAATTAAATAGGAGATGGGTTGAAATAAAATTAAATATGGTATGCTAAAAGTAAATATCCAAGATGGCGGACAAAGACAATTGTTTACAACAGCTGATTGGAAGGCTATGTTTTAGTTTCAAGTACTCCTATAAACAGGAGTGTTATTTCATATAATTAAATTTAACTGAATTGTTATTTTATTTAGAAGGAGTCATTATGAAATTTTTCCATATGAAACAAATTGACATAAATTGTTCTCGTTTAAAATAAACAAGGGTTATATCAATTAAAGCTATTTAATTTAAACTGTTGATTTTATTTAGAAGAGGGTGAAATTATATATGTGTATTAAATAAATTGAATCAAACCAAGGTTTGAGTAAAAATAAAGGGTTATGATTTTGATATATGTAGATTTTAAATATTTTAAAAGAGCAACAAAATGGTTGAGTTAAACCAGAGATTTTAAAATTGTGATTGGGGCTAGCTAATAATATATTAAAATAAGTTTTTCTTTTATGAATTATAAGTATATTTTGTTTATTTCATGATTTATATGTATGTAAAATAATTTGTTGGTGATAGGGAAACTTAGAAGGAAAAATGAAATTTTTGCAAATTGGTTTAAAAATAAGTTATATAATTTAGGCAAAGGGGTTAGTAACCAGTTAGCAAAGGTTATTCAAAATTTAGTGAATATCAATTTCCTTCAGAAATTGCATTGATAAATTTTAAATAAATTTAAATTAAATTTCAGTATGTATAATTTTCATGCAGAAAGGATTGATCTAATGATAACCAAAGGGTTACATATTTTATATTAAAAGGGTTTAACTATGTTTAAATAAGTAGTAAACAAACCTCAGTATTTATAATTTTCATGAAGGAAGGGTTAATCAAATGAGAACCAAAGGGTTATTTATTTTATATAAAAAGGGTTAAATAAATTTTACTAAATTTGTAAATTACTTTGTAAATGATCAAGGATCAGTGTAAAAGGATTTAACTATGTTTCAATAAATATTAATTATTTCATTATGTGGATTTTCATGCCGAAAGGGTTAATCAAATAGTAACCAAAGGGTTAAATATTTTCTAGTAAAAAGTTTAAATGAATTTAAATAAATTTGTAGATTTTGTAAATGATTGAGGATATGTTTAAAAAGGTTTTAACTATGTTTCAGTAAACGTTTTAATTAAAATATGTATTTAAGTATTGTAATTTCAATTGGGAAAGTGTTTGAATTTATTCAGCAGATGTTTTAACAATTTTTATTAATTATGATTTGTTGTCCAGTAAATATGTTGATAATCTTGTGGGAGACATGGCTATATGTTTTATATGTGATTTTGGTTTCAGTATGGGCTTGATAATTGGTTTTTATATAATCTGATATAATTTATGAAATTGTTTTTAAGTTGTTTGATAAAATTGAGTAAAATTTTACCTGCTAAAACAAATAGAAATTAAATTTTAAAAGGTCATTTAAAATCGATAGAGATATAGGAAAAATTGTATCATTTACATGGCTATGTAGAAATTTGCCATAAAAAAAGTAGTGTGTTTAGAAAGTTTAACTAATTGAACAAAATGTAAAAAATAGGGAGCTTTCGGAGTGTATTGAAGAGTAAGGCTTTGCTTGAATCCAAAAGGTTAAAGCGAAAATTTGTAAACTGTAACAATTAAATTTTAAGTAAAAATTTAAGTAAACAAAACCAAATATTGACAATTAAAATTTTAGGGTTAATAACCTGGGATACTGAAATACAATTAGGACAAGCAGTCAAGGGTTGTTAAAATAGTCACTTAAGGGAAAAGAGAATTTTTAATTAGAATAAAAGACCAAGAGCTTCAGGTAGGAAAGGGTTATATTTTGACAATTAAGATTGAACGTTAAGTAGAGCAAAGTTTTACGCTTTGGTATACTCCGATTGAAAGCAAACTAAAATCGTAAAATCTTAATTTAAACTTTAATGTCAAATAGAATAAGCAGAGTATGGTTTCTTAACTGTGTGAGAACCAACACAAAAGATGTTTTAAATCAAAGAAGTTACAGACTGTGCGATGTAAATTTAAATTTTAAAATTAAAAAAAAAAAAATAAATATTTTTTAACTAACTTGCAAACAAACTGAGTATTCTTTTAAACAAGTTTCTTACACTCTCCTACAACTTATATGGTCATTTCGCCGTTTAGATGTCTTTCAAAAGAACCCATCCCCCGGGATGACTTACCCGTTAAGGGTAAAATCCGCAGCAAGTTAGGTTTTTTCTTTTTTAAGTCCAGTGACTTGTTGTCTGGCAGATTTTGGCGAGCATTGCACAGCGTTCGTGGTTTTGGCTGCGAGCGGCTCGTTTCAAAATTCTTGCTCTGCAATGGGCGTTTGGTGGTCGGCCTTGCGCTCGCGTTCTGGTCAACGGTAGGGTTGACGGCGCGGCGTTGTGGTGGGCCGGTCCGTTGCAGTGTGTGTGTGTGTGTGTGTGTGTCTGTATGTATGTATACTACAATATGTATTCTTGTGTATTAATAAAGAAATAAGACAAAATACAAATACACGAAACTTTTTTATTGAATGTACAATTCAAAGCTATTCGTTGGCAAACAATACCAGCATCATCAGGAATACTAAAGAATTAAAATAAAACATACATGTGCAAACTAGATCCAAAATTCAGCGTTGCGAAATCTATTACAATGTTTTCAAACTAATTCTTTGCTGCCCCCACATTACAAACACTGAATATAGTATCAATTTTTTTTTTGCCCTATATAAAAACTTTAATATAGTAGTCACATTCTATTCTATATACACCGTTTTTTTCATGCATATTAATAATATTATTATTATTCTTTATATTTATTATTAGTATTAAATACGAATTTGATGTTGCTACTTTTAAACAATTTTGTGAAATTTTTCATTACATTACCAAATAATGTAAATGAAGTCCATTAGACATTAACATCATTATTTTTATAAATTTAATTGTTATATTGTTTCTTTAAATTATTATAATTAAGTTTATCAACAGGTTTCTTTTTATAGCCATTCTCAATTGCAATTTGATAAATAATGTTTTTGTCTCTCATTTTATTTTCATTATTCACAGGTATTTTATGTAATGTGTATATTAAATTGTATAAGGCAGTATTTTTTTCATTATTAGGGAGATTAGAATTTCTAGGTACTATGTGGTTAGTTTGTGTCGGTTTACGATACATGTTATACTCATTATTATGTCTTACTATTGTTATATCTAGAAAGTAGATCTTATTATTTCTTTCCATTTCATAAGTAAAATTAATATTTTCATTTATCTCATTTATTTTACCTAAAATAGTTATTAAGTTCACACTAATAATATTAGATACATACAAACCATCATCTACATATCTAAACCAATAACAGTTTTTATCAAATGTCTGTATAATTATATTTATTTTATCATCTATATATTGTAAAAATATTTCAGATATTATATTCGATAAAGGGGAACCCATGACTAAACCATCTTCCTGTTTGTAAATTTTATAATTATATGAAAAATAATTTTTAAGTTCATTTTATGGTAGTTGTGCTCCCATTTTATATTACACATTGTAGAAGCTAATTTTAAATTTAATTCACACGTATTTCGCAAATATATTGTTTTTTATATAAATTTCCTATTTCATTTTTGCCCATAATTTCTGTGCTTGTTTACAAGTCTTTTTGGCAGTATCACTTTGGTTTTTTTTGTAATTATTGCATATTTTATATTAATAGTTTTATAATGCATTATTTATTAAAATATATATTACAATTTGTGTTCACTGAATTTTTTGTTTTTCATATAAATTTATGTGCCTTGTTAAAGCAGCATTACAATTGATAACTGATATTTTATCAATATTTATAAAACTATTATACAAATAAGAAATAATAACAATAATAAAGATATTAAATATTAGGGTAAAAATAACAAATAAAAATGTAAATAAACTTTAAAAAACAAACAATAAAGACATATTCACTTCTACTTCACTACACAAAACACAACCCTATAAGGTTATAGATATAAATACTACCATATATTTTCTTGTGTATTAATAAAGAAATAAGACAAAATACAAATACAAGAATAATTTATTGAATGTACATTTCAAAGCTTTTCGTTGCAAACTGTACCATCATCATCAGGAATACTAAAGAATTAAAATGAAACATAAATGTGCAAACTAGATCCAAAATACAGTGTTGGGAGATCTATTACAATGTTGTCAAACTATTACTTTGCTGCCCCAATATTGCAAACACTGAATATAGTATCAAATTTAGATTTCACTTCTATTTGTTCATTAACCAACTCATTATTAGTAATATATATATTTATGTATTTCTAAAGCCTTATAAATATTCATTCTTAGGTCTTTGTTTATTCCTTTATAATTATCATATTATCTATATTAGGAAATATGTGATTATTATTATTCCAAATGATGCAAAAATTACAATAAAAAACAAAAGTGATAATGTCAGAAAGACTTGTAAACAAGCAGAGAAATTATGGGTAAAAATGGAATAAGAAATGTATATAAAAAGTAAAATATTTTAATTACTGAAATATATAAATTACATTTAAAATTAGCGACTACACTGTGTAATTTAAAATGGGAGGAAAAATACAATAAAAGTAACTTGATAAATAAAATTAGAAATATAAACATAAGTAACATAACCAAAAAACTAAATAATTTTACACTTGAAAAACAAATAAAAATAACACCTGAAAAATAATATCATAGCTTTCACCCTAATGTTGTTAATTTATCTAATACTAAATTTTATAATTGTGAAATAGAACTACTTGAAAATAATAAAATCAATATAAAAAGAAACAAAAGTAAAGTTATTATTATTATTATTATTATAAATATAGAAATAGTCATTAGTAAATAAATGAAAATATATACAAGATAGTACCAGAAGCGAAAGCAGGTAATGAAATAAAAAAATTAATTAAAACCTATAGAACTAATAAACCCATAAGAAAAACAAATTTAAGAGTCAAACATTTAAAAGATAAACTACAAAATTACAATCTAATTACAGTAAAGCCTGTTAAAAGAAACGCTATTGTAATTATTGATAAGAACGAACATATAAATAAAACCGAATAATTTATAAATAAAAATCAATTTAGTAATAATGTAAAGATCTTACAAAGAAATACCAAAATGAAATGAAAATTTTAATAAAATATTCTTATTAATTATATAATAAAAATAATGTTAGTAATTATATAAATGATAATCCGAAAATTCCATTAATGAATTGACTTAATAAATTACATGAAATTGAGAAACCAATTAGACCGTTAGTAAATTTTGTAAATCCGCATTCTTATAAAATATCTGTAATCATAACATCTATTCTTAAAGATAAAATGAAACTAAATAATAATCATACCATTAGTAATTCTGTTAATCTTATTGAAAAATTAAAAATAATTAATATTGATAATAACACAAAATTAATATCTTTAGATATCAAAAATATGTACACAAATATTCCTATAAAAGACACTCTCAATATTATAAAATTCAAAATCAGAATGAAATGAGAAAGGTAGAAAATTATTATTATAAATTATAAATACATTAAAAAAAATATTACATGAAAAATTTATTTTTCATATAATAATAAAATTTACAAACAGGGAGATAGTTTAGCCATTGGTTTCTTTTTATCGAATATAATATCTGAAATATTTTTACAATGTACAGATGATAAAATAAATAAAATTATACAGACATTTGATAAAAACGGTTATCGGTTTAGATATGTAGATGATGTGTATACTTGTAACGCACTAGCCCTGTTTCCTTGGGTAAGTATTACTTTATTTGAAATGTGATATTATTAATTGTTAATTGCTTATTACCAACATAATTAATTACTAACCATGGGCTCTAGTTCTCCGTCGTAGCTCAGGCAGATACTGTCTGTCTTCTTGTCTTGCAGGTAGAACTAGGTTACTTGAAATGATAATTTAAAGCTTTAAAATACAAAGTTTACATTTGTAATTTTTAGTTCGAAAATTAACTCGTCTTTTACCAACTTATTTATTTTTAAATCGCTAGACATTTTATTTATTTGAAAATAACTTTACTACTCACTGACGAGTATTTTTATGGAGGGCTGCACAACTTACCTAATTAACACACGAATGGCATTAATCTTTAGAATTCTTTAGCAGTAATTATCATTCAACTTTTTAATTAATACATTTTTCGAAAACTAGCAGAGTATGAGACTTACATTTTAGGAAACAACAAAAACTAGCAGAGTGGCGCATTTGTAACGGACTAGGTTACTTGGGAATGATAATTGAAAGTTTTATAATAGAAAGTTAAACAATTTATTAATCAATGACAAATTACAAAAGAACAAATGACACCAATGTGTCCAGCAATTAACTTTCAATTACTGCTAACTATTCCATACATTTTAATTACTTACTAACCTTTAAAGTTTATGTATATCGAGAAGATAGTAACTCAAGTTTTCAAATTTAAATCTAGAAATTATTATTCAAAGGATAATTTCTACCGTTCATGTGTTAATCTTTTACCATTTAAAATTCAACTTAGTTAACATTAAAATACATTTTTTTATTATTTTCTAAAACGCACCTGGTTGTTCACTTAACTTGTAAAACACTATAACACATTTCATTAATCACTTAACACTTAACACAATCGCTCTTACAAATCAGCGCTCTTAAACAAAAATGATATAAACCTTTACTTATTTGAAACACATAAATAATCGCTTCTGACTTCTTCCTTTGTTGCATTTATACAATTTGGTACCGGCCTTGACATCTTAAATTTTGAATACTGGAAGCTTACAAATTTCTAGGTTATGTCCAAAAGTGCCAGGGTCGTTGCAAGGACGCGCTAACTGTATTTACCACGCTTACTTATTATTTGGAATTTTTTGATTGGTGCTTTGAATCAGGCGATAACATACCATGCTTACGTCACATGGCGTGATGTGGTTTATTACCCTAAGTTACTAACTCGTACGATATTTTTCTATTTCGCCCGCTAGGAGCGCTCACCACCGACGCTAGTTTCACAATGTGCACCAAGAAAACAAAAATGTTCTTTTATATAGGGACGATATAATTATTAAATAAAAATTAAATATATCAATGAATTTATATGTAACACCTTATTTTTAAGAGTGTTAAAGACTTAATAACTATTTTACATAAAATAAATGAGATGAATAAAAATATTAATTTTACATTTGAAGCGGAAATATATAATAAGATTAACTTCCTAGATATAACAATAATAAGACATAATAATGAATTTGAATATAACATATATCGTAAACCGATTAAAAGTAACCAAATAATACCTAATAGTTCTAATCATACGTAAAATCAAAAAATGACTACCTTATACAATTTATTATATACATTACATAAAATACCTATGAATAATGAAAAACAAATGAGAGAGAAAAACATTATTTATCAAATTGGAAGTGAGAAAGGCTATAAAAAGAAAACTGTTGATAAACTTACTTATAATAATTTATAGAATCAACATAACAAATTAATTTTTAAAAGTAATGATGTTACTATCATATGAAAATATTAAAATGTCTAAAATATCACAAAATTGTTTAACGGTAGCAACAACAAATTCGCATATAATTCTAATAATTAATTATTAAATATAAATAATCATAATTATAAAATTATTAATATGCATGAAAAAAAAGTTGTATATAAATTAGAATGTAACTACTAAAATAAGTTTGTATATAGGGCAACCTAAGAAAAAACTTAAAGATATATATAAAGAACATTTCAATACGAAATTAGCTATAGTTATGTTTACGTTGTTAAGATTTTCATTCCTTAACCTTTACAATCAAGGTTTGTAGAAAGGAAAAAAGTGACACGCAATGTGAATAGATATATTTAATTAAGTAAAATTAAGTAGCAAATATTTTTGTATCTGTAATTATTAAGCAGCGCGTCTGCATTGTCTCTCACTATAGACAATATGACACAACGTAAATTTGCCAGGTTAGAAATCAGACGTCATTAATACGTTGGTAATACTACCGTGTTTTGCGGTAATGTAATGTTACTTAATATAGGAAACGATTTCCTTTGCTTGAAAGTATTGTATAGAACCTATCAGTTGTAAATATTTTCTATAATAATAAATTAAAATATATTACTCTAAATATTATATATATATATATATATATATATATATATATATATATATATATATATAATTATATATAATATATAATTATATATTATTATAAATTATATTTAAATTTATTCTAATATTTTAAACTAAAATTAGATGGAATTTCAATCATGTAAACGATGTTTTTATTAAATTTTGCCAAAATAATAATTCTTTATTCACTGATAATTGAGTAAGTGTTATGCACATTTTATAAAAATCATTAAACAATTATGGTTTTTGTACGTTATTAAAGCATTTGTAGTCTTATTTCCGAATATTTCGAAAGTAATATCCAAGCACTGAGGAAGGCAACTACGTCGGTGAAACTAGTCAGATTTTTTGAATAAACTAGTTTGTTTGTTTTAATAAACAAATGTGTATGGATATTTCGAGTTATGTGTTTAATTTTTACCCGTTTGTCTAATATATAATGACTTATATTTGTATTTTCTAGAATGCATTTATTTAATGTAGTAAAGCTATTTTTTTCAGAGGTGCCAAAATTTTTATTATGGGAAACTAAAACATGACCGTGTTTTATTTATGTTACTTCATATGTTATTAGGTTATCTTATTGTTTATTTATCATTCCTAGGCTATTAGAGTATAAATGTAGTTCAAGGTTTAATTGTTTAATTATTAAACTTTATCGGAAAAACCAGTAGCTTTGATTTTGATACTGTAAAAAGAAAAGCAACAAGGGATTTGTTAATATTACGTATGCCAAATTTCACGCTAACTAATGAATCTTCTAAAAATATGACATCTTTTATGTTGTGGTTTACGTCGTATGCAATAGTTTAGTAAAATTAAAATTATAGCAATATTTGAGCAGAAATTGAACCTGAAAAACTGTATGTGTATATAGTAATAATAGCTAATATGTTAAAAATGATATGATCAACAATAAGTATACCGATTGAAAAACCCTTCTGTAACTGAAAATGCAAACAATATATATATATATATATATATATATATATATATATATATATATATATATATATATATATACGGTGAAACCTGTCTAAGCCGGAATCCATTGGGACCGGCTTTTTCTTCCGTCTAAGACAGGTTTCCGGCTTATACAGTAGTAGTGTACTGTATGATTGTAATACTATCACGAAACGTTTGCCGTATCTATTTTTAGCGTTGCGGTGATGGTAGGTCGTGGGGAATCCTAGCTATAAGACTATTATTTCTACTGATCAGCTGTATGGCGCTGTACCGACACCACATAGATAACGGACAATTAATTGCCATCGTCTCTACATTTGTTCCAATATAGTATGTAATTTAATTATTTATTTCCGATTAAGTACTGACTGTTTATTTCCTACAGAGATAACACTTCAACATGCAAAGCAAGTGTACTTAAATCACAATAAAACTATCACATTTTAACGTGTAAATAGACGTCATTCAACAGTAATATCGGTTATCTTGATTGCCTAATGACAGCTGTCTGTGCCCTGTGACGTCATAACTCGTAAACCTTGTTTTCTAGGTGGTGTTGGCTATGCCACTACAGAAAATTTTAAAACCTACATTACATAATAAAAATCGTACCTTTTAATGCAGAGTACTTTTATCCTTCTCCACAAATCATTTTTATTACAAAACTATAAAACTAAACACTTATACACTTGTCAACACAATTTATAAATTAATAATACAATTTATTAAAAATTATATTTTTCCTCTTACTGTATTTAGGCTAAATAATGTACATAGTAGGCTTACGTAAAAATAAAAGAAAATGAATTAGGATTGAAAAAATCTAGCATTGACTATTGTTTTAAAAGGTTTGTTTTACTTGCTTGTGTTTCAGTTATTGTTTTTAGTTGTAACAAACGGTGACGCATTTCCGGGCTGTTAATACGTACCACGAAATCTTCTAACTCACAAATTTTCATTAAAGCCTCGCCAAATGTTTTTATTTTTTTTTCTACGACTGGTCCGTCTTCAATTTCTTCTTTTTCTTCTATTTGCGCATGTTTTTTGCCTTTCAGAATGAAGCGGTCTCTCGCCTTTCAATATGACAATCAATATGACATCTATATGTCTGGCCGTTGATGTTTGTAAACCATTCATTGCGTTATCTTGAATAAACGAGTGCCGACACATAGCCTACCGTGGATTGTGGATGTTTTTATTCCATTGCGTTATCTTGTGCATATTATCAATCCTTAACGTTGCTACAGAGTTCTCAGAAATAAATTCGTTCCGTTACAATTAAGCAGACCTATCTGTGAATTTTATTATTGTAAAAAATATATTATATACTGTATTTTATCTAAACGGAAGTCATTGCAGCATTTAAAATATATTTAACTGTTGCATAAACTTTAAGATAATTTGTCAATGTCAAGCTGGGACAAATTAGATATTACTACATTGTATTAGGATTATTATTAGAAATGTTGAAGCATATGATGTGCCAAAAGTTTCATAGAGGTGTAAGAGGATAATTGTAACTTACTTTGCACAACTTTATATTTCATATAGTACATTTAATATTGAATTTAAGAGACTGAATCTATTATCTCTCATGCTTATGACTTCAGTGCCTGTTGGGGGCCTTAATAAACTGTATAATGTATCTAGTCCCTATATTTTATTCTTATTGAAGTGTTTAGGGATTTCTCTGGGAGCTGTTGGTCTGACTGTAAGTCTATCCATCTATCTGTCTGTCTGAGACTCACTTGTTACCAGGTTACTATGTCGGCGGCCTACTCCTGCCTATGCTGTTGGAGTCAGGGTTGGGTTACAACTACTGTGGCACAGACCTACCTACCTCCCGGGTCTGCGAGGAAGTTATCTCCGTACCTATAAGAGAAACTTTTTATTATAAGACTTTGAATATAGGTCAAATTTCAATTTCCATACTAGACTTAGCTGGTAACAATATCAAGGACCACTATATATCTTACTTCCTATCCCTACCAGGAGACTACCGTGAACTATTGGGGAAGAAAATCAGCTTCCCACCATACACCTTAGCTATACATTTACATTTATAACTATCTTACACACTTACACTAATAACGTTTGTTAGTGTGAATTTATTAGTGGTCTTTTTATATGTATATACACATTGTTACCTGTATTAGTATTCCAGTTCAGTGGTGGCCACCTACATTTAAGATTAAGGTAATAGGTTTAGAGTTATGTGTAAATTTTTATTAATATTGGTGTAATAAATAGTTAATATCGATTATTGTCACATCAGATCTTTTAAGAATATTTTATGAAAATTTAACGTCAGTGATACCTCTGATGAAATCCCCCTAACCCGAGCCAAACTGGGACCGCTACAATATATATATATATATATATATATATATATATATATATATATATATATAATTAATAAATTAAAAATATTTAAAAAACAAGAATACTTTTAATGAATATATTTATTTAAAGCTTTTCGCCGATAAAATAGTATCAGCATCTTCAGGAAATTAATTATCTAATAAAATCTAATAATTATTTTGTTACAAGAAAACATATCACCATATTTAATATATATAATCACTTCAGATATATTATAAGAAGTAATAATAGAAATAATAATACAAAAATAGCCTAATTTACCAAAATAATAGTTAAAACTAGATGGTAACGCATTAAAGCACATCAGCAATAAACTGTGAAAAGTATACTTGTGATAAATGATGTAACACGTTTAAGATATGCGTTGCATAATAAGCTGGCTATGTTGGTAACGTAATATTAAAGTTAAATTGTTATAAACTAAGAGGGTTGATTTTAGTGGAATGTTACCACGTTTAAGACTATTAATTATTTATAAGTCAATGTTACAAACGATTAATGAGACTTATAGGGTAGGCCTTTGGTACATATATAATGTTACCGTGCAATTTAAATTAATGTTCAAGCAACAACTCTCGACGTTGTAAATTTAGTTGTTAGAATACAGTATCTGTATTGTGGATGATTTGACTGTGAATGCCTTGTCATATGAAATAACGTACAATTCTAGGAATAGTTTTATTTGCTGATATATATATATTCAGAATATAGATATTCTATATGCGTTTATTTGAATCATGTTCCATTGCTTAGTATTTTTCCACTTTTATTATATCTAAGATAGATGATATATCCATATGTCATACTGATTTCTACACTGTTGACTAAATATGGTAATTATTTATTTACAATCACAAAAATATATTTTAATATTATCCATAAGTTTCTGTCATATCTTTAGTTGTGTTTAGTTTTATAGTTTTTCTTGTAAAACATGAAGAATTTAGTAAATATTTGAGGTTAATTAATACTTTGTATCCTTTTGCTTATATAAGGGATTTAGTTATATCCATAACAAAGTTCCCTAATAAAGTTCTCTTCGCTCTGATCACTCTTTTGTTGCTCCGTAATCCCTGTAATAGAAATTTATTACAGTTTTTCAAGACAACACACCTTTTACTTCATTACCAACACTCTCACATTTTTAGGGGTAATATTATACTTTTCGTTGTCAAGAATCTATATTAGCCAAAGTAACTTCTTCTACCAAACTGTTTGCCACTAAAACACTACGAATATATTACAAATTATAAATACTCGTATATTCAAAAAAAAAAAAAAACAACCATCACATTTTATTAAGAGGCAGTGTTTAGTAAAACAATTACTCTTCTTCTTCTTCTTCTTATTATTATTTTGTAGTTTCAGTTACTAGCCAATGTAACTACATTAGAATCTCGATACTCTAAGATGAATGAGACCAAAACACCCTCGAATTAACGCCAACTCAGACTATACGGAAAAATTAAAGCTTTTTAGATCTCTAATCGTATTTTGTAAAAAAACAATAATAAGTTTATAGTAATTTATAGGAACATTTCTTGATACCCTAATTCATTTCCGTTGCATACACTACTGATATGAACACTTCCTGAAAGCTCGACTCATTTCCTTAGCATACCGTATAATTATAAACATATCTTGGAAGCTCGACTCAATTCTTTTGCATACCGTATGGGTATAGATACTTCTTGGAAGCCCGGCCCATTTCTTTTGCATATTGTATTGATATAAACCTATTTTGGAAGCCCGACCCATTTCTTTTGCATACAGTATAGGTATAAACATTTATTGGAAACTCAACCGATTTTCTGTACTTACCGTAATGATGTAAACTTTTCAAGCATGCCAGATCAATGTCCTTTCCAATGCCGTATTAATATAAATATATCTTGGAAGTCCGACTCATTTCCTTTTAAACCGTATTGTTATAAATATTTCTAAGAAGCCCGTCTAATTTCCATTATATATTATCTAGGACATATTGGGGAAGCCCGACACATTTGTTTTGCATACCGTATGGGTATAGATATTTCTTGGAAGCCCGGCCCATTTCCTTTGCATATTGTATTGATATAGACTTATCTTGGAAGCCCGACCCATTTCCTTTGCATACAGTATAGGTATAAACATTTATTAAAAAATCAACCAATTTTCTTTACTTACCGTATTGATCTAAACATTTCTAGGATGCCAGATCAATGTCCTTTCCAATGCCGTATTGATATAAATATTTCTTTGAAGTCCGACTCATTTCCTTTTAAACCGTATTGTTATAAATATTTCTAAGAAGCCCGTCTAATTCCATTATATATTATCTAGGACATCTTGGGGAAGCCCGACACATTTTTTTTTGCATTCCGTATAGGTATAAATATTTCTTAGAAGCCCGAACCATATCTTCAGCCTATTTTATTGAAATAAACATATCTTTAAAGCTCGAATATTTTCTTTTGCATATTGTATGGATATAAACGTTTCTTGGAAACTCGAACCATTTTCTTTGCTTACTGTATTGATTTAAGCTTTTCTAGGATTCCAGATCAATGTCCTTTGCATACCTTATTGATATAAATTTTCTTGGAAGCCCGATGCATTTCCTTTGCATACTGTATTCTTATAAACATTTCTTAGAGTACCGACTTACTTTCTTTGTATACCGTATTCATCTAAAAATATCTTGAAAGCTCTACCCATTTCTTTTGCATACAGTATCGGTATAAACATTTCATGGAAACTCGACCCATTTTCTTTGCTTACCGTATTGATCTAAACTTTTCTAGGATGCCAGATCAATGTCCTTTGCATACCGTATTGATATAAATATTTCTTGGAAGTCCGACTCATTTCCTTTGAAAACCGTATTGTTATAAATATTTCTAAGAAACCCGTCTAATTTCCTTTATATATTATCTAGGACGTATTGTGGAAGCCCGATTCATTTTTTTAGCATTCCGTATAGGTATAGATATTTCTTTTAAGCTCTACCCATTTCTTTTGCATACTGCATAAATATAAACATTTCTTGGAAGCTCGATCCATCTTCTTCGCATATCATACTGTATAAACATTTCTTGTGAGCCTGACTTATTTCCTTTGCATAGCGTATTAATATAAACATTTCTGAGAAGCCTCGATTATGAAGCCTCAAGCCTCATATTATTCAAGTACTGTATTGAAATAAACCTATCTTGGAAGCTCAACTCAATTATTTTGCATACCGTATAGGTATAGATATTTCTTGGAAGCCCGACCCAATACCTTTGCATATTGTATTGATATAAACATATTTTGGAAGACCGACTCATATCTTTTGAATACCGTATAGGTACAAATATGTCTTGGAAGCTCGCCCAAGTTCCGTTGCATACCGTATAGGTATACATCTCTGTTGGAGGCTTTATTGCATATTGTATTGATATAAGCATGACTTGGGGTCCAGACACATTTCTTTAGCATACCGTATAGTTATAAGCATTTCTTGGAAGCTGGGCACATTTTATTTTCGTACCGTTTTAATATAAACATTTTTTGAAGCCCTATATATTTCTATTACACACCGTATTGTTAAAAAGATTTCTTAGAAGCCCGACTCATGTTTTTCTTCCAAAGAGATAAAATAGACTCCAATACAGATAGGCTCAAATTTAACGTAATTTCAAAATATCGGGACTCGAATGTATTATTCGTCTACGAGGGACTTGCAAAGTTGGTGAAAACGTCTAAAACTAACGTAGATTGTTTGGTGTATGATGTACGACTAAGCCTATGTAATCACAGACACATAAGTACATTAAAACGCCCCTGTCTCAACAAAGTAGTCAACTAATTATATCCCCTTCTAAGAAAAATTATAATAACAATATATTTGAACATATGTAGGACAGAAAAAATTAAAATATGTACACAATTAGAAGAAACAATGTTATCTATGGGAACTGTCGCTTACTTACGGAATGTCTTTCAACCAAGGTGGATTGTGACCACGTGGGAAAATAAACAATACAAACATTATAAAACGGGGTTGAGATATTAAAAGTTTTAGTTTTATAAAAAAATATAATTAGTGGTATTTCATATAGGGAATTTGTAGTCTACAGTGCAAAATTAAACTACAAAATTCAGACTACTGTAAAACATTTACATAGAAAAGATTTTATTGCGTGTTTCTGCCATTATAATATTTACAATATTTTTCTACGGTGATGCGTTTGGTAATAAATCCATTCGAAACTCATATTTAATTCAGTACCAAGTTTAGAGTACTGTTTAGAGAATGGCACTATATCTAAAGACGTCCACCACAAGGAAGGCAGAAACATGCAGTCAAATGTACACAGATAATTTTAAAAGAAGTGAAGACGAATATATTAAGATTTATTGATATTAAGTGATAACTCAATTAATGACTTACTTATATCTAATGTATTATACCTATGCTTACAAAACTCAAGTCACCAGTTATATTATAAATTATAAAAATCCTTATTTACACATAATAATCACAAATTAATCCCATAGCAATCCCTTTTTGATCATTCTTGATATTAAACCAACTACATTTTGAAGTGTAATAAACAATAAAATAACTGTTGACTTCATTTCAATGTTTGTCAAGTTTCTTCTTCTTTTAGGAAACAATAACTGGAAAACTTGTTTATTTTGTTATAAAATATTCGTAGGTTCTAAATTACTAGTCCTATAGCAATCAATATAGTTTCAGTTAATGATAAATTATTATCAATTATCAATTATCCACACGTATATTACTTTCACTATAATCACTTTCAAAGATATATTAGGTGGAAATTGATATGTTTTTACTTATTTACTTGTAAAATTTATAATCTATATGAGTATGACGAACGAACACACACACACACACACACACCCTCACACACACAACACACACACACACATACACACACACACAAACACACACAATTTCGCTTTTATTTGATCTCTGTTTGAATATTGAGTGTATAAAGAGCACAGTTACCTTACATATAAAAACCACCATAAAAGATACATAAACGTTATTCTAAAACTTAAATGACGTACACAGATGTGGAAGCCCTTCAAGCTTTATAGCTTGACCCATAACCGTAAAAGCAGGTATTGGGTTTTCTTAGCATATTTGGAAATTTCTTTGTACTTACACACACACGAACCCGCGCCCGTGGGAGCGTACATGCACACAAAACACAAATCATTACAGTAAAATTTACCTTACGTGCCCATTAGTGATTTAATTTTGAACGTCCGACTTCCTGGATCCGTTCCTCCGTCGTGGACGATCGACAGGCCCAGTCTTCTGTAACTTATTTTCAATTATTAATTCATTTTATTTCACGAGTGGTTATTGTTTCTCTAATTTATTGTTCCTTAAAACCCGTTTTAATTATTTAATTATTACAAATAATTTATATTTTAGTCACCCTCAAAACTCACTTTATATTCAGATTTAGGCTGTACGTATTGCTATTCTCCGATGGTTTCTTTCGTAGATTCTACCTTGAATTCTACGTACCTCAACTTCACAAAGTTTTGGCATACATTTTAAAATTGATAATATAATCAATTTAAATACAATTATTACTTTTAGCCGAGTTTCTTGAAACAGTGCTTTACAGTAAATACACTAATGCTCGTACGCACACACCCATATATATATATATATATATATATATATATATATATATATATATATATATATATATATATATATATTTATATATATATATATATATATATGTATATATATATATATTTATATATATGTATATATATATATATATACAGCCTGCTAACAATACGGAGACCATACATTGGTCATTTTACATTCAAACTGGCAGCCGGGTACTTGTGGCAGCCGTATACGGCTGCCACATAGTAATCCATGATAATGTAACACCCTTTGACAATAATCGAAATAAAAATGATGTCAATAAGTGTAAAAAGAAGTGTTTTATTGGAGTTATCCTGTATTTCGAAGTTCTATGGTCGTTCTGAATTTTTTTAAAATAATTTGTAATAACCAAATGGTACTCGTATTGATAGCAGAGTGAACGGGATTTGTATATCACAAGTTTGTAACATTTCCGCCAGGGGCAGCATGGTCGCTTCATGTATATAAATTTACTGTATATTTCAACCATTCCCTAACATTATGGCAGCCACAAACTTGGCAACATTGCTGGCATCCACATAGATAACAATCGTACTACGTAATGTATATATTTGAATTGGACGAAGAATCGCTGGAAAGTGACCACTCGGGTGGTTTTTGAGTATGCTGAATTCAATGTCGTCATCAAAAGTCTCCGGGGATGTACTGGTGAGGCTAAACCCATGTACCAAAGGGGTTGAATTAGGGTAAAAATGTCAGATGCCTAAGTATCTCGGGATATTGACAGTTCGGGGGATTTTTGAGGATGCTAAATTCAATGGCGTCATCTAGAGTCACCGGGGATGAACCGGATGTAACTCTACGTAAGTACCAAAGGGATGATTTGGGGTAAAAAAGTCAAAAGTCATAAAATAACTAGAAAATAACCACTCGGGGGTTTTTGGTAAGGCGGAATTCAATGTCGTCACCGAAAGTCGCCGGGGATGCACTGATGTGGTTCTACGCGAGTACCAAAGGGGTGAATTGGGGTGAAAAAGTCAAAAGTTAAAAAATCTCTGGAACATAACCACTCGGGGGGTTTTTGAGGATGCTGAATTCAATTTCGCCATCGAAAGTCACCGGGGATGGACAGATGATATTCTACGTGAGTGCCAAAGGGATGATTTGGGGTAGAAATGTCAAAAGTCAAAAAATTACTAGAAAATAACAACTCGGGGAATTTTGATGAAGCGGAATTCAATGCCGTCACCGAATGTCACCGGGAATGCATTGGTGTGGTTCCACGAGAGTACCAAAGGGGTGAATTGGGGTGAGAATGTCAGAAGTCAGAAAATCGCTGAAAAATATCCGCTCGGGGGTTTTCGAGGATGCTGAATTCAATGTCGTCACCGAAAGTCGCCGGGGATGCACTGATGTAGTTCCACGCGAGTACCAAAGGGGTGAATTGGGGTGAAAAAGTCAAAAGTTAAAAAATCTCTGAAAAATAACCACTCGGGGGTTTTTGAGGATGCTGAATTCAATTCCGCCATCGAATGTCACCGAGGATGGACAGATGATACTCTACGTGAGTGCCAAGGGGAAGATTTGGGGTAGAAATGTCAAAAGTCAAAAAATTGCTAGAAAATAACAACTCGGGGAATTTTGATGAGGCGGAATTCAATGCCGTCACCGAATGTCACCAGGAATGCATTGGTGTGGTTCCACGAGAGTACCAAATGGATGAATTGGGGTGAGAATGTCAGATGTCAAAAAATCGCTGAAAAATATCCGTTCGGGGGTTTTCGAGGATGCTGAATTCAATGCCGTCATCGGAAGTCTCCGGGGATGTACTTGTGAGGCTAAACCCTTGTACCAAAGGGGTTGAATTAGGGTAAAAATGTCAGATGCCTAAGTATCACGGGATAACTACCGTTGGGGGGTTTTGGGGGATGCTAAATTCAATTGCGTTATCTAGAGTCACCGAGGATGGACCGGATGTGACTCTACGTAAGTACCAAAGGGATAATTTGGGGTAAAAAAGTCAAAAGTCAAAAAATAAGTTGAAAATATTCACTCGGGTGTTTTTGGTAAGGCGGAATTTAATGTCGTCACCGAAAGTCGCCGGGGATACACTGATGTGGTTCCACGCGAGTACCAAAGGGGTGAATTAAGGTGAAAAAGTCAAAAGTCAAAAAATCGCTGGAACATAACCACTCGGGGGTTTTTGAGGATGCTGAATTCAATTCCGCCATCGAAAGTCACCGGGGATGGGCAGATGATACTCTACGTGAGTGCCAAAGGGATGATTTGGGGTAGAAATGTCAAAAGTCAAAAAATTACTAGAAAATAACAACTCGGGGAATTATGATGAGGCGGAATTCAATGCCGTCACCGGCTATGCATTGGTGTGGTTCCACGCGAGTACCAAAGGTGTGAATTGGGGTGAAAATGTCGCAAGCCAAAATATCCCAGGAAAATATCCGCTCGGAGGTTTTTGAGGATGCTGAATTCAATGCCGTCATCGAAAGTCTCCGGGGATGTACTGGTGAGGCTAAACCCATGCACCAAAGGGTTTGAATTAGGGTCAAAATGTCAGGTGCCTAAGAATCGCGGGAAAAAGCCGTTCGGGGGTTTCTGAGGATGCTAAATTCAATGACGTCATCTAGACGGGCGTGCTGAACTCAATGGCGTCCTCGAAAGTCACCGGGGATGGACGTATGTGACTCTTGTGAGTGCCAAAGGGATGTTTCGGGGTAAAAATGTCAAGAGTCAAAAATTTACTTGAAGTTTACCACTCGGGGGTTTTTGAGGAGGCTGAATTGAATGACGTCGCCGGATATGTACTGCGATGGTTCTACACAAGAACCAAAGGGATAATTTGGGGTGAAATTTTCAGATAAATAACTGCCTTAGGGCTTTTGAGGATGCTGAATTCAATACCGTCATCGAAAGACACCAGGGCTGAACGGGTGTGGGCTCTACGGGAGTAGCAAAGGGAGAATTGGGGTAAAAAGATCAGAGGCTAAGAGATCGTTATAAAATGATCACTCGGGATTTTTAATAATGCTGAGTCTAATCCTAGCACCGAAGTTGGCCATGCACAATCCGGGAAGGGACTGCGGGTGTCGCTGTGGGTGAATTGGGGTAAAACTTGTCAGAATCTAAAATATTGCCCAAAAATGCGCATTCGAAGATTTTCGAAGGTCCTAGTCCTTTCTCATCAAAATTCGTCGGGGATGTACGGGGTGGTGATTCGTCAGGAATCACCAAGGGGCGATTTGGGGTATATATCCCATTGACAATAAATCGCCCGAAATTGGCATGTTTCCAACTATGCAACATTACCTACAGAAAGAGTCGGGTTCGCGACCTTGTCTTGGACAGAAGTTATGCTACAACTATTTACAGAAATGTTTGTGATATGAAAACATAAACAGGCGGCACTCCGATAGCAGTTCTAGCACGTTTGTTTACGTCATGTCTGTCAAACTAATCTTTATAGCTTGAAGCAGTGTTTCAATGCAGCCTGTCCATGTGCTTTAAGAATTTTAAAGACTGTATGCTTGAAAGATTTAACTTAAAAAGTTAACCGTTTGTCTCAAATTGATAATTTTATAAAAATTAAATTTTTTATTTAATTTTTTTTTAAATGTATTTTGTCTACCTAATTGTCATATATTTTCTTTCCAATTTTACTTAGACTATTTAGATATCTAATTCGGGTAATTAATTTTCATCTCTTTTTGTGTTATTTTCTTTTGTTCTTTTAAAAAGGATGACATCGTTAGCGGGGGCAGCGGAATGACTTTTCAACCATCCGTAAATAAAAAAAATTCTACTATAACCGTAAATTAAAAAAAATATAAATAAGTAGACCTTATATTTGTTCAACCTTCATACAACTTAGAATAAACGACAAAGAGAATTTGTTGACCCACATCATTTCATCGACTTATCTTTATCAGCTTATATATCCAGAAAACCTATTATGCCAATAACTACAAATTCCAAGCTAAACCTTTAACTACCGTCATCGTGCCTGATCATTAGCCGAAGAAGACAGTGATTCAGGTGCTGTATCTAATGACCAACTTTTAGAAGGCATCAAAGAGAATAGGGGAATTGTGCAACAGAGTGAAGAAGTAATTGAGCAAAAGGTCAGGGTTCTTCTATAAGAAGGATGGTTGATCTGAAATTCGGTATCATGAGCGAAAGTACTCCTCTTCGATACTTTTTCGACCATGATACCGACTCTCAACGAAGTGCATCAGACGATGAAAATGATTTCAAAAAACTGCAACCTCCAGAAATTTACAAATTTTTCTATTTGTATAGATAAATTGTTTTAAGCAATGTAGAATTTGTCCAGCAACAAAAAATAGAAAGACTAGTTACACTTTGTAAGATGTCTTTGTACAGCCAATATGTCTAGAATTTTCTGAGCCGCTGTGTAAAAACTGCTGTCAAAATTGAGTTATTATTTCTAGTGCCAGTTTCCATAAATAAAGCTTATAATGTGTCAAATGATATCTTGTATATAAAGTTAAGTGTGTACAATCAGTGAACAAGAAATATTTAGTGTATGTTAATTATCGTGCGATTATAAGTCTTTTTAACTAAACTGCGCTAAAATCTGTAGGTTTTATTTACTACAGTTTTCAATTAGTAAATATTATATAACTGATCTCATAAAACTACGTTTACCCTACTAGGCACAGGCAATCATAATATTCAAAAACAATTTCTATAAAGTAAATGCAAGATAAATTGTTAAACCACACAATAAATCACACTTAGACATTTCGTGCCTGTGAGCTACAACGGCAGAAGTATTGTGACAGAAATTGCAGGACGGTAGTTGAAATAGTAGTTAATAAATACTGAATCATCCATCGTTAATCTCTGTATTGTATACAAGAACCTAAATGACATCTGTGCGAGTGTTGTCAGTTTATATTACGATATCAGGCTGTCTGGTGTAAACAAACATAGGTCCAAGCCAAACAAAGATAAAGGCTCGCACTCCACAAGTACTCTCGTGGACGAAGGCCCGAAAAACTGACTTTCTGCATTCTATCTTTTCCATCCCTTTCTCTCATTTACATACGGTGTAAACGTAAATGTATGGTATTCTCCCAACGTCAAAATGGCCGTATAAAGACGGAAACATTTGTTTATATCCTCGACTTTAACCGCTGGAAGTCTATGTTTTATTTTATTAATATGTTTTTTGAATACATTGGTATTAACATTTAGTGAATATATATGGCGTAGGCCATATTAAGTGTTACATCTGTTAATACATGTGTTGCAGACTAGTGTTAACATGTTTGCAATGTTACCAAATTGTAACAATATAAAGAAAATAGTCACTTTTAGATTATTAAAATCGGATAGAGATGCTACGACAATTAATTTGAAAAGCAAGTTAAGTTAAAAAATAAATACTTAATCGATCCTATAGTATCTAAGAGCCTCAAGGGAAAAGTTTGAGATGCATTGACCGGAACATTAAGATAAGTTTGGTGTGCCATCAAGTAAACAAACACGTCAGAATGGCTTTTGGAGTGTCGGCTGTTTATGTTTACATATTACAATTGTGTCTGTAAATACTTAGCATAGTTCTCTCCAAGATAAGGTCGCGAATCCACAGCTGTATGTCCTTTCCAGCGAAACAACAGTTATGTTCAAAGGAATTGACAGATGTAATATAAGGGGAGTGGTACAGTCTCAAAAACTACCGAGTGTCAATTTTTATGAGATTTTTTTTATATTATTATTTTATATTTATATGCTAATAAGTTCAAGAAATAATTCCGTTCTTGACGATAACACTTGCGTGTTTGCAAACACAAATACCAGTAACCCCATAATTGTTTATAAATTTTTACGAAAGCATGCTAAAATAGCATGTTTACAAATTCCTGAAGTACTTACATCGAGGACTCTAATGAAACACTTGGCAACAATATCTCAACTCTTCCAAATGAATGACCAAGGTATTAAAGAACTAGCGTTATTTATAGGCCATACAACATAATTTTTATCAATAATAACATTATATATATTTTTTTCATCCAAAATATTTAAAAATAGTTTGAAAAATATAAATAGTGTAACAAAGATAGAACACGTGGATATATACACACATTCTATGACCATAAGAGCAAAACATTTTAAGTACTTATTTAAGGATACATGTATCATAGGTGTTAATATGTCAATTAAACTAGAGAGCAGTTCAGGCGGTTTAAGCAATGGTAAATATTTAAAATTCTTTATTTCTACATCTCTGAATATTATATGTCAGGATATAGTTCTTCCCAATGTATATTGCAGTGTAGCTAGGAATCAAAACGTTTTCGGTAAGCAATGTAATAAATCTATTATGTTTATCCTTGATATTCTAGTCCCAAGAGTAACTTTAATGTCTATGAGATATTCACTCACTTTAGAGTTGCATGAAAAACTGTTTCAAGTACGGTGATCATTGGTACGGAAACAAATACAGTAGTGCATGGATAATTCGAGGTAGATGGGACCGAGACACCGTCGGATTACCGAAAACTTGGATTACACGGAAATAGCTTCCTGTACACTAGAAAAAACAGGAGTTCTAATGAACCCTAATACTATAATTAAGAATGCACAAAATAAGTAGCTTTATTGATTACAGTACATACATAAATTAATGTTGCTTGGCTCTTCAAGACTACTGTACTGATTCTTGCTTGCGGGGATACCATACGATATAAATACCATACTAAGTGTCGGCAATTATAGCTAAAAAAAGCCGATGCCCGTTGTATTCTTTATCAGTACGCCCAATGTTTTGATCGTAGATAGTCTTTTTGTTCGCCTACCATAAAAATAAAACGAGATTATCAGTAAATCTGAAGTATAGTGAAAAATTACCGTGATCATCGGTAGTAAATATTTATGATTATCAATGTCTAAAGATTGACTACAAAACGTTTTATAAGCTCTTGGTTAGGGTTGCTTAACTGAAGTAATTTTCTATCAACGAAAAATAGAGAATACTTAAATTGAAATAATAAGTTTGTAATTAGGAGTTATTTATTAACTGGTATTGCTAGTGGTAGGATTCGTAAAATATATAAACAAAAGAGACAGTTTTGAGAAGTGATTGAGTATTAGCAGACTTTGTCTTGAGATCAGACACAGCCGAACTAACTAAAACCATTCTGATACTAACTATAAAAATGTATGTAACATGTCGACTGTAGAACGGAGAGATTTTTTAAAGTGAAAAAAAATCTACAAAACAGTCATTATCTTTTACGTCTTGTTTTTTTAACAAGAAATACCATCATAGTGACTAATTTCATTATGTTACTCTGCATAACGCTATTTTACAGCTAGTTTTTGAAGACTGGTTCCTCAGCTATATTCGTCAAAATATTTGTAAATTTTTTCACCATAATAATATTAAATCAAATTGTAGATACCAGGAGGGATACGGTTAAAGATAGAATTAAAGAAGAAGATTAAAATATACTTAAAACTTATCGGATATATTTTCAGGTGCATTCAACCTGTCTTGATGAATGTAACATCACAATCAAGGTGAAATGTCATCCTTTAGGAACATATCTAAGGGAGGAATTAAATAAATTTTTTAACCTGGCAACAACGACTACCAGGAAAATTTAATGAATGTAGTTAAATAGGAACTTTTAGAAAAAATAGGTCTTTACTCAAACACTATTGTACCTATAATAACTTATGACAAATCAAATATGGTGGATAAATAAAATAGATGTATTACATTGCTTACCGAAATCGTTTTTCACCCTGATGCCTAGCTACAATGCAATATACATTGGGAAGAACTATATCCTTACATAATATTATATTCTTTAGAGATCTAGAAGTAAAGAAGTATATTTACCATTGCCTAAACCGCCTGAACTGCACTCTAGTTTTATTGGCACAAAACCACCTATGATACATGAATCCTTGAAATGTTTTGCCCTTATCTTGGTGAAATGTTTATACTGATTGGTACTGGCTTAAAATGACATATCTTCGTGAAAATTTTACTCCTTGTTAGAATACTATATGCACCATTTTAAAGCATATGCTCACAGAAAAATAAAACAGTTTTTTTGTTACATTTGGTAAGTACAGAAATACTATTATTTCAATGTTTAATTTTTTTATCCGAAAATGGTAATTTGTGCTCGTTTGAACCTATAAAATATAGATGTGTTCTATGGGCCTACGTGAACAAGAAATTAACATTAGATGGGATTCGACCAAATAAAAGCCTTCTTTTATTTACAATGTACAATATAGGTAGATTTTTCTGGTTACCTACCTGAGGTAAAGGTGATACAATATTTGTTGTTTTTCTACTATAGGCCTAACTTTAAAAACTTACTGTAAATAAACTTTATGCCAACCCTTTACTTATCCTTTATCATTTTTTTACAAGCAGTAAAAACTTATTGAAATTTTCATTTTTTTAATACACTGAAGAAGAAATGTTGAAGAAAATTCGATGTATTAGTCTAAAAATTCTGCAAAATCGTTCTTAAACTGCAAAAACTCTTAAAAGATTGTAACACGAAAGAAATAGAATTTAAAAATTGTGGCAGAAAGCTCAATGAGATAAAATAAATTAAATGAGAATAAATGTATTTTCGTAAAGTAAGGATATAGGAGAAGTTAGTGTACTAACTCTAAGACTGATAATTAAATGAGAAATTCAGAAGAAAAAAGCCTTTATCCCTTATCCCGTGCAGTGCACGCCTGGAAATCTAGATTGAATATTGTTAAAGATGAAACCGTTCATTTAGTTGCAGATCTATTGAGGGTTTTGAAAACATGTAACCAATCCAGAGGATCGATGGATACCGGTCTACACCTAACCTGCTGATTCACAATACAATCGTCTACATGCACTCCCGTATTTTTGTTACCATGACACTATGTTTACTGACAGAACTGGAGAACTATTTCTAAAACTCGACAGAGCACTGAACACCTTCAATGGGGCGGGGAAATTTATAATAGCAACCTAGCGGCGGTGGATTTATTAATTTTAATTTTTTCCAATGACCTGGAAGAACCCGACACGAGGAACGCGACCCGTAAGGCATAGATTTAGCAAGTGTCTCCCTTTTTTACCAAACATACGTCAAAGAGAGTAATACCTTTTATAAGACAGTTCCGTGTGTACTAACCTAAATAGACAAAATGACTTAAATAGAGGGTTTAAATTTATTTGTGGACATTTGTTTTTATTAAAAACAATAAATTTGTTAAGTTTCATTTCGTTAATTCATATTAAAAATAACAACAAATAATAGAATTGTAACAATCAATGTGACAATTTCTAAGACAACTATGTACTATTGTAGCCGAAACGAAACTGATTGTAAAGAGATGTCCCGTGTGGTTGTATGTTGAAAGTAGATGGAGAAATGTCGGTATAAATTTCACATTGTAACACGTGACCAATTAGCGCCTGGGATCGAACCCGTCATGAACGTGTTTGTGTAATGTTTATTTTCGATCTCTGAAGGATGACCACATCATTCAGTATTATCAGTTTTAATCGTGTGACAGGGACCATGATAGTATCTATTTACTTCAGCTAGTTTATTCCCTCTAAAAGATAAAAATACCAAAATAAAATCTTATTTGATGGAATCTTTCACTTTACAAGTCATAATATTCTACCTTTATTTTACCTTCTGAAATTTTTACCCTAATTCACCAGTTGCTACTAGCATAGAGCATGACCCGTGCATCGCCATTGACGTTTGATAACTGTATAAGACAACAACATTAAAAACACCCGAGTGATCATTTTTTCTTGTTATTTTGTCTTCTGCTAATGTTACCACAAATCATACTTTTTCTATTCCCGTAGAGGCACACCTTTGTATCCCCGTTTAATATTGAAGACGGTATTGGACTAAGTACCTTCCAAAACACTACGATTGATCATTTTCTAGCTTTGTTTTGCCTTCTCACATTTAAACTCAAATTTATCATCTGCTACTCCCATAGAGGATCACCCTTGTATGCCCATTGACGTTCGGTAACGGTACAAGACTCAGCACCAATAAAACCCCCCGAGTGATCATTTTCTATTCTTTTTCCCCTTCTGACAATTTAACCCCAATTCATCCCTTTTCTACTTCCGTAGAGTCACACCCGTGCATCCCCGTATAATATTAATGACGGTATTGGACTTAGCACCCTCCAAAACTTCTCGCGTGATCATTTTCTATTATTTGTTGTTGTTGTTGCCTTCTGAGAATTTACCCCAATTTACCAATTTTTTACCCTCGTAGAGAAACACCCGTGCATCCTCGATTATTATTGTAGACGGTATTGGACTAAGCACCCTCAAAAAACGCTACGAATGATCTTTTTCTAGCTTTTATTTTGCCGTCTCACAATTAGGTCTATACTCCAATTCATCATTTGCTAATCCCATAGAAGATCACCCGTATATCCCCATTGACGTTCGATAACGGTAAAAGACTCAGCACCATTAAAACCCCCCGAGTGATCATTATATATATATTTTTGCCGTCTGACAATTTTACCCCAATTTAACAATTTTCTACTCCCGTAGAGCCACACCCGTGTATCCCCGTTTATTATTGTAGATGGTGTTGGAATCAGCACCCTCCAAAACACTCCGATTGATCATTTTCTAGTTTTTTTTTGCCTTCTCAAAATTATACCCCCAATTCATCATTTGCTACTCCCATAGAGGGTCACCCGTGTATTCAGATTGACGTTCGATTACGGTAAACAACTCAGCACCATTAAAACTCACCCAAATGATTATTTTCCAATGTTTTATTGTCTTCTGACAATTTACCCTAATTCACTCTTTCTACTCCCGTAGAGCCACGCCCGTGCATTACCGTATACTATTGAAGACGATATTCTACTGAGCACAATCCAAAACACTACGATTTATCATATTCTAGCTTTGTTTTGCCTTCTCACATTTATACTCCAATTCATCATTTGCTAATCCCATAGAGGATCACCCGTGGATCCCCATTGACGTTCGATAACGGTACAAGACACAGCACACTCCAAAGCCTCCCGAGTGATCATTTAAAATTTTTTTTTGCCTTCTGACAATATTACCCCAATTTACCAATTTCCTACTCTCGTAGAGCAACAACTGAGCATTCCCGTTTAATATTGTAGGCGGTATTGGACTCAGCATCCTCCAAAACACTACATTTGATCATTTTCTAGTTTGTTTTTGCTTTCTCTTAATTATACCCCAATTCATCATTTGCTACTCCCATAGAGGGTCACCCGTGTATCCCCATTGACGTTCGATAACGGTGAAAGACTCAGCATCATTACAACCCACCGTAATGATCATTCTCAATTGTTTTTTTGCCTTCTGACAATTGTACCCCAATTCACCCCTTTTTTCTACTCCCGCAGAGCCACATCCGTGCATTCCCGATTAATATGGAATACGGTATTGAACTCAGCCACCACCAAAACACTATGTTTTATCGTATTCTATCTTTGTTTTGCCTTCTCACATTTATACTCCAATTCATCATTTGCTAATCCCATAGAGGATCACCCGTGGACCCCCATTGACGTTCGATAACGGTACAAGACACAACACCCTCTAAAACCTCCCGAGTGATCATTTTATATATTTTTTTTGCCTTCTGAGAATATTACCCCAATTTACCAATTTCCTACTCTCGTAGAGCAACAACTGAGCATTCCCGTTTAATATTGTAGGCGGTATTGGACTCAGCACCCTCCAAAGCACTACGTTTCATCATTTTCTAGTTTTTTTTTGCTTTCTCACAATTATACCCCAATTCATCATTTGCTACTCCCATAGAGGGTCACCCGTTTATCCCCATTGACGTTCGATAATGGTGAAAGACTCAGCACCATTAAAATCCACCCGAATGATCATTGTCAATTGTTTTTTTGCCTTCTGACAATTGTACCCCAATTCACACCTTTTCTACTCCCATAGAGCCACATCCGTGCATTCCCGATTAATATGGAAGACGGTATTGAACTCAGCCACCTCCAAAACTCTACGATTGATTTTATTCTAGCTTTGTTTTGCCTTCTCGCATTTATACTCCAATTCATCATTTGCTGCTTCCAATGATGAGGATGAGGATCACCTATTTATCCCCATCCGGGGATAGAGCCGCACCCGTTCATCCCCGTTTAATTTTGTTCACAGTAGTGGACTCAGCATCCTTTACAACACCCCAATTGATTATTTCCTAGCTTTTTTTGGGTTCTGATATTTTACCCTATTTGATCCTTTAGCTACTCCTGTAGAGGCACACACTTGTATCCCCGTCAGCTTTCGATAGTTGTACACGTTTATGAAAACTAACAACCAGGACTTATGTGATTTGAGTAAATAATTGGCTAGCTGAAATGAAGAAGGGACATTCTAATGTTTGTTTTCACCGTGATTACACACACACAGTGTCTTACAATCTAAACATTTGACTAGTAAGACAGTCGCACCATAGTGGCAACACTGTTGGTTCTCGTATCGTTAGTAGCGCGGGAATAATATACACACCGGCTGCCATATTGTTATTAGACTGAACGAAAATCTACACTGGCTGCCATATTGATGCCTAAATGAAATGCTGCCGTATTGATAGTACTTCAGTCAATTTTGTATTTTTAAGATTTTATTGAATTAAAGTACATGGAGTAGTATCATGTTTATTAGAAATAAATTATACACGACGAAAAACATATATACTCCACTCTTTCTAGTGGCTGCCATATTATTGCAAAATGAAATGCTGCCATATTGATAGCGGGATGTATATATATATATATATATATATATATATATATATATATATATAAATATATATATATTCACACGTTTCATTCCTTACACTTATTGCAGGATGTTAGCAAATTAAATAGGTGTTTGCCTAAATAGCCTAAATCCCTATTAGATCTATACTTCTTGAACTCAATTTTATAATTAATTATTTAATACCATCGACATCTGATATTGAAAGTTTTACATTTATCAGAATATTTTCTAACCATAATTCCAAATCCACACGAAGTCTCCTGCCTCATACATAAAAGTGGTTTGTTTGGTATTTTGCGTGGAAGGGAATACAGAATATTTGTGCGTTCGGTTGTGGAATGTAGGTGGATAATAAAGGCATGTGAACAACGCGAATGGTTTGCATAAATGTTGTGGATTAAATTTAAGGTTATAAATTTATTTTAGATATCATTTGTGTATTGATAATAGATTACGTTTGTGGTGTAATATATTTAGTTGTAAACAGAGTTTGTAAAATTACCTAAACTGCAGGCAATCATTTTCTAAATTTGCATGAGTTTTTATAACTTGATATATAGTATAATCTGTTACCCCAATTTTTAATTTGAAAAACTACGTATAAAAGAACGAACAACAGTAGTTTCTATGTTCATTGATAAGACATCACTATTCCTCATACAAAATAATTTTCTTTGTTCAACATTGAAAGCTTTCACGAATTATTACGTTTAATTGATATTTTCTTGTGACAAAATATACACCTTTTATTATTCTTACTACTATAACTTTCTAAAACCAAAAACTTTAATCACAATTTTACTTGCTATTGAAGCCACGTAAACAATAGTGCCTTATAAATTGATTGATGCAGTAGTCCATCAAGAAATAGAACTGTTTCGCGTCCACACTACAGTCTGGCTCATTGTTTGTTCCCCTTTAATTATTCTTAATTAATCTTAGCAGGAGCAATGAAAACTAAGTCGCTTCGGGATCATAAACCGTGAAAACAGGCTTTGCTATTCCTATGTTCGTTTAACAAAATTTAATTCAACATAATTTATATTCTCTGTTTAGAGCGCCTGATAAAATAAACAGAGGCTGCGTTATATCATCTGAGAAAATTGGTTTTTATGACCAATAAAGTTAACTTGACAATTATAAAACTATTAAGTTTATGAAGAGGTGACTACAATCTTTTTACAAACTAATAAATCTAGTAAATTATCATTTTGAAAATATATATTCGTCTCTTTACACAGAGATTTACTAAAAAGGGAAACTTAATGTTATTTAACAAAGTTTTAGGCATTTTTGTGATATATCGGAGCAGATAAGAGATAACCTCGTAACATATCAGTTTATCATAAAGCAACTGCAGCTAATATACATAGATTAAAAAAGAAAAATAACTGTCTCGAATTAGAAAATTTGCTTTTAATATTGTAAACAATAAAAATAAACAACGATATATTGATAAAATAACTATAATGTTTATAGAACATGTTAAATGTCTTGCTACTAAAAGGAGCCGGTTGCTCTTGTTCATTAAGACTCTCACCCGGCTCCACACCCCCGAATAATGGGGGACGACTTTTTTTTACTAGCTAGTACCTCAACCCCCACGCATGAAACCTCAGTATCTATCTTCCGACCTTACTGTACAGCCTAGACTCGTTACAGCCCCTCCACTGGGACGAAGGTCCAACCAATGACAGCTGTTCACCTGCTTTTTCTACTCATTCGAATATAACCTTCCAAAACTGTCAAGTCTCCGTACCCCAACATAGCCCATCTGATCAATTCGGTCCAGGTTGTGCAATCGGACCTTTATCCACCCATGGGTTGCAATAACAAAGTGTCGGATACCCAGACTAGCAACTAGGTCCTAGTTTGACCTAGGTTATACAAAAGGCCCACCTTGTTAAACCACCCATCCATCGTCACTCCTTCACTCATTCCATGCCTCACTGACCCCATTAGACTTTCGTAGCATGATGTTTAGAGTACAACACGAGTGTAGTAGAGCCATGTTGTTCAAAGACGCTGGTAATGTAGGCCAAGTTATGTCAATTACTAAATTGCAAAAATATATTTATATTTATTTATTTAATAACAATATATAATTATTTATTTAATTATATATTGATTAGGGAGAAAGAATAATGATCTATAGGCTGATTTTAATACAATCTCCTATTTAAAACCCGTATTTGACTTCTAACTACTTTGGCTTAATGACGTTCTCACTACTGAATCCAGGTAAAACTTTTCTTATTTCACGTACTGCTGGGTTTCAATTTAAACTTTGTATCACCATTTGTAGTGCAAAGGTCATTCTATTACACTTTGAAAAAAACACGTTATAATATACAGGCAATGATATTATAGAAAAACAGGTCTTGGAAAATAATTATTATTGAAACATGTCTTAAAACAAACTATTTTTTCAAAATAATAATAATATTTTTTAGGAGATAACTTTAATTTTTTTGAATTGTGTCTGTGTAGACTATTGACAATGGACAACTACACTCACTGGTCAGCTTGTTAATATTTCTCACTGTTTCTCTACAATATCATACAATGTTATGCATACAAAATATGTGTTGAAATTGTACCCTAAAGTTCTTACTTAATATTACGCTAATGACCTTCCCGAGAGGTATGTAGTCTAGTCACTTTATTTCTATGAATACTACACTTATGTTGTGTGTTCATTGAAGTAAGATTGTTTCCTTCAGATTTACTTTATGCTTGTTTATTATTGCAACATTTTCTATTTTCAATCTACCTAGCAGTTTCAATAATATTATAAACAATTAGTTTTTATATTACCCGAATTTACATGTTTTTATTTTTTTTAAATTATGTTTAACTATATTGTTTCTAGGTTGCTCATTCTTCAAATTTATATAGGCTGCCATACATAAATGAAGATAGTTTTACTTTTGTATCAAGGTTTGTATTTCCGTAGTATGAAAACACTTCATTTGGACTTTTGTAACAAAATATAAATTTATTTCATTAAATAGTTTATGATTATTTGTATACAAGTGTTTGAAAGAATTTTCAGGACCTGTGGTATTATTGACGTTTATTTTTTTATTCCAAATGTAAAAGTCGTAAATAATGTAAAAGTGGTTCTGTAAAAAGTTTTACCGTGTATCTGAATTTAATTAAAAAGCCACTAGAGCAGCGATTCGTTAAATATATATTGGTACTTATTTTTGTTTAGCTCAGCAAAGCACAGACTAAGCGTTGTTCGTATAAAAATGAATTATGATTTTATTACCTTCGGTTTCGTGCAAATGTTTTACCTACAATTTCATTCCTCATCTTTTATATTTAAAATATTTTTTTTCATAGTCTAATTATTTGCATTAAGCAGCGTTTTCGAATGAGATAAATAGTTTTTATATATAAGAGTAAAAATAAAACTATTTGGATAGTAACAACATTTTCAATTGTCACACTACCGCAGGAATGCTAAATAAGGAAGTTAACCCAAAATTAAAATTTATAAAGTAATACCCACAAAGTAAATATATAGAAATAGTCTTCCTCGTGTGCATACTTATAACAGAGGTTATATCCATAAATTTAAATTATTGAAAGTCTGACCTTTTGTGGTGTTGTATTAAGATATAAAGGTTACCTTCGTAGTGGGTTACCTTTGGGTAAATGCGATAGATCCTTAGGTCACCGATAGCAATGGCCTATTTCTGCCTGGTCCCTTACGAAATGCACCTTTTGACCCTAATTTGACACCCTTACTTGACTTGCAATATTATTTCAAAACGAACGAAAAATTCAAGTACGTAGAGAACCAGGGGGTAATAAACGGAGACCGTAGTGTGCTGCCCTCGGTGGCGACTAATGGAAACTTTTTCCTCATTCTTCAGTGGTTTGTCAGTAATACAACACAAAAACACAACATATAAGAATATATATTAGAGGACTAGCGGTTTCTAATAGGTGAAAGTTGTAAGAGAAGTGCCTACTACAAGAAATCCTCCGTCATCTAAAACTGCTTGAATCTTGAATATATGAGTACACTTAGTTAATAGTTCTCGTAAGTAATTATATCAAGAATATGTATATGTATATATACTCACTTGTGTGTGTGTGTGTACGTGTGAGTGCACGCGCGCGTGTGTGTATGTGTGTATGGGTGTGTGTGTGTGTTTGTGTGTGTGTGTGTGTGTTTGTGTGTGTGGTGTGTGTGTGTGTGTGTGTGTGTGTGTGCGTATGTGTGTGTGTGTGTGTGTGTGAGTGTGCGTGTGTGTCTCGTGTCTGTGTATAAGTAAACAGTACATTCCACGTTAAGTAAAAAGTAGGAAAAATATTAAACGACCCCCCTTCTAGAACTCAACTGAGGTGAAAGAAATACATTTTTCCACAGTCGAATCAGATTTACAGCCGAGAAGAAGGTTATTTTGTTCGATTCGACGGTTCATGTAATTCCTAAAGACGTGAAGGGATGCAGCAACAAATCTCAGTGTCCAGTGGGAATATACGTGCTTGAGCAGCCTCATTCTCTAAGGACACATTGCGTTTGATTCCTTCTTTTACTCCAGACCACAAAACTAAATGGATCGACTATGTTTGCAGTAAACACAACCCTATGCATAGGGTCTGCCCTTTAGAATTATCTGACTCGTACTATTCATTGTTAGTCTGTTGCATTTAGTATAACTACCTTGAAACAATTTTAAAAAATATTATAAAGGGTTTGAAATAGTGTAATAAAGAGACGAAACTAAATAAATAAAATAACTGAATCAAATAGATATTGGATAACAAAACCTTGGGACAAAAGTAAAAATAAACAATAATACTTTGAAACGTATAAAAAGACTCAGTGAAATAATAGTCTTAGGGAAATAGCATGAAGATTATGTTATTAGAAGTATCATTAAATATCGCTACATGTTTAAAATAATAAATTGTTTTAACGGTTTTTTTTGACCAAATTTCTTTTGTATCGAGATTTGGATTTCACTCTAGAGACAGTTTCCCTTTAATATCCAAGCAATCATCAAGGATATTGTATTTCTATATGTTTAAATATAACCGCAATAGTAAACCTCTTTCGTTTATGTGAATGTTACATTCCTGACGTAAGATTTTCTTGCTAACATGTCTTTTTTGAACATTAATGAATTACTTATTTTAGGAGTTTTGTGTAAAATCGATATTCCAAACGTTTGGCTCAGTAATACCTAATATTTTCAACTATTATTACCTATAAAACTTAAATTTTTATCATACTAAATTGCAAATTTTATTACATTTCTTGATTCATATTATTTAAATCATTCCTATTCAATATTATTAAATAAACAACCTTTCACAACGGTAAAAAGTACAACAGTTTACTCTATCACTAAACACTAGTTTGTTAAGACAAACAACAGTTTATTAAAACAAATACAACAGTTTCGATGACGATATCGCCTTTATCAGTGCAATGGGTAGTAGTACTTCAAGCACTTCATCAGAGTAGTATCGATGGAGTGATGAAGGCAACACTGACGTTTGTTACATTAAACTAATGTCTAGTGAGATGTAGAGTAAGCTGTTTTAAGTTTTACCGTTGTGAATTGTTTTCCCTAGCTAAGCTCTAACTAATTTATTATATAACTTTTGTTCAATGCGATGATTATAAGATTTTAGTACTGGTTTATACGTAGTTTACATATTTATTTTATTGCAAATATATTCTTCAAAACCTGCAATGATTTCTAATATATATTTTATTTAATTTTCCCATTTTAGGTAAAATATTTATTAGTTTTTAAGCATTGATATAACAACCTTCAGAGCGGATTAGCATTACTTCAATATACTATAAGTTCATACGAACTACAAGTTCTTATTGGGAATAAAGTTTTTTGTTATAAAAGGGTCACCTACAGGATAGGTTTTAAAACCCTAATTTATCAATTTTTATGGATCAAAAGAGACAAATTTGTTTACTAAATATTTAACGATATTTTTGCTGTAGAAAATAAACCCAATTCAGTGAATGGTATATCTTATTGCCACAGTTCCACTACACGTGAGTATTCAATCTAATTTCTTACGGGCTACAAATATTATAGTTTGGCGCGTGGTACGTACCCTGTACATACGGTAAAATGAATTTATAATTTCAAGTTTACAAAAAAATGAGTTCTTTTTATAAAACTTATAAAACCATTTTGATTAGTTAGACAAGTATTACAGGTTTATTGATTAAATATATTCGTAAATGTAATATTTAAGAATGATGCTAGAGACATGCCTAAGAAACTATAACTGAGAGTGGTAATTTATACATACATGTTAAATGGCATATTTTTGAAAAAATGTTTGTTTCTTAATTCGTCTTTTTAATAAATAGCTGCTACACAAAGTTATTAGAATCTTGACCAATCATACAACAACTTTTATTTAAATGCATATATATATATATATATGTATATATATATATATATATATATATATATATATATAAATTGTTACGTACTTTTCTTTTAATTAAATATTATCTAAAAAACAGTGTAAATGCTTCAGAGAGGGACTACTTATCGGCCAACCTTTGTCCCTTACAAGGTTCGGTATGCCCCAGTTCCTTTCGAATCGTCGGTTAAACGACATCTCTCCCGTTACTCTCGACTTGACGTAGTTTCTTGTGTGTTCTAAACGAGGCTCGGCTTAGACCATTTTTCTCTCTTTGTTTCCCCCGTTGTGGATACTACTAATAGCATTATTAGTGACATTTGAATATAAGTGATTTCTTATAAGTTCAACAGGTAAATGATAAGTGCGGGAAAGGGTGCACCCGAATAACTGCCCGACAAGTGGTGGTACTTCGCCCAGTGAGGTATGTACAAAAATGTCAACTTCATTCATTTAAAATAGCCTTTTAAAATAGGTAATTTAAACACGATCATATTTTGCACGTTCCCTTGCTGTCTCTGCAGATCATCACCAGGTGGTAAGACTCTGTGATTATTTTGTGTATTATTTTAAATGTATTTCTTTCCAGCTGACTATTGAAATGACATGTGTGACTATATCTAGACCATACATAATTGATAAACCAATTTTGAAGAGTTTATACTTATTTTAAATAGTAGTCAGCGGGAATAGGCTTGTTTTGGGCCTGGCCCTACGAGCGGGAAATATACACGTAACTCAGGGAGTTTAGCACGGTTTAACAAGCGGGGTGATTGGCAGATGTTTGGTTTGTTTATAAATAAGTTTTTAAACAACAAAATTTTTGTATTCTGCGAGAAGGGATATTAAATAAAAGCAAGGGTTTGACGTTGCAGAATTGGCGCCCGAACGGTAGGGACTTTGAACAGGTTCCCTATATCAAGATTAAATACTTAAAATTATAGAAATAAATCGAGATTGTTTAAATAAGTGAAGTCAGAATGTTTTAAATAATGCAATTAAATTTTAAATTATAATATAAATTGAACGAATCCAAGAGCGTACAAATAAAAATAAAATTAATAAATAACTGAATTTAAATAAAGATTTAGACGAAAGAGCGGGTAGAAACCATCTGGCCTAAAGCAAATCAAATAGAAAGGAATAAGTGGATAAATAATTAATTGAATAAATCAGTATTAAATCAAAATGTCTAGATCCGAGATGGATAAATTGATGGCCTTCTTCAATGCAAAAGAAGAAAAAGATAGAGAAGAGAGAGAGAAAGAGAAGGAGGAAGCAAAACAAAGAGAGAAGGAGAGAGAAGACAAAGAAAAACAAAGAGAGAAGGAGAGAGAAGAAAAAGAAAAACAAAGGGGGAAGGAGAGAGAAGACAAAGAAAAACGATGAAGAGCGGAAGAGAGGCAATTGAGAGAGAAAGAAAAAGCCGAAGAGAAAATGGAAAGACTACAGTTATGGGAGGCTTTCCAGTTAAAATTTGATGACTACCAAAAAGAAACTGAGTCTAAGACAAGTAACATATACGAAAAGTTGAACGAACATGAGACGGAAATAGAAAGACTAAGAACTAAAACGGAAACAAAAACGACTAAATTAAATGAAAAAGTACAGAATATCCAGGAGGAGATTAAAACAGTGAAACAACAAGTTGCAAAAGTAAAGCAAATAGCTGGAGCAGGAATAGTAACACACGTTTGCTTACCAAGGGTAATAGACAGGAGCGGGGAGGCTACGTACCGTAGAATTGAGTTCTGGGGGAATTACAAAGAAGATCCAATGACATTCCTAGGGTAAATAGAAGACCTATTTTCCGAGATAGACAATACTATGGACGAGACTGCCAAATTAATGATTATAGAGCGATATTTGAAAGGGGCAGCGGATGCATGGTGGAAAGCCATCAAGAACAACACAGAAACTTATTCTGAATTCAAGCATGAATTCACGGAGCATTTCTGGAGTTATCGCCAGCAGGATAGGATACGCAGACAAATAAATCAAGGGCGCTACCATAATAATGGACCATACTCAATGGCAGAGTATTTTATTATGATGGTAAACAGGGCGTAAAACTTAGACCCGATAATCCCAGAGAACCATCTGATTTTCATGTTGATGAAACATTTTGGGAGTAACGTTCAGCTAGCTAGTGTGGGGAACCCCACAAGTAATATCAAACAAGCAATAGTTTTCCTACAACAGCTAGACAGCGTTACTGACAATGGAAATGGTAAGGGGAACGCTCAAAGAAGTCAACAGAGGCAGGTTGCTCCAAACCAACAACCTAACCCTAACCCAAGGTCTCATGATGATACCACAAAATACCAAAATACCAAGTATCCTAAAAACCCTCATCCTAAATCGCCTATCCCCGGACCAAGCTACCAGAAGCCAAAAAACTAAATATGAGGATCTCTGGCAACAATCAGGGAGATACGTTAACCAGGTTAGAGATCCGAGGCAATAAAAAGTCAAAATTAATTCAGAGCGAGAGACCAAAGGAAAAGCCGGTTTACCATCATAATAAGACTAGCCTAGGCGGTTTTTCCATGTCTATTCGGGACGATTTGTTAGAGGAAGGAAATGACTCGGCTATAAAACTGGAGAATGTAGACCAGTGTCCAGTGATAGAGTGCGAAATTAAAGACCATAAGTTAATTGCCCAAGTTGATACAGGTGCCCAAATGTCTGTGATTAAAACAGAAAAATACATAGCCCTAAAACAAAACGGGAATCTATTCTATGAGCTACCTATAGCTAACGTAGCGATAGTCACAGCATTAGGGTCAACCTGTAAACGAGTCACATTGCAAACGATGCTACCTCTAACATTAAACGGACACACAAAGGAATTTGTTTTCTTGATAGTGGACAATCTACGGGTTGACCTCATCTTGGGAGCAAATACTTTGTGTGCGTTAAAAGCCCGAATAAACATGGAGAGATCATTTATGACGTATGAGATTGATGGATATCTGCTGCACCAGGAGTTTCTAGTATCAAATAATAACAAAGACAATGTAAGACAAGAGATAGGATGCAATAAGATTAGTAAGGCAGTAAACAAAAATATTAACAAAAATGTATTATGTTCCGACGATACAAGCGGGGAACAGAAAGTAAATATAATAAAATCGCCTATTATAGGCGGACCAATTAACGACGGCAAATTAACACCTGAAGAGCCGACATTGGAGGGTCCGATAGTGAATAGCGAGCAGAGGGGGCTATTCATGTGCAAGGGTCAGGAAGATGGGTCCTTGTGCGAGTTAGGTGGTGACAAACTAGAATGTAAACAAACTGTAAACAAAAATATAACTAAAAATTTAATATGTTCCAACGATACAAGCGAGGAACAAACCATAAAATTAAAACAATTGTCAACGACAAAAGTTACAAACGAGATTACCAAAAATTTAGATAACAAATTAAGCGAAAATTCAAGAGAGATCGAGTTATTAAACTGTGAAAGAACGGAATCAAGTAAGCTAACGGGATTAAACAAAGCAAAAAATGGGTTAACCAAACCTACAACAAACAAATTAAATAATGACGAGGGAGGATTCGAAGAATTAAATAAAAATGGCTACAAGCCGAAACAATTAAAATTCCAACAAGTTAGGGAAAGATCTAATTGTCGGGAGACTAATCAGTTAGACTTAACAGGAATTCCGAAGCATTTTATTTCTAATCATTTTTGCTTGAAAACAAAGTCCAAATTGTTCGCTAACAATAAATTTAATTTTAAATCTCAGAAGTATCAAAATTACCAAAATAAACCAAGTAACAAAAAATTAAAAACAAAAATAAAATACAGAGGTTATGCGCAATGGCGTAACGCCAAGCGCAGAAAGAAAACCAGAACGCGTAAAACATATCTTAAACTGAATACGGTTAAGTTGGAAAATACAAATAATCACTGTATATTAAACAAACAAGAAATGTCCAGGTTACAAGACTTGATAGAAAGTTATACAGATGTTTTTAACGAAAAACCAGGTAGATCTAATAAATATAAACATGCGCTCAAAATTAAAGAAGGCACAACTTTTGTAAACAGGAACTATCCTATTCCAATGAACTTCCGCAAACAGGTTCAGGAAGAAATCGATAAAATGCTCCGATATGACATAATTGAGAGGTCAAGGACGCCGTATGTTAATCCTATGGTTGTTGTCATAAAATCAGACAATACGGTTCGACTTTGTTTAGACGCTAGGAAATTAAACGATATAACTGTACCCGATTATGAAAGGCCACCTAGTATAGACGACATCCTAAGAAAAGGAAGGAATAAGCGGTATATTTCGAAGATCGATATGACATCAAGTACCATTTTTGGCAAGTACCATTGACACACGAGTCAAAGAAATATACCGGCTTTTTATTCGACAATAAGGTGTACAATTTTAAGGTCGTTCCATTCGGGTTACAGAATTCTCTAGCGGCCCTAGTAAGAACAGTCGATTTAACACTTGGCGTGGAATTAAGCGACAACATATTACCCTATGTTGACGACCTATTATGTCTATCGGAGACGTTTGAGGAACACCTCGAGCACTTGCATATAATATTTTCCAAATTCAGGGAGGGAAATTTAACAATAATTCCCAATAAGACATTGTTCTGCCAACAGGAAGTGAAGTTTTTTGGGTACATTTTTACCCAGAAAGGGGTAAAAACTGACCCAGATAAGCTACAAGCGATTCGCGATTTTCCTAGTCCTAAGAATAAGAAACAATTACAATCATTCTTAGGATTTGTAAATTATTATTCGCGATTCACAAGTCAATACGCCCGAGAAATTTCACCCCTGTTGAAGCTGTTAAGAAAAGGACAACCCTGGGTTTGGGATATAGAATGCAAGATGCATTTAAGAACGTAAAAAACCTGTTTGTGGAAGCAGTTACTTTGACACATCCGGTGGAAGGTCGGGGAACGTTTTTACAAACTGATGCGAGCGATAACGCTATAGCAAGTCAGCTGTACCAAGAAGACCAACAGGGCAGATTACAGGTAATAGGCTTTGTATCGAGAACACTGAAACAGGCGGAATTAGGGTATACAGTGTGCGAAAAGGAGCTTTTGGCAATCGTGCATGGCCTAAGGAAGTTTCGGCCATTGATAGTAGGGGCCCCATTAACTATCATTACAGACAACAAAGCACTAAAGTTTCTTTATTCATGCAATTATACCAATGCACGCATAACTAGGTGGATTCTTGCGATACAGGAATATCAGCCAAAAATGAGACACTGTCCGGGTAAAGAAAACGTTCCTTGTGACACTATAAGTCGGATGTATCAAACTAATATGGGGAATAATAGCGGGCAAAAGGGTTTAAATGTAATTAAAATAGGACAAATTAAGATAGAATGCCCTACAATTATACAAAAAATGTTTAAGGAGATGAGACAAGTCCAGGAGCAAGAACCTGAGCTTCTTTATATAATAAATCAAATAAATCAGTTTAATCATTATAACATTTGTAACAATGTATTATGTAAAATTGTAAACAATAGAACGAAGGTTGTGATGCCAAAACAAAATATTGTTCCATTTATAGAGCATGTACACAAACAATATGCACATTTAGGAAAAAATAAAATTGTTAAAATGGTAAACAAACATGTTTACATTATGAGTATAAATAAACAAGTCATGGATGTCATTAGGAAATGTCGGATCTGCCAGTTTGCAAAAGTAACAAATCGATATTTGCAAGCAAGGACTAAACCCATTTTAACACAACAGCCGGGAGAGATTGTTGCAGTCGATTTTTTAGGACCTTTGCCCCGGATCACAGGAGGTGAAAGGCACATTTTAGTTGTAGTAGACGTATTCTCGAAATTAGTAAAATTATATGCAGTCAAGCGCCCAAATACGACGAGTACAATCGCCAAACTGTCGCATTATTTTCAGACAATAGGGAAGCCTAGGCGAATACTCTCAGATTTCGGATCGGCCTTTACGTCTCGACAATGGAATTTATGGATGCACGACAACAGTGTTGATCATACATTAATTCCGGTCAGGCATCCACATGTAAACCATGCCGAGAGAATAAACCGAGATCTGGGCAGGATTCTTAGGACCTATTGTCATGAAGCGCAGTCATCATGGATGAGATACCTACCATATATGGGACAGGTAATTAACATCACTCCCCATGAAGTAACTGGATATTCACCTATCCAGGTACACCATGGGGAAGTACCGATATATATATGGGAGAGATTTCTGCCAGATGATTGTAGAAATGCGGAACAAGCGACACAAAGAGAGACATTACAGAATGTATTCGATCGCATCAGGACAGTGGGAGAAAGACGGGCTGCTATAAAAAATATAAACTGCCGAGAAACGTCGTTTCAACCGGGTGATTTAGTCCTAATCACTAGACACAATAGATCAGATGTGTCTAAGAACGAGACAGAGAAGCTGTTGTTAAGGTACCAGGGTCCTTATAAAATTAAGAGGAAAATGGGTCGAAGAACATATGAAATTGCAAACGTGGTTACAAATAAAATCCGAGGCATCTATGACATTAAAGACATTAAAAAGTTTTATGATGAGTAAGAAATATTTTAAACTGAATGCTATTAAGATAGTCAGTACCAATAATAACCGCGGTACTTTAAATAAACAAGAATTGTCTAGGTTACAACAATTAATAACAAAGTATTCAGATGTTTTGAATAAAAGACTCAGCAGGTCGAACAAATGTAAACAAGAGCTCAAGATTAGGGCAGGCACTAGTGTTTGTAAACACGGCCGCACTGAAAACATCCGGTGGACGGGCGGGGAACGATTTCATAAAACATTCCTTGCAACAAAATAAGCCGGACGTACCAGAATAATAGCGGGCAAAAGGGCCTAAATTAAATTAAAGTAGGACAAATTAAGATAGGATGCCCTACAATCATACAAAAAATGTTTAAGGAGATCAGACAAGTCAAGGAGCAAGAACCTGAGCTTCTGCATATAATAGGTCAAATAAATCATTTTAATCATTATAAAATTTGTAACAATGTATTATGTAAAATTGTAAACAATAGAACGAAGTTTGTGATGCCAAAACAAAATATTGTTCCATTTATAGAACATGTATACAACAAACAGTATGCACATTTAAGAAAAAATAAAGTTGTTAAAATGGTAAACAAACATGTTTACATTAAGAGTATAAATAAACAAGTCATGGTTGTCACTAGGAAACGTGGTTACAAATAAAATCCGAGGCATCTATGACATTAAAGACATTAAAAAGTTTTATGACGAGTAAAGGAATTCTAAAATGTGAACTTTACACTTATCATGAACCAAAAAACATAAACGCCAAATTAGAATATTGCTTCAATAATAGAACCAGTACGCAAGCGATAAGCGAAGTTAGGCAGGAATAAAATTGTCAGAATGATTAACAAACTGATTTAAAGTAAAAACAAGAATAAGCAGTAGTAGAATAAGGCTAAATCTAAACTTTAAACTTAGCTACTTATCTGTAAAGGGACAAATGTAAAGCCGAATGTAAATCAAACTATTTAATAACTGAACCAACATTGCAAACATTACAAAGTATTATTCAGGAAGTCTGTGTGTATTGAGCAAACATTGCCGAGCTACATCCACTGCGTAAGTCAACAAGCCGGTTAAATCAAGAAGCAGCAGAACTTTAATAAATTGTACAACAAATACGCTGTCAGACCTTGCAAAATAAAACAAGAAATCTGTGTGCATGAAATAGTGGGTCGTTAGATTTAATTTCGATAATCTGGACACAAGCCAGTTTTATAAACTATACAATATAAAGCTAGAGAATTTGAAGGCAAGGGTCGTTATGTTTTAACATGATAAGTTCAAGGAAGCAATGCATCAAATTATTGTGTATTTTGATAGGATGTTTACAAGCAAGCTCATTGACCTTACCAGGTAGAATGGAATGTGGAATTCACGTAATTACGACAAGGGGTTCTATCGGAAAATAAACAAACCCAGCTAGATAAACTGTACTTCCATAGCTGATACAATAAAAACATGTGATACTTAAGATATAAAAGGAATATGTTTAAAATATAAGATTGTAGAATTAGTTAGGTTTTTATTTGCAAGTAGGCTTGTTATGAAGTCATTGTTTTAAAGCCGTAACTGATATAGATGAAATTGACGTAGTAGATAAATAAAGGAAATGACAGCCATTAGTGTGGTGAACAATGTGTCAATTGACGAAATAGAATTTAGTATAGACAAAAGTGACTAATAAATTACTAATGGAATGTGTTTGAAGTGTTTCAGGTTGAAAACTTATCAAGAGACAAGAAATTATTAATAAGGAAATTTTTGTAATAGCATAAGATAGTTTAAGTAGGATTAAGGTTATGAATTGGTAAAAAATATTTTAATAAATTAAAAACATTTTTGACCTCTCTAGCGGGGAACTTGCAACGGTCTGATATACCGTGGCAAATAGGAAATAAATAATTTCCTGTTTTTAAGTAATAAAGTTGATTTTTAAATTAATCAAGTTGGGAGTTATATAAATAATAAAGAGTGAAAAATTAAATAAAACCTTAAAAAGAATAATTAAGCTAAATTAAAAAATATTAAAGAATAAATTTTTTAATAACTAGCTAAATTTAACCATCGGGAGAGAGGCGAAAATTTTCTAAGAGCTTAAAAAAGCTATCTTAAGAACCAAACCACGTAGAACTTTCATCGACATTTTAAAAGAACCAGAATAAGTCAGAATAAACATTAGTGAAAACAAAATTTGAAAAACTTGAAAAACAAAAAAGTTACAGCAGTTTTAATAAAATAGACATTTTTCAGTGTTCCAAAAATGATAATCAAACTCTGCAAGCTAAAACAGATTCGTTGCCCGACTTGCCTGTACAAGGAATACATCCAAAGATAGCAAGTATTGCAGGCGGGGTGAGGTAGGTTAAATTCACCGCTATATATACTAGGTCTCTAAGACTTTAGAGACAGTCTGAAATAAATTTTTAATACGAGGTGCCGCGGAACGCTATGCTGGACCGCGAGTAGGACCGTCATCAGGCCAGATGGACAAAACCTCAACGCTTTCGACGTCCAGGACTACCAAGGGATGAAGGCTCCAGACTCAGCCTCCAGGACGCGGGAATTGAGAAAAACCACCACCGACGAACCAGGGATGGCGACTTCCGATGTCCAAGGACCAGGGAATCCAGACGAGGGACTCCAGGACCGGCAGGAACATCTTTGGCAAGTCAATTTCTCTATTCGATACCAATTACGTCAAATTTAGTTAGTTAATTTTATTAAATTCAAACAAATATTCAAGCTTAAACAATGACTTCCCTCTTTATAAAATTTTAATAAATTGTATGCTAAATAAAATGAATTTATGTGATCAGAATATTTCAAATGATAAATATTAAACTTACAAAGGGTTTTTGGCCATGAGCCATTTATTTTAAAGGAAATGAGAACTTTTCGAATAGTATAAATTTAAGAATTAAGTGTCATAAAATACGAATTTAACAATTCAATATAGAAGATAAATTTTTATTATGTGTAATTTGGGAAATAATTTTATGTTTATGTAAATGTAATTGACATATATGGAAATTATAAGTTTTTAAAGTATGAGAAACAACAAGTGAATTAGTGAATTGTTTTGTCAATATAATTGTGTTGTATTTGAAGGGATAAATTTTCTTTTTTATTTAAATAAATAAAATTAAATATGTTATAAAAATCAACAGTATTTGCATGTCATCCTGTGTCGAATAATCAATAAAAACTGTTTAGCTTTTTCCAACTAATATGAAAATGATTATTAAATCAGTAAACAAATTTAATTAAATTTCATTAAATGATAATAGTTAAAGCCTAATGTTTTTAAAGAGTTTCTCTCAACTATCTTCATGAGCTAGCCTAAAGATTAGTTGGTTTTTTAAATAAAAGTCCAGAGATTTATCTACTGGCAGATTGTGTTTAAAAGGATACAGGAGCCTTTTAAAATAGGTAATTTAAACACGATCATATTTTGCACGTTCCCTTGCTGTCTCTGCAGATCATCACCAGGTGGTAAGACTCTGTGATTATTTTGTGTATTATTTTAAAAGTGTTTCTTTCCAGCTGACTATTGAAATGACATGTGTGACTATATCTAGACCATACATAATTGATAAACCAATTTTGAAGAGTTTATACTTATTTTAAATAGTAGTCAGCGGGAATAGGCTTGTTTTGGGCCTGGCCCTACGAGCGGGAAATATACACGTAACTCAGGGAGTTTAGCACGGTTGAACAAGCGGGGTGATTGGCAGATGTTTGGTTTGTTTATAAATAAGTTTTTAAACAACAAAATTTTTGTATTCTGCGAGATGGGATATCAAATTAAAGCAAGGGTGGGACGTTGCAACACACACACACACACACACACACACACACACACACACTCACACACACGCACACACGCATACACACAAATATATATACAGGTATATATATATATATATATATATATATATATTAAGTAAAATACTTTTATACGTTTTTTTATTTATATTTTATAATACGATTTTCAAAACTTTTTTGTCGTTTATTTTCCTACAAATATTAGTACATCATTTAGCTAAAAGATTGATATTTGTATAACAAAAAAAAATTTTAACAATTCTTGCACTTCATATATTTTTAATCGGTTTTTTATTTATGTAAACATGAAGTTAATAATATGTACTGAATAAATGTCATTCTAATCTATTAATCATTATTTGGGAGGTTAAACCTATATACATTACAAGTATTTATATTGTTATCGGCATTTATTATTAACCTATTTCTAATTATTATTTTTCTTATTTCTGATTTGGATTTCAAAGTACTTTTCATTTGTAACTATGTGTAGTTTCACAGGCTCTGTATTAGTAAATTACTCAATGGTTATTTCTGTATGATAAACAATACTTTGGTTTAGGGCTAGTGGTTGTTTTATGCTTGTCATGTCACAGCAATGAGTACGTTGTTGTTTGTTACCAAAATATGTACAGATAACGTCCCTTGTTACCGTTTCACGCTCGTTGAGACTTTTTACAAGCACAAATGCCTCAAGTTACTTACACTGAGTTACTTCTGAGTAATTTCCACTAGAAAATCGTCAGTTTATATGACATGACCTACATATTCACTCAGTCTGACACCGTGCAATATATCCTGCCACGTTAACATATCGTGGGAACGTTCTCCCGCTAATGACTACCAAATTAAATTTGCAAAACCGGATTCCCATTTCAGACTTGTTAACCTTTTTTTACAGTAAATTTATTTATTGGTTTCAACGTTCTACCATAAATACTGTAGACAATTGAAGTGGTTCAGCCTTATTATTCAAAATTTATCAGCATAGGGTAAAGTGAACAATATTACATAACAACAAAATTAAAATCGTAATTTAAATACCAATAATATAAAAGGTGTTTTTCAACTTACACAAAAATTTAAAAATCCTAACTACAAACGACACGTTTTAAATGCAGCAAGGCTGTTGTTTTATTTAATTATGTTTTGATATTTGTACGGTTAGGAGCCACAGTATATTGGTTTTCGAATAAACCCAACAATAACAGTTAAGTAAAAATCCTTAAGGAGTCATAACTAAGTATATAATAGTTGTGTACCTTTTAAAAAAGAATCCCAAATAAATATTTATTTATTTTTTCCTCTTAGACCATACTCCACCTATATATATACAAATTATATTATATTTTTATTATTATATAATAATATAATATTTTTATATTATTATATAAAAATATTTTTTGTCTCAAATTTTCAATCTTTGGTAAATTACTTTATATTTTATTAATCCACCCAAGTTCAAATATATAGTTTTCAACTTGTAGTGCATGACACTTGATGTTAGTGGAATACTTAAAATCGTATTTCATTACTTATATTTAGTTAAATATATTTAGATTTGTGTGTACGAAAAACGTGACACAAAGGGGCAAGTTATGCAGTATAGTAATTTCGTCCCATTTAGCTTAAAATAAGTGATAGCATAAGATTTCATAAAACAACAGACTTGATGTTAACTTTTATGTGGTAAAACAGCAGTATTTACGCTTAATTGTGTTATCTTACTTCGTTTATATAATTCAAATTATAAAAAAGAAAAGTAGAGTTTTTAAAAAATTGTACAATAATTACGCTAATTGTGTTATCTTACTTCGTTTATATAATTCTAATTATAAAAAAAGAAAAGTAGAGTTTTTAAAAATTTGTACCCCAAAGTGAGAATTTATTATTTTAAAAAATATTTCAATTTTGTAAACAAACTATAGTTGTTTTTAAATACATAAATAAAAAGTGTTGTGCTTTGCGAATGAAGTATTGTGAATCGAAGTATTTGACGACATGTATAAACTGCTATTTCTGTATAGTGTTTATCAAGATTTTATGCTGTGAATTTTCATAAATGTTTATTGACTAAATATAAAGTATTTGAATGTCCGGGAGAATGTGCATTATATTAGTGTTATATTTATTACTAGATAATTTTGAAAGATTTATAAAGTCAAACTAAACCTTAAGGAATCAAAGTTTTGCAATTCAGAGAATATGAAGTAGTCGTATAAAATCGACTAAACCTAAATCAATAGAACAATGTCGTAATATCAAGGATCTATAAAGTGGATTCCTGGGTAAACCATTCAAACAAACCATTAGCCTCCTAATATATTGCAGCCTGAACATAGATACATTGTTTAATTTTGCAAATAAAAGAAAATGAAATTGCTCCAGCTTTGTTAAATACATTGCCAAATGTGTGTCACGTAAACTATAAGATCCTACTTTATTTGTGGTGTAACTTGTATTATCTTGTGTACTTAAAAGTATACCAAATATGGTTCATAATATATTAAAACTCGTCAGTTATACATATAGATATTGTTAGTAATTAAATAAAGCCAATCAAAAAAAAAATTAATATTATTCAACTCTATTTATAATTGCTTTAAATAATCAAAACGTTTTCTAAATGCTAAAACAATATTTTAACAGTTAGCACGAGTATTTTTTTTAAAATATAAAATCATTTTTGTCTATTAAATGCCATAAATCCAGAATTGTTCGTGATGTTTTTTACTTCATAGTTGTGACGTCACTTCTTCATATTTGTGAATGTTTGTGACGGAACAAGTCTGATGTCTGAAATTAATCAATATCAGGGACACATGGCTCCTTGTCAAATGTCCCATTGATGGGTCCGTCATTAATCTGCTCTGAATTCAACGGAAGAATAAAAAAAAGAAAACTCTAGGCATCCACATTACGCCTGCGAACTATAAATTTTCACTAATGTTGTAGTTATTGACCAACTGGAAATCGAACGAGTTGTAAGTAATCACATTGGAAGTAAATTATGTTATTAAAATATTTACATACTCTTTGCGACGAAAATAAATTCATGTCCACATCAGCTATATTAAACCATAAAATAAATCGCATTACTAAATCACATTTAATGTCGTTTTTTAATGTTAAATAATACACACAACCTAAACCACAAATATTTATCATCTAGACTTATTTACATTTCGGTTATATAGTTACCATCCTTAGAGACATAACAATAAATACTCTGAGTATGCGTTCTCATTACATATTCAAAGTATATATTGTCATGTCTCTGAGGATCGTTTCTTCGTCGCCTAAATATACATAAGACTAGAATAACATTTTTTGTAGTTAGAGGTTGTTTGTATTATTTTGTAAAATAAATACAAAATAAAACCTAATTTTATGATATCAAGATGATATATAGATTTTATATATCTATTTTGATGTATACTAACTTTACAAATATATTTTTTTATTCCTATTAGAAACTTTAGAATTAAATTTCACCTAAAATATCACCTGAAGGTTTCTTTAGCCAATATATGAGTTCCTTTGTAGTACAAAACTAGGTAATGTAATAATTTCTTTTGGTTATGTAAGTGTTTCAATTGATAATTTCACACTGAAGTAGTACAATGTCTAGTATAATCAAATGATCTAGTAGAGTTTTTCAACAACCTCAGATCTATAAGATTTATATAATTATCCTTAAGGAGATACAATTAATATTTAAATTAAAGTACAGTACTACCAAGTTTATATATTCCCCCTTATCTATGCACCTAATTCTTATTTTATATTAAATTAAATATCCTATATAATTAACGTATTTTATGACATAATGTACAAAAAAATGAATAAATAATGTATAAGATAAATAAACGAATTACGACTGAAGAAAATACAACAGTATTAAATAAAAACAAAAAATATAGCGACAAATTCTATAACCTCATAATGCACGAAATGTACTAACTTGTGCATGCAGCAATGACCATCAAGATAATAAACACACAGATAGCCTACATATTGGTCTCTTTCGCTCTCTGTGTATATCTGTCCGTCAGTCTGTCTTTTTTCCCCTATATCCCTATCTCTCTACCTTTCTCTCTCTCCCCCCCTCTCTCTCTCTCTCTCTTTCTCTCTTTGTATCTGTCTATATTATTCGAAAATACTAATGTACATCACCAATAAAAAGGATGTCATATGCTCAGATAATAAAACAGGAGCACCAACAAATAAAATAAAAGGAAGACGAAAAAATGATTTTATATGGCTGTGGAAAGTGTGTTCAAGCATACTCAAGATTTCTATAAAATATTACACTACGTAAGCTAATAGTAGCAATGTGCCAAAGCAACATATTAGTCTATGGAAAACAATATGAGAAATATCATTTTTCAATCAAAATCAAAGTCATATTTAGTTTGTTATTAATATGCTAATTTAATTTGTATCAGAGGTTGATATGGCAAGGTAGATTTTAGGTAATTGTTAACTGTCCATTTACATTGAAAACAAACTGTGTATGGTTTTTTATATTTAAAAATTTTGTTTAATTTAGACTAATTTGTTAAACTAATTTCATATAATGAGCTAATTAATTGATCACAAGTGAAAGGTTAGATAAATAAGACAACGGTCGTCTTTATAAATGGAATGCTTAAGCAGGACAAAATATAATTTAGGAGTTTGTCTTATTACTCGGAAATATTTTCTCTCTTGAAAAAGGAATAAGTGAAATCACACTTAGAAATCTGTAGAATTTGCTTTAAAAACTGTAATGCAATCTGTTTACAACATATATAAAAGTTTAGACTTATAAAAGTTTATGTTTTCAACTTTTTCACGAGCAACAAAGTTGTTGATAAATATGTTATTGTACTCCTATGTGGGTTTTATGAGATCATGAGATTAAAATTAACAATAAAACCCCTTTCTACGGTCCCACCATTATCTTTTGCCAGCACGGGTACTTGTACAAACTCTATTATAAACAACTGCAAAAATTTAAACAGTTTACTCTAAATCTTAATGCTTAATATTTTACTAAAACAAACGCAGTAGTATATTAAACCAAGCTTGGATGACGATGACTAAACTAAAAGCCAAGCCCTGATGAAGGCGACATCTTCGTCGAAACTAGTTTATTTGCTTTAATAAACTAATGTGATTGTTTTAACAAACTAATGTGCAATGAGATTTAGATTAAAAGCTGTTTAAATTTTAACCGATGTGAATTGTTCTCACTTGATAAGCTTCAATTAACTTACTATTATAAACGATTTTGCAATGTGCAAAAATGGGAATGTTTCGTGTTTCTCTTCATTCCTGTAGTATGTTTCATTACCTATGAAACATTATGCAATCACGAGAAATTTCGTGTAGTTTTAAATACTTCAGGATTTAATTCTAGGTTGTGTCGAGTACTTCTCTACCTACCTATTCCTTAATCATGACTGCTATATGTTTTACTGTAGCGTGTATTTTTATAAACGTGCGTGAGCTTGGCATGTATATATGTGTGCGTGAGTGTGTGTTTGCAAATATTAGTCATATTTAATGTTCTCAACTATATTTATAATTATTTTTTTAACAGATTAAAAAAAATATTTTAATAATTTATAAAACACTAAAGTATAAGTTGTTCACAGAGGGTTTTAGCCAGGCCTACTTTTATTTCCCGCAGGACGCAAAGATTTATAGCATTAACAAATCCTACCTGTAAAAAATTGGCTGAACTGTCGAACAGGGACATATATTATACTGGGATGGTGAGACTCAATGTTGTTTCTTAAATATAGAACATTACAAGAGCGTGTATGAAAACACAATCTCGTTTACTAGTATAGAGACAACACAATATTAGAGAAGCAATTTCATTTTATTAGACCACCCGAAATAAGTACTGAATAAATGATAAACAGGTTGAATCATAAGTGTAACACCGTCTTCGGTAAATAATTATTTAAAAACCGGTAAATATTCTCCTCTGATTAGATGTTTAATAAGTTACCATCTATTCAATATAGAAGCAACATTATAGAACCATATTGCAACGCGTTATTAGTAAACATAATTTTAACATTATCTTTTGAATAATTTAGTATTGAAAAACAAGCTTGTACAAAATGTTAAAAGTAAGTCTATCACTTAATTTTAATCATTTTCAAAGAAACAGAACGAGAGAGTAGACTTTCATAATAAGATAAATACAGTATAAATAAATTAAGCATTTATTCGAAATACGAATTTCGTGATTCATATTATTAGCAATTTAAATTCAAAAGTTAAAATAGCTAATACGAACGTAACGTAAGTTAAACGATGGGATTGTCATCCATAGTTGCACATTCATCATCACGAATTTCTAAATATTCTTAAAGACTTTGTCTCTTTGTTGTTTCTCATTACCATCGGAACATCACTATCACATTTACCTAATCAGAAACCACTCGCTGAATTTAAAATTAAATTTTAATAATTAAAATAAGGATTAATGAGAAAATGGATTTTCATTGCACTAACATATTTACCTTAGTGCACATGTTATAATTTTACTCAAGCTACAAGTAATGTAAGGTGATACTATAGTTACAAAATTAAAATTTTTGTCTATATTTATCATTTAATTTTAATGACAAAAACAAGTTCATAGGTACTAACTCATAGCTGCTTATAAATATTCACACAATATATACTGTAGAACGTATTACGTCTTCTAATTTCTTTATTCTATACGGACTATTTTACAATGAAAATATTAGAGAAACCTTCAATACCACAAAAAATAATCAAAAATACCAAATAAAACAAGTTACTTAAGAATAAACTCTTGTGTACTTTTCGATAACCATGTCATCTTCATAAGAGGATCATATTAAAAGTTAGAAGTTACAAACTAGAGTGAGGATAGTCTTATTTATTTTTGTGGTATTGGGGTTCTATCCAATATTTTCATTCTAATATATTGTACCACTGTGCTCTTGATAGTGTATATACCGACTATATCTATATTAGATATTACCACATTCGTAATATCCACATTTACAATCTGCAATATTCAACAGTTATGATATTTTTATATAAATTGTATTTTTATTGTAATATATCGTCCCACTGTGCCCTAGATAGTGTATATACCGACTATATCTATATTAGATATTACCACATTCGTAATACCCACATTTACAATCTGCAATATTCAACAGTTATGATATTTTTATATAAATTGTATTTTTATTGTTATATATCGTCCAACTATGCCCTTGATATTGTATATACCGACTATATCTATATTAGATATGGCCACATTCGCAATACCCACATTTACAATCTGAAATATTCAATCGTTAAGATATTTTTTTCTATTAATTGTATTTTTATTGTAATATATCGTCCAACTGTGCCCTTGATATTGTATATATCGACTATATCTATATTAGATATGCCCACATTCGCAATACCCACATTTACAATCTGAAATATTCAATCGTTAAGATATATTTTTCTATTAATTGTATGTTTATTGTAATATATTGTCCCACTGTGCCCTTGATATTGTATATACCGTCTATATCTATACTAGATATTACCACATTCGTAATAGACAGTAACAATCGGAAATATTCAACAGGTATGATATACTTTCTATAAATTGTATTTTTATTGGGCTAAATTAAAACTATTCAAAATAGTATTTGTATGAGTTTAAAGGTTTTTCTACAGATATAATCCTACATCTAGATTTACTGTAGAGCTAACAAAAACACATGTTGTGCGTAATATGTTTGTATACACTTTGTCAGATATTCATTTGACACCACACTCTTAGAATATTATATCAGTTCACGTATTAACAGACACGTTCCATACACGTGCTATTGTCTTTGCTATGAATACTAAATACTTTTGGTTTATAAATGATTTTTAAAAAATTGTACAAACATACATTTATATATTTGTTTTATAATTCACATTTATAAACTGTAATTCACTATTATTTTAATGTCATAATTAAAACCTTATTTCACAGCAATCTACCCAAGCTACAAGTTATGTTCTTCTTCTGATTCACGATTACACCCCATGCATGAGTATATTATTTCATACTTTTAATAGGTATAACATTGGTTGTTATAATGTTAAGCGGATTGTTTTTAACATTTTTATTACAACTTTAGAAAGTAGATCGTCCCGTTCCACGGATTGTTCCACGATTTAACGATCGTGCTGATGTTCACCATAATTGGAAAATCTAATCGAGTTCACGATGTAGTAACACTTGACGGCTCTGCGCTTTAACGTATAAATGTGTAATAGGTTTTAGTTTATAGCAGGGATGTATTTTTAAACGAGTGATACTTTTCTATATTGGGCATGCTCTGGTACTTGTATTTCCTAAATAATAACTAACTGGTTATTGCAAAGAATTGTATTCTTAGTGGTGCACATTAGATTGACTTTCCTATCGTATATATACATAGTCATTACATATGTGCTTTCTCTTATCCAATATCAATAGTCTTCTTGAGTGGCACATACAGAAAAATAAGTGAATAAAAATCTGTTGGAAATGTATATAAAATATAAACCGACAGTAATTAAAGGGGATATATAAACAATATATATATTTTTTAAATTACATAGGTTACTTAAATACAAGAATATTTATTAATTTATATCCAAATTTATTTAGGATATAAATTAATAAATAAATATATATAACCATATATATATATGTATGTATATATAAAAACTTTATAACATAAAATTATATATATATATATATATATATATATATATATATATATATATACATATATACACATATGCATATATTAGGTATAATATTTGATTTATGTTTTGTTTTCGTTTGGTACTAAAATTTTTAAAATCTATTTATTGTTATAGTACTATGAAAACTTTGATGTCATGTACGAGTATATACCAATATTTATGAAATAAAACAGTTTGAAATGCTTTGAATACACTAATACAATGCATATAATACATAGCGTGGTTGCTATAAATTATTGCAATATCCGTTGGAAAATGTAGAAAGACATAGATATAGTTGTAAATACGAACGTAATTGAAAATATTGGTTACTGGAAGAAACAAATGTTGAAATGCAAAGGTTAGGTGTGTAGTGTGTGTGTGTGTGTCTGTGTGTGTATGTGTGTTGTGTGTGTGTTGTGTGTGTATGTATGTATGTGTGTGTGTGTGTGTGTGTGTGTGTGTTTGTGTGTGTTTGTGAGTGTGTGTATGTTTGTGTCTGTGTGTGTATGGGTGGGTGGGTGTTTGTGTCTGTGTGTGTGTGTGTGTGTGTGTTTGTGTGTGTGTTTGTGTGTGTGTGTGTGTGTGTGTGTTCTGTGTGTGTGTGTGTGTTCTGTGTGTGTGTGTGTGTGTGTGTGTGTTGTGTGTGTATGTGTGTGTGTGTGTGTGTGTGTGTGTGTGTGTGTGTGTGTGTGTGTGTGTGTGTGTGTGTGTTTGTGTGTGTGTGTGTGTGTGTGTGTGTGTGTGTTGTGTGTGTATGTGTGTGTGTGTGTGTTCTGTTGTGTGTGTGTGTTCTGTGTGTGTGTGTGTGTGTGTGTGTGTTCTGTGTGTGTGTGTGTGTTGTGTGTGTATGTGTGTGTGTGTGTGTGTGTGTGTGTGTGTTTGTGTAAGTGTGTGTGTGTGTGTGTGTGTTTGTGTGTGTATGGGTGGGTGGTTGTTTGTGTCTGTGTGTGTGTGTGTTTGTGTGTGTGTGTGTGTGTGTGTGTGTGTGTTTGTGTGTGTGTTTGTGTGTGTGTGTGTGTGTGTGTGTGTGTGTATGTGTGTGTGCGTGCGTGTGTGGTGTGTGTGTGTGTGTGTATGTCTGTGTGTGTTTGTGTGTGTGTGTGTGTGTGTGTGTGTGTGTGTTTTGTGTGTGTGTGTGTGTTTGTGTGTGTGTGTGTGTGTGTGTGTGTGTGTGTGTGTGTGTGTGTGTGTGTGTGTGTGTGTGTGTGTGTGTGTGTGTGTGTGGTGTGTGTGTGTGTGTGTGTGTGTGTGTGTGTGTGTGTGTGTGTATGTCTGTGTGTGTGTGTGTGTGTTTGTGTGTGTGTGTGTTGTGTAGGAGTGTTAGTATGTACGTATTTAATTTTATAACTAAACCTTTCAACTGTCTAAGAATTTAAACAAACCCATTTATCCTAATTTTTGAAAGTCCAACACGAAACGTATTATATGAAATGTAGTTACAATGTAGGGTTAAATGTAGTTACAATGAAATAAACGTTTCTTTAACTAAAAGTAGTTTTAGAAATCTCATGTTCTGTGATATTCCACTAGTTAATGTAACGCAGCGAAATTGCTTTCGTACAAATGAAACATTTGGTTCCTGGGGCACGGGAATACAAGGCTACCAACATCCGTGTCAATAAAAATATTTAATACCAATTTGAAGTTATCTGTTACGTTGCAGCTGTTGTTAGTTTTGACTACTGAGCAAAACCCACAAAGAAAATTTATTCCTCAGGAACACTATCGTTGTAATTCAATATCCATACATCTCTAATAAATAAAATTATGGCATTGGTAAAGATAGTGATTATTATTCTAATATTTAACGTAACCAGAAACTAATGTCACCGTGTGGAATGAGAGTAATTCAAACTAATTCTGTTTTAGTGTTTTGAATATTTTTAATTAAAATAAAAATTTCTAAAATACCAAATAAATAACACTTATGCAAGTTACGTTTTACACTAAATGTAATTAAGCAATAGTAATATACAATGATATGACATCAAGTTCGACCACGACTTTCTCATTTATACGATATTACTTTTTTCACTTGGTTATTTGTTTTATCTACACCCTTATTTAGAATCATTGTATATATAAAGTGTATATAAAGATAATTTTGTATCACATTTTATTATAAATACACTGCCAGTCTCTTAGTACTATTTTATAAATTCTGATAATACAAATCCAAAAACAATAATAAAGTAAATAAAAATCATTCTTTTTATGAAGATATAAATAGAACAATTTTTATAGGGCAGATACTTATATAATATATTACATTACAAAAACATGTTTTTTACAAAGTTTTTATAGTTTTATTTAAAAAAAAAAAAAAAAAAAACAGTTTATTCGTATGCTGGTAACATACTTATATCAATACCTCTCAACCAAACTGTAGTTACCTGATGGAATAAACATCTTATTAACTGAAAATTAATAATTGTTTATCAATATTTTCAAGCATTAGTAATGACAAAATGAAACAAAAAAAATATACTTAGGCCTACTTCATCTTTTAGATGAAATAAAATTCCTAATGTAACCGAATTAACAGTGATCTCGCAAAAATGCAATTTTTAAATTAGTTGTAATATTTCTTCCTACACTCTTATGTATTTAGTACGCCTAATTATTTATCATAATGAAAATAAATTATATAAATGAAATAAGGCATGAAATTTATATTAGTTGGTAAGGGGTATGTATTATAACCGAAGTTAAAGCTTAAACTATCTTATTAATTAATTTTTATATATTTTTCAATCATATAATTCCTTCCCCCTTCAAAATTTCTATGCTTAAAACGTTCAGTGCTCAAGTTCTTTTCGGACTTTTTTCAATTTAGGGGATACAAAAGTTAAAAACGTTTTATACGATGTTGGCAAGTAAGAGTAAATAGTACTAATGCATGTTTAGATTACAGTACAGCATAGCAAAAACATATCCCCCTTAGAATAACTTCGAATAGTCCTTTATATCAATTATGGTTTTACCGTAAAGTACTAAAAGTCATTATTTTCCAAACCGATCAGACAAATAAAACTTAAAACCATTCCTGCATCCAACTGATATCACAAAATTTCAGAAACACCTTACGGTAATATGTAGACCCAGCTTTGCCGTTATCAGCAAAGCTAAAGAGATTTGTAATACAGACTAGTAAATTCAGCCGGATGTTAAATCTTCTCTAAATATAACTATGTAGATTACGAAGGGGCCTAATAAGTTTCTAATTAATTTTTAATATGAATTAGTCACAACTGTTTCTTGTAAGTAACGTTTTGTTGATAACAGGTAAACTTAATTTAAAAACAAAAACTTTTTTTTATTTAAAGTAAAGATTAAGTTATTATCAATTACCATTTTAATCTGATATGTGTGCACGAATATGTTAAGTGAATAGTTATAGACGATGACAAAAAGACGGATTGATAGAGCGAGAGAGGGATAATAAGACAGAAAAAGATAGAAAAGAAAACTGGAACAATAGAAACCAATAGGAAGATATAAACTTGTTATTCATATGAAAGTAAAATGATATTTTGTAAAATTGCAAATACCCTTCTCTACGATTTAACTGTTAGAACTTTTTATTGGGAAATATCTAATTAAATTCGGTATATTCATGAGTCATGAATACTTAATTTATTAACAAGTCGGCAGCCTTTCGACAACTATATTTTTAGCCTCATTCGGATCTGATCTCTTCCTTTGTACTATTTTCAAAGATAATAAAACCAGAAGAAAACTTTCCTTCTACATTTTTAACCAGTTTAATAGTAGAACATTTTTTCTAGCATTATTCATGGTAACGTTCCAGAAATATTATTTAATTAGGAATTCTTTACTCAAGAATCAACCGTATTTTTGTTGCTCAAAAAAATATTTGTGAGTTTACACCTCATCGTATTCTCTTAACTCTTTTTTATTGATTGGTAATAAATTAAATAAAGCTAAAAACATTTCTACTCCTAATCATATACAATATCAAGAGGAAAATGGTACACTAAAATACGATAAAAACATATTTAATGTATTAGAATAAATATATAGACTCGCTGTCTAATTTGTCAATTTTTGTATTCCAGATTGTGTTTTGTATTAGGATTCTCTGATGTTAATGGGTTGGTCATGGAAGCGTACATAAGTGTTTAATCTTAGGTCACTTGTAATACTATTTATTTATACTATGATTTTAATATTGGGGGTTTTTCCAGTATTTATATTTTTATTCTAATACTTTGGACCATTTTAAGAAAAATCGATATTTATATTTCATACGGAAATTAAAATCTCAAAATATTATCAATGTTATTTAATAGAAGAATGGTAAATACAACAAAGCATTATAGAACTAAACGTTGTAGAAATGTATAAGAAATTGTTAGGGTGAAGTGAACATATTGTAGCTACATGGGTTAGAAAGGTACAGGAACATACTACACTCGTAGTAGGTAAAAGCGTTTGACGTCAGTCAGACGTAAAAAAAATACGTCCGGATTAGGGACTCCTCTGCAGGGGATCAGCTATTATAAACCCTCGTACTAGTCCTACAAAATGACAGATTACTTATATTCTTGCACTGATAATTCCAATCTCAAATGTGGCTTCTCAGTATGTTGTACGCTGTGACTCCACGACTCAGTTTTTTTACTTGAAGAGTATATCATCAATGGTTCACAATACCTGGAACTGTCCCCAAGCACAAACACTGACACACTCCAGGCAAGTGCAGGAGTGTATCATCAATGGTTGACAATACCTGGAACTGTCCCCAAGCACAAACACTGATACACTCCAGGCAAGTGCAGGCGTGTATCATCAATGGTTCACAATACCTGGAGCTATCCCCAAGCACA
>JBAIZL010000006.1:12742704-12795204 GCA_036971475.1 Prosapia bicincta | reverse complement strand
AAAGGTATTGTTTGTGAATGTTAAATCTGTAAACTGTGGTTTCTTATTAAATTAATAACGTTTAGCTCTTGGAATTGGATATACGGACAGATTATTGAACAGAGTGTATCTCTTCTAGCATGAATTGATCTGTGATCATTCTTCATTTACCTTAAAAGTTATAAATTATTATTATATCTATACATACATTATTATATCTATAACTATACATTGTAATGTCAAATAGATTTACTATGTGAATCTTCTAAGACCATCTAAGATATCTATTACATATTTGTTGTAACAAGTTTACACATTAAATAATTTTAATAGCCACATTATATTATATTCCTCGGTAAATAACATCAGCCTGGGCATTTTAAAATATACTAGTTAATTAAAATAAGTCCATTCCTAGATAGGTTAACAATAAGTATACTTACGTTGTATAATAATTAGGACAATATAAGTAAAATAGCATAACCTATGCTTTGAAACAGCTGTTCAATATATCCTATAAAACGAGTGGTTTTTTTGAAATCATCTGTTATCACTTATTTTAGGCGAAAAGGAAAGAAATAACTCTATTGCATACTTTGCTCCTTTTGTAAAAGGTTTTTTATCCATATAAAACTTAAATTAATTTTTTAATAAATTTAAAGTATGTTTAAATCATTTTTAAAAAAATTAATAATTGTCATCCACTTTAAATTTTAGTAAAATGTATTTGATCTTGAATGGATGAACAAATTGCAATTTTTTACCGAGTGAAAAATTGAACAAGATATGTAAACTAATAGAAATAATTGAAAAACATATGATTTTTTTACACTTACCAATACCTATACAGCTCCAAAATATTGCAATAAATTTCACTGATTACGTGTTCTAATAATTGAAAAAAGGTTATATTTCTTACAGAAAGTTTTTTAACCCCTAAAATACACCTAATCTGTTATAAAAAAGGAATAAATATTTTTGGTTTCTATCTGCAAAATATATTCTATAAATACTATTTTTTATTTCAATTTTGAAATAAATTCTTTTAAATAAAATTAAACTTTTAGCAAACATACTACAGTTTATAACCTAACTACATTTACATGATAAATGCTAACGTTAGTACATTGTAGGTTTTAAACCTGAGTTAGCTTCATTTATACAACGGGACAAGAAATAAGCACCATTAAATGTCCCTGTGGCAACAAACTTCCTTCTTTACTTCCCACTTTTATTGCTTTCTCGGAAAATAAAGAATGTTATTGCCCAATTACTTTGCTCGCCCTTATGTGTGATTGTAGCTCTTCGTCGGATCGAAATATCCGGCAATAACATAAGTAAATGCTTTACAATTTACTTTGTAATTAGTTCCTTACTTATATAGCGAAGCAGCAATCCGTCTCACATTACTTTTATTCACTTTATATCGTTTGTTTAGTTTTATTTAATGCAATATACTAAAAAGTAGAACCGCAGTATTGTTCCTACGTTAAGCTAAAAGTTTCTATTGTAATTTGTTGATCTTCTGGAAATAATTCAGCATGTTCCATAAATGTTTTAACTAACGTAAGATCGGTCTTATTTATAGGAACATTTTCGTTTTTAAAAATGTTACTAGCAGCGTTATGAAGGGAACCATTCTAGATGCCGTACAATTTGTTTGTACCTGTGATCATGTTGATCGATAGGGATCGAAGGTATTTAGCCGCACGCTAACTACTAGAATGATGGTATCATACAATATGATATAGCTTGTTCGGAGTATATCATATTCTGAGTCTAGTGGTTTTGTATATTCTCAAAATTGGAGTGATTAACAAAATATGATTCCCAATAATTTGCTATAAAATATGGGAAATATTTTAGATGTTTATTTGCGCGTTACTTTGGAAGCAGTGGTTACAGTACTTCTGTTTAGCAGAGATTAAACTATTGAAATACTCTACATCCGAATCACTCACGTATCATAGAGAAAAAATTGTAGAACAAAATAAAATTATTATAAAGCTATTGTCTAAGGTCTATGTTGTTAAGAGGAGTACTTCTTATAATAATCAAAGTATAGGTTAAACTTTGTAACCTGCCACTTGGGGGTCTGGGGAGGACGAGTGGAGGGTGGAGGGGCACACAGGTCATTTTCAAAAACATCGACGCTTCTACTTCTTTGACTCTTAGGGTTGACTTAAATGTTGTTAACTATTTATTTTTTTTATGTATTGTAAAAATAACAACAAATGTATAAAAGGCGTTAACGGAAGCGTGCTAATAGGATTGTCTAACGGTTGAGACCGGTAGGGAGCGATTTATGGCCCCCACGAGGGGTGACGACAGTACCTCATATTTTCTAGATTAAAATTACACACTTTCTACCTATGAGCCAAGTTCCAGCTATAGAATTTGATCTATATATGCGATTGATAGAAATGCGAGTAGAATTTTAATACATTTGCCTAATGTAGGGTGCACAAATTGTTACTCATTGGAGTCTACAAAAGACAAAATGCACATTAGCAGCTGCCCTTGAGTATTAACTTAAGACTACTGATACTTACTTTTCCTATGGATTCTATCTTTTATTACCTCTAATCATATCATAACAGGACACTTCCCACAACTAACATTTCGGTTTTTTTTAATTTTTACGAAATAAAGTATAAAAACGGTTTAAAATATGGAAAAAATAAAATTTTAACAATACAACAAACAAAGAACCAACGGCCTGCCTTAACATACAACGTACATATTTTCTGCAATAAAGAGTTACATACTAGACCCTTGTGTTTCACTTTATTTATTCCAAACATAATTTAAACCTAAACCTATTATATTAAAGGAGTATACAACTAAATATAGGGAGTTAAAAAAATGATACAATATACGATTAGGTACACCTAATATACATCGTATTTTAAACAAAGCGATAACACTGTTAACTAAATAACAATGTGTCTATATTTTTAAAACAGTTAGTTTGTTTCAACAGGGCATTATCTATTTTGTACTTCTACCTTGAAATATGATTTAAAAACATAATTCGTATGGAGATAAATGTATTTTTCACTAAGAGAGTATATTAGGTTCTTTTAGTCAATGTCAGGCCTAAACAGCTGCCTGTCAAACCAACGCCAAATTAGTTTTGTTTTCTCTCAATTTACGCAATATACTGTCATTCGGTGAATTACTTGGAAAACGATAAATCTTCTGTCTATTTTCTAATTCATGACTTGAAAATGACAAATTTTTATTTTCTACTTCAAAATATTGAAAACGTTTTAACCCAAATTTAATAATTTTATTTTGGATTATTATTGCAAACCCTTTGTATTAAACAATAAACTTAACCATCTTAAAAATGATACACATTGTACTACAACTCAATTTTGTCGACAGTGACACAAAAAATACATTATAAGGTACTGTAGGCCTTAAATGTTATACTCTAATTCTGGTATTGATAGGTTAGGGTATAGTATTTAGAGATATGTTTCTCATATAACGCAAATCATAAATTTTTAGTTTTATAAATTTGCAAAATATTTTTTTTTTTATTTTTCGAATTTGTAAAAGTTATTATGTCAAATAATAGGCCTAATTTAAATTTATGAGAAACATAACGTTGAATACCAAACTTCGTCTGAAGCAATTCCTCAAATTTAACATTGAAAATCAAGACTTATAAGATTAAAACGAAGTTCATAATTTTCTTTGAATTTACTGTCATATTTAGAAAATAACTCGCATATGATCAATATATCACTGATACTGTCGAGTACATATTTATTTTCAATATTATTTTAATTTCGGATTATTTTAATGTTCATTGTCTGCTTTTGACTTTAAAAAGTAAGACACCTGTCACGAAAGTTGGGGGGGGGGGGGTGGCAGTGCCCCTTCTTACCCTCCTCAACACACAAAGGCTGAGAGTTATGTTGAAACAGAGTTTAAAGTACACAATATTCATTTAACTATGTAGCGGATAACACTCGGTGCTACAGTTTCTCCAAAATAAATTTATTATTTAAACCTCATTAATGAGTTTGTTAAATAATTTCGTTACACCTTTTGCTATTTCATATTGTGATTATGTCATAAGTATATACATGTTTACAATATTGTAATTATTTAATAAAGACTAACTTAAATAATTTTATGTATGTTCAACTAAGTAGAAAGTTATTTGATTTTTTTATTGCTTTCTTAAAGTGTAATTACGTTTCCAAAGTAAAAAAAATTGTTTACTAGTTGTTTTGAGCTAAAAATGTGATAGTACAGTTTTGTATTGTGCAGAAGATTAATATTCGATTCAACTGTTAGCACATTGGATGCGGAGGCAAGAATAAAATCATAGAAGCACATGGGGATGGTACAATTTCATTTTTTCCCTCTGTGTCATGCAAGCTGTCGAGTCAAGTGATCTTTTTTGCGTACACGAGTGTGGGATCCATTTTTCGGCAAGTGATCGGTAGTGACATCAGAAAACTCAATTTTATCCTTTGTCTAGAACAATTGTCAGTACTTCTGGGTCGGTGGCCCAACTCAAGTATGTTTCAATCACTAATTAATAATTTCGAGTCACGTGATCATAAATATTAGACCTGGATGATAAACTAGTCGCACCATTTCATATCCTGCACAGTTAGCTTTAATAGGTGAATATGTCAAAGACATTCCTATTCTACCTTCATTCGACATTATCTCAAGTCTCCCCGTTATTTCGTCCCTTTGTAATCAGCATGTCATTTTCAGTATCAACCTATTGAACAGGGTTACGTAATTATTGAATGATTCCAAGATTCCTTGGAAGTTTTAACTAACCCCCCAGAGGTGTCAGTGATTTTAAAACGCAAAGGTGCCACAGGGAGTATTCTTCCAGGTTAACAAAAAATAGACACCGTAGCAAATTAAATACATTTTATTGTTATATATTTACTACATAGGCATAAAATTGTTTTCTTTACTTAATTACCTACAAAATATTAAAAAAAAACTTTAAAAACTATCTCTATATCTCTCTGTCTGTGGAATTCCTTGAATGCCATCAATATTTAATAAAACCAGATATTCCAGGCCTTGAAAATTATTTTCTTGGCATTCAATTATCTCCCGATCTTCATTTTCACGACTTATAATTTTTTGCAATATGCCAAAACCATCTTCATCATTAACATGGACGTCCATTTTCTTCTGCACAACTGTTATCAAAAACAAGTCGCCCCCAAACGTACCGGAGGGCCTATGAACATCAAACTCCTTTCGCCCCATAATCTTTTCTTAGGTTTCTTATGAAAGAAAACATATGTTGAAAATCTGCACAAGATAAATCCATATCTAATTTACAATTATATCACTATTTACGTAATAATTTTAAAATTACAAATTATGAAATTCAAAACGCGATATTTACTGCAAGTTATTGACACGTTATTTACTTCCCGTGTATAACGAGAGGTGGCACGCGGACGATTTCTCCGGTCTGTCTTACAAAGTACTGTCCAACAGAGGCTAAATAACAACTTGTAAAATGAATGAGTTGCTATTGTGCCAGCAGGGAATTATACAAAGTTAGGCGAATGTTGATCTTGCGATAGTATTATTATTCAGTACTTTTTTTAGAAATATGGAGGCAAACCCCGCGTATGTCACCTCTGTTGGATTAGGTGAAAGTATTTGTTGACACCTTACATTTCATCACTCGTCTTACAAAATGAAATCATAGCAATTACCTGTTAATTGCGAATGTTGAGATATTCAAATCACCCAAATTTAATTTTTGTTGTAGTTATAAAAAATAAGTAATGTTTTTTGTTTTAAATTATCATATACACGAGTACTGAAAACAACCACTAGCAGACGGATCAAATATAAAGCGAAAAACATACGTGAAGGAAGGTTATGTGTAAATTTAAAACTACAAAATTTTTTCAAAAAAATGTAAAATAAGTTATATGGAAGGCACACACTTACCAATAATAATAATATTAACAAAACCAATTTGGAACATTGATGTTGATTACTAAAATTGACTAGACTACATACGAGTTGAAATCTCTAAGCTTCGCTTAGACACTTTAGGTTGTCCTGTGAATCTCTCACTGATATTTGCCTCTATTTTACCTATAATAGGGCTTACAACAGTAAATAATAAATCACGAATTTGCTCAAATATTGAATTATATTTTAGTTTTTTCCGCCACATTTAGTGGGGTTTCTTTAAATTTATACCTTATTTATTATTAAATATCTTTTAATGCAGGTGTTTGCTTTAAAAGACCTAGGATTAAAAGATTTAATTGCTAATACTTCAATTTATACAGTACAAGATTAGTTAATTAATATCTGTTTGCTACTATATTTATTAATTAAGTAAGTAAAGCAGTTTTAGTTTGTTAGAAATATCGTCATACTAAGTAATTCGTAAAACGAAGAGTACGATTTAAGTGTTGAAAATGGAGTCGTTCCGAAACGAGTCAACAGAGGAAAACCTTGTTATGTTATAAAAGGTAGAAAATGTACTCAAATACTGAAATATATATTAAGTAAGGCATGTGAATTACAGTTTATATTTGATAACTTAGATAGCACACACGCACACACACACACACACACACACACACACACACACACACACACACACACACACACACACACACACACACACACACACACACACACACACACACACACACACACACACACACACACACACACACATACACACACACACACACACACACACACACACACAAACACACACACATAAATAAACCTACAACAAGCATCAGGCGTGAAAAAATTAATCTGTACAAACGGCAACAAATTATACATTTCGCATTTAACTGGTCGCCGATTCAAACACAGAGTCGAGGAAGAGAATAAGCCACCCAAATAGAACATCAACTCAGCATTCTGCAATCACCTAAAAGCAACATGACAAAATACACAGACATTTACCATAACCTAGAAGTCTTAGACATCAACAATAAAGTACCCCATCTAAACACACTAAAACAATATGAATGTTATAATCAAACAATGACACAAAATACTAACATATTAAACGAACAAACCCAACACAAATCACACATACTCTTTGATACTATCAAAAACCTGCCTTTAAATCTGTCACCGGTAACCAAACCAAAACTCCAAGCGGAAACTTTAGACACTGAAGAAGATCGCCACGGAGCGATCGAAAACGTTCTGTCTCAGTAACATTTTACTTACTATAGACATATTGTGACTTACTTACGAATAGTCATAATCTAATGTAAACGTGATTAAATACACACACACACACACACAAACACAAACACACAAACACACACACACACACGAACACACACACACTCACACACAAACACACACTAACACACACACACACTGAAACGGGCTTAAATTGAGGGTTCAAGCGTTAAAATGAAAATTTTTAAATAAAAATATCTAAATTGTTAAATTTTGGAAATAAACAAATATAAATATAAATACTCTGCATAAAGTAGCCATTCAAAGACACTTTATAAAGTAAAGCCATTCCTAATGAAAAGAGTGGTTTACTAGGTTAGATTAGAAGGAGATAAATGCAGCAACCAGGAAAAAGAAAAGAAGAATATGGAAGAAAATCAAGAATAAGAAAATCACAAAAATTCAAGATTTAAAAATTTACGGCCAGATTTAAGTTTTAATACTAAAATATAAAATTGGAAAGACACCGGAAATTGTGACGTAGGGATCAGACCATTTTAAGGAGTAGATCGTATGATGCTACGTCACTCGCTAAGAAGGTTGCTGATTGGGTTAGGGATCTCAGGGATATCCGAAGTTTTATAAAGGAGTTGGAAAGAGAAGAGGAAAAAGTCAGTAAGTCTAGAGACGCGATCAACGTTGGACTATGCTCGACTTGCCCCGCTTAGTAATGAGTCAAAAGTGTTAACATTATAACATGATGAGCTAAATGTGGTAGAAAAGTGACTGCTAAATGTAACTGCGCGATTTCCAAACATTTTTTTAAAGGATTTAGGTCTCTAAAATTGGCAAAATTCAATCACAATATATATATATATATATATATATATATATATATATTTAAATGTGTGTATATATATATATATGTGTGTGTGTGTGTGTGTGTGTGTGTGTGTGTGTGTGTGTGTGTGTGTGTTGCGTGCGTGTGTGTGTGTGTGTTTATGATTGTGCCTTCCTGACTGGGTGCATGTTTGTTTATGCGCCTCTATATATATATATATATATATATATATATATATATATATATATATATATATATATATATCGGTTGTACTTACTTAGAAAGTACTGACCTATTAGAAAATAGCATTCACTCTAGCTTAGTATATTATAATTATCTTTTCCTAACTTTATTTATATTAAAACATTTTTAAATGTGTAAAGCTTTACAACGAAGTCGAAAACTTTCTAAAGTTCAAGAAGAGGTAAAGATTTATAATACTTTGAGGACTATAAAACTAAACGCTTCGTTAAACCACTTAGTCGCCACATTGCCTTTTAAAAGTGTTACCCGCACACGGCCTTGTCCCTTTACATCAACGAATTTGCTTGTCATCTGAAAAGATGTAATTTTATTAATTGCACAAAACTTTATAATCATTGTTACCCACGATGTATTCCTAAATTAAAAAATTGTTTTACAAATATTTTATTGTTTAGATACATTTCGATAATCATTTAGACTTCTTATACTTTAAACATTTATCAAAAATCAATTTTATTGATGTTTCATTTTATTGTTACAATAACAAATTGTGAATATAAATATCTGAATTATTGTGTCATTAAACCATCGTATTTTATACTTCATAGGGGGCAATCTTTATCAAATACTATTACATATTTATACTAAAAACAGAACCGTCTGAATAAACCAATAATAATACAACATTTGACTGACAATTAAATTTTGTTCATCCTATGTTCATATAAAGGTATTACTAACGTTATTTTTTAAATAGAACTTGTTTGCTGAACTAAAGTAAACTACATTATTTTGTATTATTGTAAAATTTATCTAGATAAACATTGTTATAGAGAACTAAAGTCGTTTTTATAGAAATCGAAAGTCTATACTAAAGCCTCACTCTATTTATTATAACACAATATATATCGCCCTTATTTATTGTACGCGTCGCTAATGATCAGGTTGAATTTCATTAAAATTGTAATAGGTTTTAAACGTATAAATATGGTATAATATAAAAGTGTTGGATTTTGAAGAAAACAACTATCAATTTGGATACAAGTGGTTATGAGCCAAATTGCGTCAATAAAAATATTTTCCTACAGTATTATTACTTTTCTGTGTAATGATATTTAACTCATGGACCGTTTTAGGAGGTTTTAAATATGCATTATGGCATGAATTTTAATACGAAGCTTTGGTAATAATATAAAGCATCCAGTACTACATTGGACCTAATTATACATTTGTGCAAGACTATTATTATTAAAATAAGAATATATTAATCTATGGTTCATTTTAATAATGTGAATGTATGAAGATATTAAATGTTCGAGCATAAAATTAGTCTTGATAAATCAAAAGTAACATTCCCCTTATAGACAACGAACAAGATAAACGCAATCGCACACACACACGCACGTAAAGATATACAGAGATAGAGATAGACGGAGCGGGGGAGAGTAAGAGAGACACAAACATTGGTGTAACTTTACTCAATGTTATTAAATTACAAATCAAGTTTGCCTTGGAACGTTTCCACCGCTGAAAGTAAATATTAACCTACCTGGCTTTCACAGCTCGCTATTATATTCAGAAACCTGTGTATTTAAGTCCTAAATTATGGTAATAAAATACAGGTTTCTTTACGTATTTAAATAAAATTATATAAAGCTCTTAGCGTCCCTTTAACATATTAGAAAAATAACATTTCTTAAAACGGCATTTACGAAAATTATTTAATTTATAAGAAAAGAATTATTTTGACAAACAAATTTTAAATAAATATAAAATTCCAAGACAAATGTGGTGAAACTTTTTGATTTTCCTTTTGTTTTGAGAAATTACTTTTTGTTTTATATGGTATGTAAAGGTAATTAATAATCTTTATTATTATACCAATTAATAAAAAAATTTAAATAATTTTTGTGTTTAATTATTAATTTTAGGATATTTCCACTGCAAAGAACATAACTGTTTCAATAATTTACAGTTTCTTCAATGGACAAATATATATTCATTAGGATTTTGTATTCCAAAATGTGAGTGTTGTTTACTTATAAAAAACGAAAAGTTATATAGCACTCACATTGCCCAGTAGACGTTCAAATATAATTTTATAATTACTTTTTGTTTTAATTTATTTTACTGATGCACTCATTATTCATTTTAGTATATATCTTGGTTTACCTTTTTTTTAATATTTTTTAAAAAAATTTATTCATAGTTGTGAAACTTTTAATATACTATTGAATTATGAAAAACGTGATTTGACGATAGATATTAGACGTTAAATTTATTGTTACGTATTTAAAATTAATATAGACTAATTTCTTTTATTTTAAACCCGCCGCCAAAGTCAGACAAAGCTCACCCGTGATAAGATTGGTTCTGCAGTTTGAACCGGCAGAGAAAGTTAGACCCTTCGGGACTGTAGACAGGTCTACCCCTTCGTTCTAGTATACTACTGTACTTTTCAATCTCCGTACCTTAGGTACTGGAATACGTGAATGTAACTATTTTATTAATGTTTATACCGAATGTGACCAGTGCGTGGAATACGAACACGTTTTCTGGCCAGAAATCGCTTATTTAATACGCGAGTGTGATAAGTGTGTATTCCACGGGCCACGTAAGTACAAACTATTAGTTTATATAATTATAATAATTATTGGTCCACCGAAACTATTGTTACCAAACAAATTTCGTACAGCCTGGATCTTGAGCCTTAAGATCTATATAAAAAATAAAATAAAATACAATTCATTATATGTGTTCATTCTACAATTTCTACAAGTTTTTTCAAACTTTGTCTGTGCATGCAAACACTGGAAAACTAGTTTCATGTCGCAGTATATGAAACAGCTGATCCTCTCTCATCTTTGTTTGGCTTTGGCGTGCATTAATATGTTGCTTTAAATTGATTGTAAAAGTTTATGAAAAGTGATTTCAGTTGTTTATATAAGGTTATCTCCTTGAGCCTACGTCGATTTGTTGTTTACTTAGGCTTATTTATCTCTCCGATAAATATATACGCTCATAGGCCTAATCTCTTTAAAACATTTTGTAATTTAAAAATTAAAGCAGTTATCTCATCTTCTACTATAAAACTATCATTTAATCATGGCAAAATCTTTGGCAGTTATTAAATCAAAGAAAGACAATTAATTTAGTCAAATTCAAGAGATTTTTGATCTAACAAAAAAAAACATCTGATAAGTCAATTCTGCAAAAATTGTTGGTGCGCGCTAAATCTATAAATTGGTTTCGTGAAGAATTTTCTGATATTTTAGACGTTTATCATGAACTGGAAATACAGGCTAACCCGAATTTTCAACCCAACTACGCTCCTCTTAACAGCATCAACGAGTTACTCGATTATGTTAATTCTACCGTATATTCGATAGAAAGTAAGATGTCATCAACAAGGCCTAAATGTGAAATAGTTACTCCTGAGCTACATATACGACTGCCTAAGCTTGAACTCAAGCATTTCGATGGTGAGTTTTTCGAATGGATGTCATTCATTAATATATTTAACGCTAGCATTCATGAAAATGCATTGTTACCAGCAGTTTCTAGACTTCAATATTTATTGAGCGTTATCTCAAGAGAACCGCTAAATTTAATTAAATCTCTCCCTATTTCTGACGCTAACTATAAAGTGGCCTATGACTTAATTAAAGAAAGATATCACTCGCCGAGGCGGTTAGTTACTTTACACCTCAATCAAATTTTAGATTTGCCCTCTGTAAACAAAACGCCTAAATAAATGAGAAATTTTGTAAATTTATACTCAGAAAATATACAAGCTCTTAAAGGTCTTGACGTCGATATCACTAGATAAATCCATTGTTATCTGCTATGCTTTTACGAAAAATGGATAGTGAACTTAGGAACCGTTTTGAAAACTTCCGTTCATCAAGTGTTACTCAAGAGAGAGTTGACTCCACTACAATACCTGATGCAGCGGAAATTATTAAGTTTTTAAGTAAAGAATGTAATGAAGTTGAAGATGCCAATCTTCATTCTCCTATCACCTCCAAACCCTCCTCGTCCGGATCACGCACCCCCTCTGGTTCCCAAAATATATACGTTAAGCAAAAAGTATCACTGATGTCCTACAATTATGGAGAAGGCTCCTCCATTAAAGTTAAACCTCATCCATGCTTTATATGCAATAAAATTGACCATAAGGTATATTAGTGTCCGGACTTCAAGAGTCAGGACGCCAAATCCCGTCTCAAAATTGTAAAGGAAAAGGGTCGTTGTACCTCATGCTTAGGTACTCACCATCTTAACGACTGTAGGTCAAAGTTTAGTTGCTACAAATTCCACAAAAATCATCATACATTATTACATTTTGAAAATTACTCTACGCTGCAACGGACCACACCTCAAACTTCGCCTCAAGACTCTCCGACACTTCAACAGGAAATAACCCCTTCTCCAATCACTATGACTTGTCACGAAAAGCAGAATACGTCTCAAATCTCTAATACTGTTCTCTTAGGCACTCTACTTGTTAAGCTTACCTCGTCTAACGGTATTACTCATGTATTTCGTGCTCTTGTTGACTCTGGCAGTCAATCTTGTTTTCTCACCGAGCGTGCTGCTCAATTATTGTGTGCTCCTCGTAATAAGACCACTCATAGTATGGTAGGATTGTCTCAGGCACCCTTACGCTCAAAAGGTCTCACCTCTGTTGCGGTTGAAACTCTTGGGGGCAAGGTTATTTCAATTAATGAAAGATTTTTAATATTGGAAAAAATATGTGTTAACCTACCAAGCACACAAGTAGACTCTGAAGTTCTTTCCAAGGTTCGTCCTTATGTTTTGGCAGACCCTACGTTTCACTTGCCAGGAGGCATAGACGTTCTTCTTGGTGGTGCTTTATTTCCACTCATACTTACTCAAGAAGCCTATAACCTCGGACCTGGTTTACCCAGGCTAATAGGCACACACTTTGGCTTTTTAGTAATGGGTAATGCACCATGTCTATCTGGCAGTGAGCTTCATAGTAACTCCAGCTCTCAATTATCAACTACACTTCTAGTTGTCAACGACATTGACATTCACGAATCACTACAAAGGTTTTGGCAACAGGAAGAACCCCCTGCTGTGTCTAAGCTTTCTCAAGAAGATACATTATGTGAAGATCACTTTCTCGCCACTCATACTCGGGACATATCTGGCCGATATTGCGTCCGACTACCATTCAAGACTGAACATCCTCCTCTGGGTCAATCTCGTTTAAATGCAGAAAAAAGACTGCACTCTCTAGAGAAGAAATTTAGTGCTCAACCTCAATTTAAATCCCTATATACTGATTTTATGGGTGACTACTTAGCCTCTGGTCACATGATTTACGCTCATAATACTGATCTAACTGTACCTCATTACTTCCTTCCTCACCATGGTGTTTTAAAGAAGTCTAGCAGCACAACTCGTTTACGTACTGTATTTGATGCTAGTTCTGAAACCTCTAATGGTATTTCTCTTAATAATATTTTATTAACAGGCAAAAAGATGCAAACGAATATTTGTGATTTATTACTAAATTTTCGGATTCATAACGTTGTTTTTTCTTGTGACATTCGTCAAATGTATAGACAGGTAAAAATGCACCCTGATGACCAGTGCTATCAGATGATCTTATGGCGTAAAATTCCAGATCAGCCCTCTTTAATCTACAAGCTCACGACAGTGACTTACGGATTGAATTGTTCACCGTATCTTGCCATTAGAACCTTACATCAGCTCGCTGCAGACGAAGGTGACTCCTATCCTGAAGCTGCAAATATTCTACGCACGCAGACGTTCGTAGATGACATCATCTCTGGAGCTGACTCTGAAGAAAAGGCTTTGAGCCTCCGTAAGCAACTCATCTCGCTCCTGGCTCGCGGAGGCTTTGAACTACGCAAATGGACATCTAACTCCAGTCAACTGCTGCAAGATCTTCGTGATGCTCATTTAGAGACCCCTGTATTCTTTCTAGGCAGTAAACAACCACATTTCACCATATTACGTCTTCACTGGTCACCCTCTACCGATACGTTTACCTATAATTTCAATTTTCCTCACAATTCCAGGACTAAACTTCAAATTCTCGGTATCATTATCCAGATTTACGACCCTTGTGGCTTTCTCTCACCCGTTGTTATGTGGGCCAAGCGTTTTATGCAACTACTCTGGATCAAAGGATTGAACTGGGATGAACCACTTCCATCTGAACAATTGACATTATGGCAAACCTTTACAGACTCGGCTAATACTCTACGAGAAATTGTAATTCCTCGTGCATTACGAATAACACACTCGAGAAACTTTGAGTTACACGGTTTCTCAGATGCTACTGAGAACGGTTATGCCGCCGTCGTTTACTTGAGATGCCAAATTAGCGACAATTCTGTGTTAATTCGGCAAGTAATATCGAAGACTCGGGTAGCCCCTCTGAAAAGGATCACGGTACCTAGATTAGAGCTAAGTGCAGCTCATTAACCCGCACAACTAGTGGGATATGTTATATCTCTTTTTGAAAAAAAGGTGGAATTTTCTTCTGTATTTCTATGGTGTGATACGACAGTAACACTGACATGGTTACAAACACCTCTTCATCGATTGAAGACGTTTGTCGCCAACCGGGTAGCCCAGATACAAGAATTAGTGTCTTCTCATTACTAGAGACACGTAGCGAGTGAAGATAATCCTGCTGATTGCGCGTCGCGTGGGTTACTTCCTAAAGATTTACCACAGCACTCATTATGGTGGTACGGCCCCTTTTGGCTACAAAAATCTAATGATAACTGGCCTGTATCTCATTTTATGCCGGAAAAACTTACTGACACAGGAGAAGAGAAACCCATTTCACCTATATCTCTCATATCAACTGTCCTCATGAATGGGAGCTCCTCACTCAGTTTTCTCACTTTAGCCGACTCCAGCGTGTGATGGCTTATATTTTGCGATTTACTCATAACGCTCGTTATTCCAGAAAGCTCGATGATCCTCTCAACACTCTGGAAATGAGAGCGTCAAGACTGGCAATTTTCAAGATGGTTCAAGAATCAGCGTTCAGAGACTACATCGTTGCCAAGAAGAAGGATCCAACTACACCTGCCTCGTCACAACTCCGCCGACTCTCTCCTTTTCTCGACAAGTGGGAGTGAGAAGTTCTCGATATCCTACGAGTGGGAGGACGTCTCAACGCTTTAAAACTTCCTACGGATGTGCAACATCCTGTGGTTTTGCCCAAACAACATCATGTCGTCAACCTTATTATTGATTTTTATCATCGAAAATACTTACACTCGAGCGCTCAATTGACTCCTCCACTTCTTGCACAGGATGTGTGGATACTCTCGGCCCGAAGTGTAATACGCTCTCGCATTTTTCAATGTGTTGTATGTTTTCGACACAAGCCTCACAATAAATCTCCGCTCATGGGTGATTTACCAAAAGCAAGATTGACAAAAGTATATATTTGTATCTTTGTTTGCCTTGTGACAAAGGCTGTACACATTGAAGTAGTATCGGACCTGTCGACAGATGGGTTTATTGCCGCTCTCACCCGATTTGTGTCTAGACGCGGTCTTTGCACAAATATTTATTCTGACTGTGGAACGAATTTCGTTGGAGCGAATAATGCTTTACATAATCTCATCATCTCTTCAGGCCGAACCCCTCTTGCTGAATTCTCATCACAACACAATATCAACTTTCATTTCAACCCGCCTGCAGCTCCTCATCAAGGTGGTCTTTGGGAAGCAGCAATCAAGAGCGCAAAACATCACCTCCGACGTGTCATCGGTGAACATATTTTAACTCTATGTGAATTTTCCACTCTCACAAGTCAAGTAGAGGCTATATTGAATTCGAGACCTCTCACACCTCTGTCAAACGACGCCTCAGACTTCAAAGCACTCACTCCGGGTCACTTCTTAATAGGATCTTCATTGGTTTCAGTTCCAGAAGAGGATCTTTTCAACGTTCCTGCCAACCGACTCAAGCACTGGCAGCTAATCAAGGCCTTTCACCAGCGTATTTGGAAGAGATGGCATCTAGAATATATCCATACTCTTCAGCAACGGGTGAAGTGGAACGTGCCAACTGTCAACCTGCGCGTCGGCGACCTCGTGTTAGTGTATCAACCTGCACCACCTCTCGCATGGCCTCTGGCTAGGATAAGTAGTGTTTCTCCAGGAAAGGATGGTGTAGTAAGAGTGGTTCATTTAAAGACAAAGCAGGGAACCATGACAAGACCTGCTCACAAGATTTTCCCTCTACCTCTACACTCATAATAAACTTGCGCCATAGTGCGCTCAATTTTGTAAAAAGGCATATTATTATTTTCCTTTATGAACTTTTTATTTTTATAAACTCTCAAAATATTATATTTGTGTTAGTTCTCTTTGAATCCTAGAAGGATTGAAGGCCCCCGGTATGTTACGTATTTAAAATTAATTTCTTTATTTAAACTCATTTCTTTTATTTTAAACCCGCCGCCAAAGTCAGACAAAGCTCACCCGTGATAAGATTGGTTCTGCAGTTTGAACCGGCAGAGCAAGTTAGACCCTTCGGGAGTGTAGACAGGTCTACCCCTGCGTTCTAGTATACTATTATACTTTCCAATCTCCGTACCTTAGGTACTAGAATACGTGAATGTAACTATTTTATTAATTTTTATACAGTGACCAGTGCGTGGAATACGAACAGGTTATCTGGCCAGGAATAGCTTATTTAATACGCGAGTGTGATAAGTGTGTATTCCACGGTGCACGTAAGTACAAACTATAATAATTTATTATAATAATTATTGGTCCTCCGAAACTATTGTTACCAAACAATAACTGTTTGGGAACAATAGCTTCGGAGGACCAATAATTATTAAAATTATATAAACTAATAGTTTGTACTTACGTGGCCCGTGGAATACACACTTATCACACTCGCGTATTAAATAAGCGATTTCTGGCCAGAAAACTTGTTCGTATTCCACGCACTGGTTACATTCGGTATAAACATTATTTAAAATAGTACATTCACGTATTCTAGTACCTAAGGTACGGAGATTGGAAAGTATAATAGTATACTAGAACGTAGGGGTATCTGTCTACACTCCCGAAAGGTCTAACCTGCTCTGCCGGTTCAAACTGCAGAACAAACCTTATCACAGGTGAGCTTTGTCTGACTTTGGCGGCGGGTTTAAAATAAAAGAAATGTGTGTATATTACAATTTTAAATACCTAACATACCGGGGGCATTGAATCCTTCTAGGATTCAAAGAGAACTAACACAAATATAATATCTTGAGTGTTTATAAAAATAAAAAGTTCATATAGGAAAATAAAAATATCTTTTTTACAAAAATTGAGCAAGTTCATAGGGTAGAGGTAGAGGGGAAAACCTTGTTAGGAGGCCTTGTCAAGGTTCCTTGCTTTGTCTTCAAATGAACCATTCTTACTATACCATCCTTTCCTGGAGAAACACTACTTATCCTAGCCAGAGGCCATTCGAGAGGTGGTGCTGGTTGATGCACTAACACGAGGTCGCCGACGCGCAGGTTGACAGTTGGCACGTTCCACTTCCCCCGTTGCTGAAGAGTATGGATATATTCTAGATGCCATCTCTTCCAAATACGCTGGTGAAAGGCCTTGATTAGCTGCCAGTGCTTGAGTCGGTTGGCAGGAACGTTGAAAAGATTCTCTTCTGGAACTGAAACCAATGAAGATCCTATTAAGAAGTGACCCGGGGTGAGTGCATTGAGGTCTGAGGCGTCGTTTAACAGAGGTGTGAGAGGTCTCGAATTCAATATAGCCTCTACTTGCTGCTTCCCATAGACCACCTTAATGATTAGCTGCAGTGATGAGAATTCAGCAAGAGGGGTTCGGCCTGAAGAGATGATGAGATTATGTAAAGCATTATTCGCTCCAACGAAATTCGTTCCACAGCCAGAATAAATATTTGTGCAAAGACCGCGTCTAGACACAAATCGGGTGAGAGCGGCAATAAACCCATCTGTCGACAGGTCCGATACTACTTCAATGTGTACAGCCTTTGTCACAAGGCAAACAAAGGTACAAATATATGCTTTTGTCAAGCGAATCGAGCGCAAATTGTGCATTTTGATGTTAAAAGGATCTCCGTAGTCAATTCCAGTGTTGAGAAACGGACGAGAAGGAGTTAATCTTGCTTTTGGTAAATCACCCATGAGCGGAGATTTATTGTGAGGCATGTGTTGAAAACATACAACACATTGAAAAGTGCGAGAGCGTATTACACTTCGGGCCGAGAGTATCCACACATCTTGTGCAAGAAGTGATTGAGTCAATTGAACGCCCGAGTGTATTTTCGATGATAAAAATCAATAAGAAGGTTGACGACATGATGTCGTTTGGGCAAATCACAGGATGTTGCACATCCGTAGGAAGTTTTAAAGCGTTGATACGTCCTCCCACTCATAGGATATCATCCTTGTCGAGAAAAGGAGAGAGTCGGCGGAGTTGTGACGAGGCAGGTGTAGTTGGATCCTTCTTCTTGGCAACGATGTAGTCTCTGAACGCTGATTCTTGAACCATCTTGAAAATTGCCAGTCTTGATGCTCTCATTTCCAGAGTGTTGAGAGGACCATCGAGCTTTCATGAATGACGAGCGTTATGTGTAATTCGTAAAATATAAGCCATCACACGCTGGAGTCGGCTAAAGTGAGAAAAAATTGAGTGAGGAGCTCCCATTCATGAGGAGCAGTTGATATGAGAGATATAGGTGAAATGGGTTTCTCTTCTCCTGTGTCAGTAAGTTTTGCAGGCATAAAATGAGATACAGGCCAGTTATCATTAGATTTTTGTAGCCAAAAGGGGCCGTACCACCATAATGAGTGCTGTGGTAAATCTTTAGGAAGTAACCCAAGCGACGCGCAATCAGCAGGATTATCTTCACTCGCTACGTGTCTCCAGTAATGAGAAGGCTCAATTCTTGTATCTGGGCTACCCGGTTGGCGACAAACGTCTTCAATCGATGAGGAGGTGTTTGTAACCATGTCAGTGTTACTGTCGAATCACACCATAGAAATACAGAAGAAAATTCCACCCTTTTTTCAAAAATAGATATAACATATCCCACTAGTAGGGCGAGTAAATGAACTGCACTTTGCTCTAATCGAGGTACCGTGAGCCTTTTCAGAGGGGCAAACCGAGTCTTCGATATTACTTGCCGAAGTAACACAGAGTCGTCGCTAATTTGGCATCTCAAGTAAACGACGGCGGCATAACCGTTCTCAGAAGCATCTGAGAAACCGTGTCACTCAAAGTTTCTCGAGTGTGTTATTCGTAATGCACGGGGAATTACTTCTTGAGTAGGTATGAGTGGAAATAAAGCACCACCAAGAAGAACGTCCATGCCTCCTGGCAAGTGAAACGTAGGGTCTGCCAAAACATAAGGATGAACCTTGGAAACAACTTCAGAGTCTACCTGTGTGCTTGGTAGGTTAACACATATTTTTTCCATTTTTAAAAATCTTTCATTAATTGAAATAACCTTGCCCCCAAGAGTTTCAACAGCAACTGAGGTGAGACCTTTTGAGCGTAAGGGTTCCTGAGAGAATCCTACCACACTATGAGTGGTCTTAGTACGAGGAGCACACAATAACTGAGCAGCACGCTCGGTTAGAAAACAAAATTGACTGCCAGAGTCAACAAGAGCACGAAATACATGAGTAATACCGTTAGACGAGGTAAGCTTAACAAGTAGAGTGCCTAAGAGAACAGTATTAGAGATTTGAGACGTATTCTGCTTTTCGTGACAGGTCATAGTGATTGGAGAAGGGGTTATCTCTTGTTGAAGTGTCGGAGAGTCTTGACGCGAAGTTTAAGGTGTGGTCCGTTACAGCGTAGAGTAATTTTTAAATGTAATAATGTATGATGATTTTTGTGGAATTTGTAGCAACTAAACTTTGACCTACAGTCGTTAAGATGGTGAGTACCTAAGCATGAGGTACAATGCCCCTTTTCCTTTACAATTTTGAGACGGAATTTGGCGTCCTGACTCTTAAATTCCGACACGAATATCCCTTATGGTCAATCTTATTGCATATATAGCATGGATGAAGTTTAACTTTAATGGAGGAGCCTTCTCCATAATCGTATTACATCAGTGATACTTTTTCTTTAAAGTATTTATTTTGGGAACCAGAGGGGGTGCGTGATCCAGACGAGGAGGGTTTCGTGGTGAAAGGAGAAAGAAGATTGGCATCTTCAACTTCATTACATTCTTTACTTAAAAACTTAATAATTGCCGCTGCATCAGGTATTGTAGTGGAGTCAACTCTCTCTTGAGTAACACTTGATGAACGGAAGTTTTCAAAACGGTTCCTAAGTTCACTATCCATTTTTCGTAAAAGCATAGCAGATAACAAAGGATTTTTACTAGTGATATCGATGTCAAGACCTTTAAGAGCCTGTATATTTTCTGAGTATAAATTTACAAAATTTCCCATTTGTTTAGGCGTGTTGTTTACAGACTGCAAATCTAAAATTTGATTGAGGTGTAAAGTAACTAACCGCCACGGCGAGTGATATCTCTCTTTTAATAAGTCATAGGCCACTTTATAGTTAGCGTCAGAAATAGGGAGAGATTTAATTAAATTTAGCGGTTCTCCTGAGATAACGATCAATAAATATTGAAGTTTAGAAACTGCTGGTAACGATGCATTTTCATGAATGCTAGAGTTAAATATATTAATGAATGACATCCATTCGAGAAATTCACCATCGAAATGCTTGAGTTCAAGCTTAGGCAGTCGTATATGTAACTCAGGAGTAACTATTTCACATTTAGGCCTTGTTGATGACATCTTACTTTCTATCGAATATACGGTAGAATTAACATAATCGACTAACTCGTTGATGCTGTTAAGAGGAGCGTAGTTGGGTTGAAAATTCGGGTTAGCCTGTATTTCTAGTTCATGATAAATGTGTAAAATATCAGAAAATACTTCACGAAGCCTATTTATAGATTTAGCGCGCACCAACAATTTTTGCAGAATTGACTTATCAGATGTTTTTTTTGTTAGATCAAAAATCTCTTGAATTTGACTAAATATATTGTCTTTCTTTGATTTAATAACTGCCAAAGATTTTGCCATAATTAAATGATGGTTTTATAGTAAAAGATGAGATAATTGCTTTAATTTTTAAATTACATGTTTTAAAGATATTAGGCCTATGAGCGTATATGTTTAACGGAGAGATAAATAAGCCTAAGTAAACAACAAATCGACGTAGGCTCAATGAGATAACCTTATATAAACAACTGAAATCACTTTTCATAAACTTTTACAATTAATTTAAACCAACATATTAATGCACGCCAAAGTCAAACAAAGATGAGAGAGGATCAGCTGTTTCATATACTGCGACATGAACTAGTTTTCCAGTGTTTGCATGCACAGACAAAGTTTGAAAAAACTTGTAGAAATTGTAGAATGAACACACATAATGAGTTTTATTATTATTATTTTTTTTTGTATATAGGTCTTAAGGCTTAAGATCCGGCCCGGCTGGAACAAATTTGTTTGGTAACAATAGTTTCGGAGGACCAATAATTATTTTAATTATATAAATTAATAGTTTGTACTTACGTGCACCGTGGAATACACACTTATCACACTCGCGTATTAAATAAGCGATTTCTGGCCAGAAAACGTCTTCGTATTCCACGCACTGGTCACATTCGGTATAAAAATTAATAAAATAGTTACATTCACGTATTCTAGTACCTAAGGTACGGAGATTGGAAAGTATAATAGTATACTAGAACGTAGGGGTATCTGTCTACACTCCCGAAATGTCTAACTTGCTCTGCCGGTTCAAACTGCAGAACAAACCTTATCACGGGTAAATAAAAATATTTATTTTAATTACGTTTAAATTAATTATTAGAAATATTATAACTAAAGTAATACAATATATGCGTTTTAACAGCGGATCCACATAGCATATACCATAAAATCGTTTCTAGGAATTCAAATTTCATCACATGCTTTAAATTAAATTAACCAAATAGCAATATTACATACCTTACCACTTTTGATAAAAGTTGAATCTCCCGTATAAAACTAAAATTAGTTCATTAAATATAATTCATTAATTATTATATTCGAAAAACCGTATAACATTATTTAATTTCGAATATACCTACAGACCATTTGATCTAAACGTTAGTACTAAACAAATACGTCATGACATAATATACGTAATAGCCTAACTGGTAAGCACTATAATATAAAACGTTATATATATATATATATATATATATAATGAGAGAGAGTTTATACATTAGTTTCAAAACATATGGTCGAGCTTTGTGTTACATACTGGCCTCAATGGCATGATCGTGAATCAAAACGGTGAATGAAGTTGTCTAAAATACTAATTTGGAGTTTTCACATGAATACTATGCCTCCATAACAACAATAAAAAGTATTAGTTGAGGGGAAGGTTTTACACAAGTTGTTTAAATATTTTTATCATTCTTCTACCTCTGCTATAAACTATTGAAACAAAGTCATTAGCTTCACGCATTTCATATTTTATTTTGTATAAATATGTAAAATCTATTGTTGAAAACTTGTAATAGTTAAATAATTTGAAATCGCTTAAACCCGAAACCAAATATAACTATATTTTGTAATGCATAGAATTTTGTGTTTATTATATAGAAAGTTAAGAAATATTAGGATAATATATCAATTTGTAGGGAAACATAAACTGTAAAAAGTAATGTTATTCATGTGATTGTTTTTAACTAACATCGTTGAAGCCCCTAAGAGTGTCGTCAAGGGAACATTTTGAATTACTTGTTTGTATGCGTCACCACTTTCGTCTGATTGATTTTCACATCAGCAATAAAACCTCCGTGTTGTTAGCTTTGGATTTACATAATGAATGCTGAACAATTTTATAAATGATAATGAAAGATAACTTTGGAAAATACCAGATAGGTGTTTTGCTAATTCCAGATTCCTGCCTTTCCTAACGCTAAGGTATTTTCCTCTGTTGACGCGTTTCGGAATGACTCCATTTTCAAAACTTTAATCCTTTTCTTCGCGAAAAATTTGAATTCTTCTTTATATACTATTAACCACGCCCCCACCATAAATGTAGTCACTCAGTAACGCGTCAACAGAGGAACATACTGTAACGATATGAAAGGCAGAAAACTGTACTCAAATATACAGAAATATTCCTAACAGAAATGAAGATGAATAGACGAGTATTATGAATTTCAGAATTGTATTATATAATTTTTTTTTACTTGAACTGAGGCGATATATTTAAATATCTTCTCATCATAACAAAAGCAGTTTGAAGCGTATTATATATAGTAATAAAAGGAACAAGGCATTGGAATAAAATTATCACGGCTACAATTATTGGATAAATATCTATTAAAAGTATTTAACTCTTAATAATTCGTAGCTAATTTACCATCATCGATTAAGGAAAAGGACGTAAAAACTTATCCTAATTTGATATGTTAAAAAAAAGAAAAAAAAATAATTTTTCATTTAATTTTAAAAATTATTATTTCAAATTTTGAAATGTAAATCTTAAAGCAGAAATTTGGACATTCCTTTTCATATTTTTAAAATTCTCTTAGAATAATCTACCAATGTTTTTAAAAGTTGATATAGCTTCGGTTTCATTTAGTTTATATAGAAAATATTGTACAAAGTAAATTTAATAAATACACTTACATTTTAACTAAATGTTTCACTTTAAAGGTATATACAATTTAATATTAATTACAAAATATCCGATATAAGAGTTATGATTGTTTTAATTCTTGGTTATGTTTAAATAAAATAATAAGATGTGTTATTTAATTACAAAGGCCTATATATTGGTTTATAGTCTGAATACGTTTAATTTTCAAGGAGTTTCATAAATCCAGACAACATATAACTTACCCACTTGTTTCCGTAGTGTTTATATAAAGTTGAAGAATGAAATTCAATACACCCTAAACAAACAAATACAATAGGTTTTCCAATGATTCTCTAAAAATAAGGAGTAGAAATTTATAAAGGTTTCAGAGTTTACGCTGAAGCTGATTCAGCCCCATTTTAACTTTTAGACCTGTCCATTTTGACTAACTGCGTTTCGAATTTTATTTGGAAACAGGATTAAATGCACTAAAATTTCAATTTGTGGTAAACCGTTTAAATATGAGAGTATAGTGTAATTCAAATCTTTAGAGATAGCTATAGAATAATAAAGTGATAAATTGATATTTATAAATTCATAATTGTTTTAAATTCCAAACTTATAAAACTAATTGTATCAAATAATTTCATTAAATTTTCCTCCCTTATAATATCTTTATAATTAGTTTTGGCGTTTATTTGTCTAAAGAAAATTTAGGAGGATAAAATATTTCTTCTACTTATTTATTGGATTTATATACATACATATATATATATATATATATATATATATATATATATATATATTTATTTTTTTTTTTTTAACAACATAGGTTATTCAAATACAAGAATATTTACTAATTCATATCCAAAGCTTTTCGTTGGTAAACAGTACCAACATCATCACGATTTTGATTCCTGATGATGTTGGTACTGTTTACCAACGAAAAGCTTTGGATATAAATAATTAAATATTCTTGTATTTGAATAACCTATGTTGTTTTAAATTATTAAACTAGAAAATGTATTATATATATATATATAACTATCGTATTATGTTTCCTTGTGTATTAATAAAGAACAAAAGTCTAAATACAAATACAAGAATACTAAATACAATACAAGCTATTGATTTACAATTCAAAGCTTTTTGTTGGCTAACAGTACCAACATCATCAGGAATATTAAACAATTAAAATTAACATATGTGCAAATTAGATCAAATAAATAGTTATGCCAAATCAATTACAATGTTTTTAAAATTTTTATTTTGCTGCCCTAATATAATGAATAATAATAATAATATTATTAATATGCATAAAAAAAACTGTGTATATAAATTAGAATGTGATCATTGTAATAACGTTTATATAGGACAAACTAAGAAAAAACTTAAAGATGGATATAAAAAACATTTTTAACCATATAAAAAACCAGAAATTTATATATCAAATTTTGCTAATCATTGTATTAATAATAATCACTTATTTCCTAATATAGATAATATGATACTTATAAAAGATTTAACAAAGGCCAGAGAATGAATATTTATGAAGCTTTAGAAATACATAAATATAATACTAATGAGTTGATAAATGAACAAATACAAATAAAATCTAAATTTAATAATATATTCAGTGTTTGTAATGTTAGGGCAGCAAAATAAAAAAAAAAAAAAAAATTTAAAACATTGTAATTGATTTGGCATAACTATTTATTTGATCTAATTTGCACATATGTTAATTTTAATTGTTTAATATTCCTGATAATGTTGGTTTTGTTAGCCAACGAAAAGCTTTGAATTGTAAATTCTATTATAATTCTTGTATTTGTATTTAGACTTTTGTTCTTTATATATATATATATATATATATATATATATATATATATATATATATATATATATATATATATATATGTTAGTGATTGTTTTAATTTGATTTTTCCCAACTTTTGGTGACCCACCTATCACAAAATTGGTGTTATATAAAATAATATATAATTAATATTTTGTTTTGAATGTACGACAATTTTTTAAAAAAACCTCTCTTTCTTTTTGAAATTTTACAACTAATCGTTCAATTTAATACTAACTACAACTTTAATTAGATTTCAACTTTTATGTTCCACGAATTTTATTCAAAGTCGAATTTTATTTGTCTTCATACAACCTATACGATTTGATTTTATACTAATAAATATGTGATTAGTTAAATTAGACGTCTAATAAAACCAAATTTTTTTTTAATGAACCTATGAAGATAGATGATGTGTGGAAACCTGCAGTGCTAAGAACATTTACAACAATAAGAACCCTAATGTTTTTACAAAAGGTAATTCAACCTATAATTTCTACAATTAGCTAAATCTTATTTCCCTTGTTACAAATAAAAAACAAACTATCCTACAACATGTTTTATTAATAATAATTCTTATACCTTTTATTTGAAGATGCCTTTTGGTTTTGCTGAATTTCTCCAACTTTATCATTGATAATTTAATTCTTTATTATTCACATTGGTAAATAAAATTACCTAATAGTTTCTACATCTCTCTCTTCAAAACTATTATTTGTATTTATATGTAATATCTGGAAAATTATTTTATAAGTTACAAAATTTAAATAAAATAATTTGTTCTTAAATCTTAAAATGAAACATTCACAACTTTTGTTGTGGTGTAAAACAGTATTGATTGATTGGAAGTGCAGCATAAAGATATGCCTACTTATGGTTCGATGCCTTCTCTAGAGATGTCACTTGGAACTTCAATAATTCATCCTTGATCCTTATATCGATTTATTCTTTCTTGCTCTTAGTTATGCTTAACTAATCTATTTGTGTAAGCGTTATGATCATCTTTCTGATGGTTACAGAAGATAGATTGAAGAAAAGCTTTAACAATATTTATTTGACCAAGCTTATTTAACGTTACGAGACTTTATTTAATTAAATGAATACATAAACAAACAAAAAAAAACTATTCCCAGTCAAAGGTACTAGCCTGCTATCTTTAAATGTGAATAACTATATTGATTAAAACTATCACAGCACCACCCCTACTCAGAAAAATAATTACATTCTGTTATGTTTGAATCAAGGGAGTAATTTCTACTCTAAATAACACGTCACTTCCTCTGAAATCCCAGGTCGATTTTTTTCTTCCTGTTTATTTTTTTCTTAATTTTGCTAACAACCACTCTTTATCGACTATAATACCCTCTACAACATTTTCCTCAATTATCAATAAAAGAAAACTGTCGGGCGCATTGTAATAATTAGTTATATTATGAAAATTGGTTAAATAACTGTCCCATCAATATTTTCTACCAAATATTTAAACAATTGCAAACTGTTTGAGAATGTTAGCATGTTACTTGGAGAAATGACCACAAAGGGGGATTTGTTACGAAAGGACATATTTTGTTCTATTTAGAGATATTGCATGAAACAAGGGTAGAAAGAGACAAGTTGAGTGAATATTGGAAATGGATCAATACGATAATACCTGAAAGGAAAATAAAACGCCAAGGTACGACAGATGTTAGCAGAGCATTTGACTTATAACAGGAATCATATTGATAAACAACGAGCTTTATCAACAATGAAGTTTATTACATAAAAATATATGATATAATTAATGTTCATTTTATCCTATAAATTAATGTAACAATTTACAAACGCTACGGACACACGAATGTATGTTATTAGGTTCAGAAACATTAATGGTCATAAATAACAGAAATTTTGTTAATTGTATGGAACTGATATGCTCCGAAATTACATAGTAAATTGGGTATATTATATGCTTGTTTACATGAATAATAAATACACAAAAACCTCTTAACCACAAACTTTCTTTAATTTACCCTAATGTACATTTCAGTTACAAAGTAACAATCCTCAGAGGGATAACATACAAAGACTGCCTCAGTCTTTGTATGTTATCCCTCTGAGGATGGTTTCTTTGTAACTGAAATGTACATTAGGGTAAATTAAAGAAAGTTTGTGGTTAAGAGGTTTTTGTGTATTTATTATTAAATTCAACCACAGTATATTCCTAATAAATAGTTGTTTACATGAATCTATCATTTTGTTTGTATACTATTAGGAAACTCATTACTATGAAACAATCAATGATAATCTCATTGTAATATCAGTAATTATTCTGGTGAATATATTTTGGAGTGATTAAAAACAATTTTACAACCTGTTCCTTTTGTTTATGCATGCTCAGCTTGATTGGTAATACTTATTTAGTGCTATTTAGGCAACAGACTTCACTTAAATATTTAAGATACTACCTATATATACTGTATATCGAAGTTTTTCGTTCGGTGAGATGATATTTATTTCAGATCATTCTTTTGATAGACTTTCTCTTTAAAAAAAAAAGTTTACGCTATTCGTGTGAGATTGATGGCCATTTTACTATTCTTCTATTTAGTTTTATGATATATTTATTCATATTTTTATTCCCAATTAATATCAATAAATGCTTGTTGTTTATGGCAAAGAGAAAAAAACGAAATTTGTTAATAAAAACTACTTTTACAAGAAATATGCAAGTTCTCTCTTTTTCTGTCTCTCTCTCAAACTCTCTATCATAAGTATAAAGTGTATATACATATAAAACAAGAATTATTCAAAATACAATGAGTCAAGTCAATTCCTACAGAGGCCGACAATGGAAATTTTATTTCAGTTAAACGACTTTTCTATTTTATAAATATTTCCTCTCTTTTCGTTTCTCTCTCTATACACCATATTATGGTGTTTGGACAATTATATTTGTTTGTTATTATTAATTCGTTTTTAATATTTATTTTTTTAATTTATAAAGCTGATGATGATCTATGACTTCTCATTCTAAACATCTCTTCATTTCATCTCTTCATGAAACCTTTCTCTTACAATTTCATATACATCTTCAAGTAATTAATTTCTGGTTATGCAAAATGTGTTTCAGACCAAAGTACTAAACGTCAAATGTGTACTCATTCAGTTCGAATCTGACAGAGACAATACACTTTTTACATTTATTTAATGATTAAATATTTGAAATAACTGTATAACATGAATTGTCGTTCAGTACAGATAAACAAAAATGTATTTGAACCTGATTGGATGAATAAAAAGGATTTTATCAACGATTGAAATTTTGTACTATATATATATATATATATATATATATATATATATATATATATATATACACTATGTCACTAATAGCATTCAACATAACTGGGTTAGGAATTTAATTGCTTCACCGTCTACATTTCTGATACGCTAATGTGATATGTGGTAAACTTCATACTGCCAGTGTTGTTTTCATTGCCGGAGTTGAACAGAATTACGATTTTACGCAATACCTTAACAGAATTCAAGAAAATTTCCAGAACAATAAACTTATGCCAAAATATTTAAATATTATATTTTCTGTATTAATTATATGACATGAATAACTAATATGTTTCTATAATAACTATTTCTGATAATTCGAGGGGTCTCTTCCACATCTACTTTGAATTATCGAAACTCTAATGCACCTAACTCTATACTACGAGTGTGTTTCTATAATATTACTGAACAAATATTAGCATACACTGTACTACAATGCTAGAAAACTTAACATGACCTTTTCAAAAAATAATTTATTTCTAGAACTATAACAAATTCGTTATTATACATTTATATTGGTTTACATTTGAATTTCCTTGTCATTCGATTTGAATCGAGTGGGGATCAATACGAGTAAAACTATTTAGAATAGGTTCGGATTACTTTTATAAATGTAATTTTTAAAATTTTAATCTCACGTATTTTATTAGCGAAAGTAATATTAGTTTCTTTTGTAGAGAAACCTCCTGAATATTTTTGCTTAATGGAAAGATTTAGAACATATTTTGAAACAATATACAGGTACAATAACCAATCATAAACCCCACTTGTATCCAAATCATCCAAAAATATTTACCGTTTGCGACAAAACAAACAGTCCTAAAATTGAATCAGATGTAGTTGATTTCTTGATCAGCTGTGCTGACTTTTTATTGTTTCCGTATTTCATTTCAGGTTAGTTTTTGCTCACATGATGCAAACTACAGCAGATAAAACTTTAATCGTAGACCATTATTTTCATTCATTTGTTATTGGAAGTGCGAATGGGCCAAGTTTGTCACACACTGCACTACCTTTTCAGGAATAATTTCATACACCACCTGACACCAACGTCAGAGGATTGAAGAAGAGGAAGATTTTCCGTAATGAACCACCAACTACAGGAGAAAGTAGCATGTGTATAACAAGCATGAAACTAACTCTCTTCGTTAAAATGATCTAAAACCTTCAAGAACGGTACGAGTGTTGCCTCAAATTGAACGGATGTCATATTGAACGGTTATATAGCATGACCCGAGTCTAACCGATTTAGCATGTTTTTACATGGTAACTCATTACAAATGTGTTTGTGAAACTATGTAAATAAATTAAATTAAATCTTACAACTATTTCAGTACTGTTTATTTGGATGTACGCATTATTATATTTGTAAAACATAACAACTAATTGCAAACTTGATACAAGTGACTCCATTTGAATTTATCTCTAAACATATATATTTTTGTACAGCGTTTACATTACTATTGCGGAAACGCCTTTCTAATATAACTAGAAGTATAGAGAAATATTTAGTTGTTGTCTGTTATCACAGGACTGAATTTAAGGTCATGTAGACACTGCGGGCTTGAAGTTTAATTTCCCGTTCTGGGATGTAGCAACACTGTAAGACATTCTTTAAGTATCTAGACCATTAGGAGACATTACCTATGCATGACTAATAGCATTAGTCCAATAGGTCTGATAGTATGAGCTTAATAGAATAAGTCTAATATGATAAGTCAAAATGAAAAAGTCCTATAGTATAAGTCTAATAATAAAATTCTAAAAGTATAAGTCTAATTTTATAAGTCCAATGGTATAAGTATAACAGTATACGTCTAAAAGTACAATCCTAATGATATAACCCCCTTAATATAAGTAATAAGTTTACTTTGCACCCTGTAAGAAACAATAGTAACGCAAGAATGAATAACTAAAAAGCTGATAAGACCGAATAACATATGTTAATATTTTGATTCAATCTCGAAACAGCTATAGTAAGATGTATAGGTGCAGGCGTATTGATACTAAAATGCGTTTTATTTATATATGGTGGTTTAACTGTGGTTTTACAAAATTCTATCCGGACTTTATTAACACCTTAATAAAATTTATTGTTTTGGTTTAATTTGGAAGACTATTGATTATTATAAATCCTTTTAGCTTGTGAATATAGTGGTTTCAGGTAACGATTTATCGGTGATTTTTAGAAACAATATGAAATTATAAGTAGCTTACCGTCTTAAAAAAATAACAATAATTTTTGGAAAAAAAAATTAATAATTATTAAGGAAAAAATATAGCTTTGAATCTGTATGTTTGCTGAGTGACTGATTTCTTCTGTCACAATTTTGCCGAATGTTTCAGTTTTGAAATGTTAAAAGATTCTTTGTATTTAAAATACCATCCCGTATATCTTTTCTAACTGGATATCAGTATCAGGCATTACATATTACTTTTCCCCATCTATTTAATATCGCTTGTTATGCAAATGTAGTAGAGTGCAATAAAATTAAAAATATTGTTTCCATTTATGACACAAAATGGCGTTATATGTAACACAAAAAAAAGCAAAACCCAAACTTTTATTAAAATTGTATCCTATGCTGTAGTATTCACTTTAAAATTATCATTACATATCTAAATATTTCTACAATATTTTAAACTGTTAGACTTTACCCTCTCGAAAAAATTATACAATTAAAAAATTCCCTACTTTATTATCTACATAACATGGAATTAAAAGGGATCTCCTTTTGGTGTTTGCATTGTGTTGTTGTTTGTATTTATATATCTTATTATGTTCAAACAAATTTATAATTATTATTTATTTTATAAGATCCTTTGTACCAGCATTCAACACAAATATTAGGTGCACTAAAATTCATATCAAATACAGGATGTATTTACTAGCAAGTGTTGTCACTATCAGGTGGAAAAGAAAATAATTAAATATAAGAAAAATGAATGTCTATCTTCATCCACAGCTCTGTTCCATTCAAATATTCTTCCTATACTTATGCATACAGACAAGACGCCAAAACACAATCTATGAGCACGAGGAACCCCTTCCACTGCGATCTTTTCGTTTTTCTAATATTGCTCAGTCTGTGGGAATAGTTTGGTTTTATTATCAATGAAAGTAATACTAAATTCAGTAATACAATATAAAATATTGTAACACACTTTAGATGGTGTTACATATTAAAATGGAAATTTCAGAAAACGTACGAGAATTTATTCAAAAATTGTAACAATATACAACTATATAAAATGGTGATTTATTACAATTATATTAAATGAAATCTCTGGTTGGTAGTGGCATGTGTAGGAAGAGTTTAAAAACAAGTAAATTAGATTATGTGTGCGCACATCGATGCGCGGTAGCTAGGAGGCCTGCTTGCAACGATAATTTAATACTCTTGTAGCCAAAATGTAGAAGGCAACGGACGTATTTGAGAGCGAGGATACGTTTTCAAATTTTAATGTACCAGTCAATTCTTTAATTTGTTATAATCATAATGTAGAAGACAGCGTACGTAGCCAAGTACGAAGATGGAACGCTGAAGTTACTGAAAGGAATCTTGTAAGATTTTTCCAATAGAAGGATGCGAGGCTACAACTTGTTAAAACAGCTAAGTGAACGAATTCAAACTTTAAAGAATTATTACAAAATTAAAATACTCAAACAGTTTAACACAAAATTAATAAACTTTAAACTTTTCAACACGTATATAAATGTAATTTATGCATCATTTGGTGCATTTGTTTTCAGTTTAAATTGTAAGATTTAATTATAAAAAAAACAAGCAAGCAAACTCGAATACAGGTCCATTTTCAGGCATTGATTGATATTTATACGTAAAAATTCCTCATAAGTCAAATATTAAATGTTCACTAATCAGTAACTAAAGCAATGTGTAAGAAATATGTATTATGATTGTAATTTATATTATTTTTTTGGTTAAATAAAATATGTGTAATCTGCTTTAATTGAAGTTTAAGAGCAATTATTTAACGAGCACACAAATCAAATACATCTTAATTTAATTAGCTTTTAAATATTAATTTAATGACACTCTGCTAGTTTAAATGGTTTAACTTTGTATTTTAAAACATTCAATACTTATTTCACTTAAGTAACCTAGTTCTACCTTTAAGATATGAAGAGCGTTAGAGACAGACTATTATTATTACGCCTGACCTGTGACGTAGAACTAACAGACGTTACAATATATCTGGATAAAAAAAAACAATGCATGAAAACAGAGAATAACTTTTCATAAAATTCTATATTCTTATACTTGATATTGATAACTATTTTACAGTTTAATGAAAGAAGAAGGATTTATTAATATAAATGGAATATAATATACGTTATAGTTGTTGTGGATGTTTGTAGAACAGAGCTTATATATTATTAGAGCCAAATAGGTTAAATAGGTTTAGATATTCCTGAAACATATTTTCTAGACAAATAGTGTCATTCTGGAAACGTAAAAAGAAAACGCAACGTGTTTCTTTTTGCTAAGTCTATGATTTGCAGCAACCCCTGTCGATCAGCCAAGTGGAAGCACAGTAAATCACTATTGGCATGGCGCCTTGGTAATTGTTTTGTTTACTACGAGACATGAACGTGACTTGGCGGTTACAGCATAGTTTCATAGCAAACAACTCTTCTATGTTATGTGCGTGAGCGTGTTTATGTTTGCGTAAGTGTTTGTGTGTGTGTGCGTGTGTGTGTGTGTGTGTGTAGTATGGGGGTATGTGCGTGTATGAGCGTGTGGGGGGGGGTATATGTGTGTGTGTGGGGTATGTGAGTGTGTGTGTGTGTGTGTGTGTGTGCTGCAGTAGCATGTCAGACATCAATCACAAAATGAACTTGCTTTATAGTGCACAAGTCGAATTGTGAGCTTATTTGAAGTGTCTATTTTCATACAAATAACAATTTTCCTTAATAAATTGTTAACTACCTGAAATAACCACTTGCACGATTCATTATGAAAGTCTTTAAATTATTCATAAATCAATAATTGAATCCATATCTAGTGTCATATGTTGGTAATTCTCCCTAAAATACTCTGAAATATATTGTTGTTATCAACCTTAACTATAATCACTACATTACGGCAAAGGAAGTACAACAAATAATTTTCACAAACATTAACGTTTTAGTTCTGTAATGATGCAAACTTAAAACCATTTTCTTTATTCTACTAGTTAAAGTGTCATAAGGATTGTTGTTTATATATGACTTCGTAAATGAATCCATGAGAAAGTCATCCAAATAGTGTCATTTGTAATTTTTTTGTATAAAACCTATTGATTTTTAGTAAGTATTTATAATAACATATTTAAAATAAAAAGTTATCTCATATAAAATTGCATAAGGCGAGTAAGTTTCAAATTTCCCTACAATCAAAAACAATTACTTCTGGCTTTTGCAAAAATCCCGCAATTGTTTTTTTTTAGTTTCTTTTATTTTTGATTTTCTAAGGCTTGTAACTTTTTCTTTTTTATTTATGAATTCATCTACAACTATCTTAAAATTACTTATTCCTAATATATTGTACACAGCTTTCAACACATGAATACTATAGATAAAGTCATAACGTAGTCTTATGGGTTCTTTTTTTTTAACTGAAAATTATTACTAAAAGTAGAAAATTCCTTTGTCATAAAGAAAGTATGAAAAGTAGATGGCAATAGATAAATAAACCTCTGTGAATCATTCCCCACCATGTTGCTAATGGTTACGTCCTATAGTGCCGGTAGTTTGTTTTTAGAAACCACTAAATTACGCTACTTGTGTTTAACTGCCGGTAATTTGTATCCCCTTTCTTTCCTCCTTAGCTTTAAATTTATCGAAGTAACTTCAGGGAAGCAGAAGCAATAGTGTTATAACACAAAGTTATTAGAAACAATAAAATAAATGTAACAAATGTTTACCTATAATTTTTCTAATATATGAATATAAGTGTAGTTATTTTTTAAACCTATATTACCAACGTTTTTGTTTGAATATAAATAAAATAAAAAATAATTGCCAAAACAGAAATAAAAAACTGCTTTACGAGTCAAGGATAGTATTTTATTCTGGTAGTGAGGTCTCGATAACTAGATCGTTATCATCTGACCTACAGCACATAATGGCCTTTATATTTATAGCACTTACTGAGTACCTGATGATAATGAACACTTTCAGTAGACAAATTACTACCTTGTGTACATAAAAAAGTCGCACAAAGAGATGAATGAACATTCATACTTGTGTCATTATTTGTTAGGAATAGTGAAACAAAAAATGAAATGTTTAATATAAAAACAGTTTCGTACAATAGACAATTAATTTGATAGTATTTTTTAAACATAAACTGACCCCTAAAGTACTGTATGATATAACATAACATAAAGATCATAAACTCCAAAAAATATGAAAACACAGAATTATACAGTTAAAACGTAAATACAAATCACAGTATTTCAGATCTGTCTCGTAAAAATTATCATCTTTTATTATGAAATTTCTTCTAATATCTCAGAACCTCCTAATATATATTATATCTTGTACAACTTCTATTGTAAACAAAATATGTTTTTATTCATCCAATACCTACAATACATTTCGAATACATTTCTTTTACCTAAAGCGGATGACAATCATTGTTAATTCATTTTGTTTCCCAATATTTATTGAAATTAATTATTTATTAAATTAAACAAATTTTGTAGGGTTCAAGTCGGATTCGAACTGAGTATTTTCGTGTTTGAAGTCTTGCGCTATGGTACTGAGCCAACTCTCCCTTAGTTACAAGTGTATTTCTTAAGGACGTATATTAATTCTTCTTTTGGACCCATCTGGTTTTTATCGAAACTACCTTTACTTCTAGCTTTACGTAACGACCTTACTTGTTACCATGGATAGTACAAAACATCAAATAATCCTCTAGGATTAAATCTGACTGAAAAGAATAAAATAAAGAAACTGACTTGATTCACTGTATCAAACCTTGCTTCAAAAACAGAAACTACAACACAAGGCAAGCGACAAAAAAAAGCGAATTGATAGTATCAAAAATAATATTCAAACACCATACCAATAAAAAAAGGAAAATTGTAATAAAATTCGCTTACTAAATTGCCCCTTGTTGTTATTGTTATTTTGAGATATGCACATACAAATTTGTAATAATTGCAACAAATAAATGAAAAGAAATTAAAATAGAATATTTTTCATTCAAGTAGGAGTTGACAAAAAAATGTTATATTACTTGTTTGTATTAACAAATCTGTAAGAGTGCAATATGAACTATAAAAAAATACTGATAGTTTAAAAATTGTGCAATGTTTACCAATTTCAAAAAATATAACCAAATATCACTAGAAATACCAATAATAACTCAATATTACCCTGTAGCTACCTATAGTATTCAATTTAATAAAATATTGCAATTAATTATGAATTAAATTGTAATTCTTTTTATAACAATATAAACTATTTTAAACTGTTATAATTAGTTGTATATGTTTATAGGTATTTGTATTTATTCCCAATTCATCTAAACATATATTTTCATACACTATATAATCAAATTGTTTAAATGTTCTAATCTGTCATTTATTTGTTACGTTATAATTTAGTAATATGTTTGTTAAATTATCAACCTAATGTATAAATGCTTATCCTGTCGATTAAAGCAGTTTAAATGAATATCTGATAGCAAACCAAAGATAATAGTAGACGAGTGAGTGATGATTACATATTCTTTCTGAAGTCATTGAATCCAACATAACAAACTTTTAATTTGTGTCTTCTATAGTAACATAAATGGTAATAAAAGCAATTTTTAGTAACATTTTTACGTGAAAACAATATCGTTTGGTTTTAATTTAGTATTCATCGCCTTTTCTGTGGTTAAAAATATCTTATTTACTAGAACAATGCCCTATAGGTATTTTGTGTGAGGTATGTCAATTGCAAAAATCTTTTCATAAATAAAGTAGCAAAGCAAGTAATATAAAAAAGAAAAATAGTGCCAATTTATAATGAGGTCAACCAAGAAATATTTTATTTTAGATAATTATTATTTTATAAATACAATGAATAAAATATTTATATACGTATGACAGAAACACAATAATAAATTGCAAAATAGAAAAGAAAATTTCAATTTTTATTTTACAGTCCATACAGTATATATTGGTGGACTATTATTTTTATTTCTTACTATTTATTCGATTTTATTCTCGTTTCAATTCGTAAAGCTGATGGTGGTCTGTAGCTTCTTATTGTACCAATCTCTTGTAATGCTTCCTTAGTTGCAAGGAACATTTTTCTTATAACTGCATATACTTATTTTAATAATAGATTTCTAGCATGGATTTAATGGGCGATTGAAGCCACGTTCTGGTTACACAAACAAAAATATTCGAACTAATTACCTATGAGCTTTATATCATTATAATAACATCCATGTGTAAAAATGCCCTTTGGTATTTATTAATACTACAATTTTCATTGTTGTTTATTTTTCATGAATAGATAAAATAACAAACATTAGCAGTAAACTGTAATTGAACATAAAATATTAGTGTTGTAGGGAGAAAATATATTTTACTAAAATTTACATTCCAATAAATTATTGGGAAATACCAGAATAGATGAAATATTTTGGTTACATTTAAATATTACTTTAATTTAATAGGTTAAATTTAAATTATGTAAACCTAAGTAAGATAATAATGTCGACATTGTAAAACTAAACGTGCGTAACATCAGGAACGGAATAAAAATTTATCGTATGAGCCAAAATACTATACAGTTTTACAACAGTAGTAATATTATAATTTCTTTTTTAATAGTTTTATAAATACTTAAGTTTAAAAAGAAACCACAAAGGTTATACTCGAGTATAAACAAGTTCTAAATGGCCATTTTAAAGTACACTTGTATTTAGCCAACACTTGTACCGTTCTTGAAGATTTTTTCTCATTTTGATGAAGAGGGGTTATCTCGTGCTTGTTGTACATATGCTAATTTTTTTCCTGTAGTTGCACTATGGTAGTTGGGGGCTATGACGGAAAATCCTCTGCCTAGTCATTTCCCAAACCTAGGCGTCAGTAGATGTAAGACTTGGGGAAGGGCTGGACAAGGAAAGTTTGTTCTAAGGGAGATGAGGTGATTTCTAAAGGAAATGTTGTCTAAGGCTGACTGGCTGGTTGCTCCATATTGCTGGATCTATTGTGGTAAGTTTCAGGTATAACAAAATCTCCTGAGATATCCCATTAGGAAAACAAATATTACAATATTCAGTCGTTCTATTACAGCTGATTCAGTTTCAGTACTGTCTATTTTGGTGCATACGATATAATTGTAAGGTGTTAGAAATCTATAGTTTATAACAAAATAGGGATATAAACAGATGAGGCTTCATATTGATTTTACCTTTACAAAAGTGTTGTATTTTGAACACGAAAACCGTATATTTTCAAAGATTTAGTGTAATACTTGAACAGAATCTCGGTGTGGCAGAAATAGTGCGGAAATATTCATTGAGCGTCACAAAATGATAACCACTATTTAATAGCATTTCTACAACCGACGGGTCACCAGAATTACTCTTATTTACTCCTTGTTCATTCTTTTAATTGTTATTTTTGACCAGATATATTAACAAACGTGTCAATAATAAATATAGAAGTAGCAAAAAATAATAAAATATCATAGTACCATGTTAACGCTACAACAGTTTCTTTAACTGCAAATCTTCTAATACATTACCAACTTTTGATATACTGGATTTGTGTTTTATCATGTGCTAGTCACTAGCAGTTGATTCAGTTTCAGTACTGTTTATTTTGGTGCATACGATATAATTGTACGGTGATAGAAATCTATAGTTGATAACAAAATAGGGATATAAAATGAAGACGCTTTATATTGATTTTACCTTTACAAAACTGTTTTATTTCGAACATGAAAACCTTATATTTTCAAAGATTTAGTGTAATACTTGAACAGAATCTCGGATGGGATGAAACACTGCGGAATTATCCTTTGAACATCACGAAGGGATAACCATTATCTACAAGAATGTCTACAACCGACGGGTCACCAGAATTACTTTTATTAACTCCTTGCTCATTCTTTTAATTGTTATTTTTGACCAGATATATTAACAAACGTGTCAATAATAAATATAGAAGTAGCAAAAAATAATAAAATATCATAGTACCATGTTAACGCTACTACAGTTTCTTTAACTGCAAATCTTCTAATACATTACCAACTTTTAGATATACCGGATTTGTGTTTTATGATGTGCTAGTGGATGTTTAGTCCCCACACGTTCGCGTAATGTATAACTAAGTCAGGAACTATGTTCCAGTGTTTTGTAACTTTTCATTTTGTTGTTTTTTCCTATGTTATATTTGAATGAGTGTGTTAAAGGCTGTGTGACTCATAGGAATGATCATAAAATAGATTTCAGCGATTAGAAAACTAATTTGTATGGACATTTGTTTTCTAATAGGGGGTTTCCCTTCTCTGATTACTCCAATATCTGTTAGGAAAATGTATGGTCCGGTCCACGATGTACAAACAAATGCGTGGAAGCTTTGATCTAATGCCGAGTTCTATTCCTTACACTAAGATGGACGTATGATCCCATTAAATAAAACACGATGTCTAGAATGGTTGCGTCACATCATAAGAATGCCCACCAATAGCATGCCAAACAAACATTTACATGCCTCTGTGATTGGCAAAGGAAGAGCTAGCCGACGAATAAAACGCCGGCTACAGACATTGAGGATGATTTAAGGATACTCGGTCTAACAGAGAATACTTTATGAAGAAGATTTGTGAACTTAGGAATGATTGTTCGTCTCAAACAAGATCTAGGAACGAGGAGCGTATCATTGTGAGAGCTGCATTCAACCTGAATAACCAATAAAGCTAGTATTGACAAGTGAGCTTAAAACTAGAAATCTCTTTAAAAATAATTCTAAAATAAATCTAAGCGTAAGTTAAACGTTTTAACCATTCAACATACATTAAATTAAATCAAATAAAATTAAAAATTTTAAAACAGTATATTTAAAAATTATTCTTAAGGTCTATATGAATTACTTAATTAAAATAGATTTACGTAATAAAAAAATATAAATATGAAAAAAATTTCCATTATGGACACAAAATATATATTTTGAGTAAAATAAAAAAAAGTTATTGAAATCATTTTAAAAAAGCGAAATCATTTTGGTCAAAACAATAAATGAAACGCTTTTTTGTTGATAGAGAAGTCACAATTTTCGAAATTGAGTTTTATTGTATTTCGTATAAAGTAAATCAAAGTGCAATAATTTTTATCAAAACTGTGAGACTTCATATACACTTTGAAGCAGATACAATATTATTTTATTTATTTATTGAAAGTGCGTATGTCAATGTGAACTGTCTAATTGGTTGTTTATCAAATTGAGGGACGTCATTTTATCAAAACTCGACAAGTCCCAGCAGTGTATCTATTGGAGTGTGGAAATATCTAAACTGTGTAAGAGAAAAGAACTGTATAAATACTTTGGCAACATTTATACAAAAAATTAACTAGATCTTTATTTGCAAGAACTGATTGACATTTTTTATTTCCCTAACAAAGTACAATGCCCTCCCAACTAGGGACGATGAAAATACCTAAAGAGCCTAAATCTGATTCTCTTAAATACTTAGCTATTGCAGGAACTGAAATAAAAGAGCGATGTTTATCAATAGTTCACGTAGGCCTAAGTGAAGAGAGAATTAGATGTAATAAATATGTTAAACTAGTTGGACAGACACCAGGGAACAAGAGACGGAAAAGGGTTAACCATCCCTTGCCTCTAGATGTCAGTCATGGAGTAAGCTAACGTATAAAGTCATTTAGAGGATCTCCCTGCAGAGCTCAACATTAAGGTGGAAAATGTTTTGTAACCAATAGACCTCCCCCACAAAATCATCAAATCTTTATAGGGATTATCTTATATAGGAATATATATCTTATATAGGGATAGTTTTAAATGTGGATTTGAACGTCCGCAATGATTTATGCTGCACTTGTGAGATATTATACAACAATAAAATCACCTCTCATAAAGCCTGTGACTAAACTCACTTTAGGCTAAACTCACAGTCCGTAAAAAAGCAACAAATTTTATTTAGCTCTAAAACCTGAAACACCCGCTGCTCCTGAACAACAGAGCCATGTTTCATCATGAAAACCAAATATTTCTTCCAAAAATGCAATTAAAAGGGTTGTACTGCCTAAGACAATGTTTTCTAGAAGTGTTTGGCATGCAGAATATTAAAGACAATCAAACTAGTATTTATATATATATATATATATATATATATATATATATATATATATATATATATATAGATATAGATATAGATAGATAGATATAGATAGATATCACAAAAGAGTAGCAAAAACGGGCCCAATGAGATTTCATCGTATTTAAAACACGTAGCTGAAAAATGCATAAAAATGTAGCTATTATTAACGTGTTGATTTCATTCCAAAGTCAAACATGATACGAACTACTAATCTTTGTGACGTATGATTTCTGTGAAACATATAAAAAAGAATATTTGACATTTTCTCTTAATAAATTTCCAATCTTTTATATTTTTTAATATCTTTTCATTGAATATAATGATGTAATAACTTTCCTAGGTTCCATATACAATTTAATATATTTATAAATACAGTCACAATTTATATTTATTTATGTAATACAATTTAAAGTATATATTTCAATTAACAAATCTGAATAATAATTATAGGAAAAATAAGTTCATATAGGTAGACATTGATAGTTTGATAATCCATTGATAGTTTGTTTCAAGAGGCCATTGTACGGCTACAATGGGTTATTTCCCTAGACATAATATAGTACTGAAAAGAGATATTTCTTTTCACTCGATATCAAATTTGGTTTATTTTTAAATAAAGAATATTTTTTTTTAACTCTTGCACATTTTTAACCTATTTAGTAAATAAGAACAAAAGTCAAATGTTTTATCTTCATATCAGGAAAAACATCAGACTTTAATAGTTAAGCCTAAATACGTCTTGTTCTTGCTTGAAAACTGTTGGATATATACTGTACACTCTACAGTTTTTTTTAATAAAAATCATAAATGAATAACTAATTTATAAAACATTTGGAAGATATAAAAGAAGAAGTCTTTTGATAAAAGTCGTTAATAAAATACTTAAAAACGTCCACTAAAGTTCAAATATAATTTTTTAAACATTTAGAGGTTGACGCTTGATATTAATAAAATGCATTTTATTCACCCACTCAAGTCCACATACATTTTATTTAAATTTGTAGTGGATGACATATGATGTCAATAAAGTTTATTTCAGTTATTTAATCATTACCTAAGTTTATTAAAAAATAATTTAAGTTTATATGGGTGAAAAACGTTTTACAACAGGAGCAAGGTATGCATTATGGTTATTACTTGCCGTATCGCCTAAAATAAATGATATCATATAACTTTAAAACACAGTTCATTTAACAGCAGAGCTTATGTGTGAGAACCACTTTCAAGTTATAGGTTATGTTACTTTATTTATTGTTATTGTAATTATTAAACAAAAATGACTAAAGTAAAATTTTCTTTGTCTACGTAATTGGTATTAACTTAAAAAATTAAAAAAACTTTACTTGTCATATTTTAAAAACATTATTTACCTTATTATATTGAAGTTGAAATATGTAATTGTAAAAATAAACAACTCTACTCTGTATTTGGCAAAGCAATATCTATTTACTCCCTTGAATTGTCTATCTTTTTGTTTAAGTATTTACTTTCAATACGTAAATGTCAGTTGTATATAACTTTATTATACATAAACATTTATTTGTTTAAACATAATGTGTCTCGTATAGTCTTTTCTATCCTTAGCTCTATATTCATCTTTTACAAATAACACAAGCTTTTCTAAGCGCCATTTCTATATCACTCCTTCCATGAGTATATGTCTCTTCTTTATCTTTTGATCTTATTTCCTTTATAAAGTTTACTCCGCCTATCCTAAGGATGCAAAGATCACAAGTGAGTCGGGGTGGAGATGTAGGTCACGGTGAATGACGCTAGTTAAGTCGCGGTCCAAGTCAACAGCACATAGTGAGGAGATCACGTGATCTGTTTAGCCAAGATTAGACTGATGTGATGTGATCTGTGCTGTAAGTGCACATTTTTCTCGCGATGAAAAGGGATTCGAGTGAAGGTAACGAGATGTCTGCTGCACCTAAGTAGCGGATGATAGGTAATCTAACTAACTGAAGATGTGCATTGCATCCAATAAACCAGAAAAGAAGTAGTTTAGGGAAATACCACACGGTTTTACTGAGCTAAAAGATGACACCGAATGATTCCATTCCTATTCGATGATGTCAGTTGAGGCATTCATTTATCTACTTGAAAATATTACTTCTCAGTTGGACATCTGCGTTTTTCAAAACATCTTTCGTCATACTCCAGATTAATCTGAGAAAAAGCTACCGCACTACCGATGTTGACAGTCGAAGCTCTCTCGTATGGCGGGATGTCGCATGGAAAGGACGGGAGGATTTTGGACCGACAATCAGAGGCAAGCAGACCTCCTGGTAAAATCAAATAGGTTTGTTTTCAAAAGGCAACGATGTAACCATTATGTAGGGCTTCGTCATATTCCTCCACCTCAACCTACCTATTATGTTCCGCTCCGTATGTGTTTGATTTAGATGGATGTCGACATCGACACGACCGCGACCCATTTGTGCTTTTCGCATCATAACTCCATTTTTATAAAGATATCAGAAAACTTTATAATCTGAAATACTAAAATTCTCATATCCTAACCCTGATCATTACTAAACTTCCCGCTCTAGTTCTAACCACTTTTTAGGTGTTGTTTTCACCATTTTATGTATATAACATTGTTAGTTCTTAAAAAAGACTTTTTAGTCTTTTATTGCTATCAGTTTTTTCCCAATGCAATTATGTAACCACCAATGATATAAATATTATTTTATTTGAGGTTTTACAATTTGTAAACATGATCTGTTATCGAAATTCTATTGCTCCAAAAGTATTTTCTACCTGCTTGTAATGTGTAGTGAAAAGTACAAGCTCGCAATATCGACAGAAGCTAAATTTCCGTCCGATTAATTTTATTCTATTCTACACTCTTTAAAAAGTAGATTCTTCTAAACTATATTCAAATATTCTCGCACTTTAAAATTATTTATGGCATATATGATATGTATACTTAATTTTACCAATATAATGAAATACGTTTGAACCGTGTTACGAATGTTTTGTGACAACTAAATGCACGTTATATATACAACAATAATAACAGATTTTATATTTACAATTTTAATAAGGGTAACTAACATACGTCGTAAAACTTAGATTTATTACAAAGGTGGAGAAAATTTCCGTTTTTCGTAAACGTGTGGATAAATTTCCCTAAAGTTATAAATAACGATATTCATCACGACATAACGATAAATATCATCATCATTTTGAATGCATATAGTTACAAATAATAATACCTTAAACCCAATCATACATTCACAATTTATTTTCAAAAGTATCTTGTTGAATTAGGAATAAAAGTATTCCTAAGAATGTGACGCACGATTTTTTATTAGTTCATTCGGTTCTAATCAAGCGGTTAATTAATTATATATATATATATATATATATATATATATATATCTTTCTTTATTTATTTGTTTAGTTGTGTGTGTGTGTGTGTGTGTGTTGCAACGAACCCTCCTTACCTTTGCGCAACCTATTTTTTACCACCTGCCTACTGTTTAAAATGGACTTAAGAACATGCAACGACACGCTGACTTGACTTGCTGTTCCAAACATAAACCCTACCGTTAACTAATATAGTGAGGGCTATATAGCCATTTTGTTAGCTGAAAAGCTATATATTAGCATGAACAACCGTAACGTACATTAGATCTTATCATGTGCTATTATTATCAGTTGTTTCAGGTTGGGCCGCGCAAAATTGATCCTGCCTAATTTTACCTTTTATAGGCTCCTGTGTTACATTTAAACAGCATCTGCCAGCGGAACGTGTCCCTTTGGCTTTGAATAAAAACCAACTATCTTTTAATATATCTCAAATATTTAAAATTAATATACTCTCAGGAGGAACCTCTCCTGATGTAACATTAGGATTATATTTTATTGCATTTATTATGTTATGATTTTAAATACTCTTGATATATAACATTGCAACCATTAATTTAACATGTTGGAAAAACTTTAGGTAATTATTTATTTAATAACACAGGATATTTTGAAATGAATTAAAAAGACTGTGCCCAATAATTTTATTTAATAAAATGTAAAATAACAAAATCATACAAATTATAATTTCTACTGTTTTTGTGAATATGAAGAAAATTATTGTAACATAACATACATGATTGAAATTATATTTACTTATAATTAATTCATCTTATGTATTTAAGATTTTTCATCATTGATTTTTGAAAACTAAATTAAAATTTATTTTGAATTATCACAGTAAATCATACAAATTATTTCCATAATTTCTACCCTTATAAATAATTTTACTCAAGTGTTAATATAATATTCAGTTGTGTTATTAGACATTTAAAAACTAAATATCAACGTGTTAACATATTAATATAATAAAGTCGATATTAACTGATCGACCTTGTTCTCATAGACGGTCACCCTAGTGTCCATGCTCACCAGATGTTGACTTATGTCCTCCTTATTGGTTTTGACGTTTTCTGTTAATTTCTGCATGAATAACTTCATTTCTTCCCTCTCTATCCTTTACCATTCATCCTGATATTTCCTCTACTTTTCTCTTTCTTGTTGTTTTATTTTTCTCCTCTCCTCTTTCTCTTTTTGTCTCTCCTCCTTTGCTAAGGCTTCTTGTTCTTCTCTTCGCAGTCTCCTAGCTTCTTCATTTTGCCATCTTTTTTCCGCTTGTCTCTTCTCTTTATATCTCCTCGTTTCTTCCTCCTTATCTCTCCTGGATTCTTCTTGTTCTTTCTCCTGTTTCCTTTCTATTTTCTCCTGCTCTTTCTCCTGTTTCCTCCTTGCTTCTTTTTGTTCTATCTCCTTCTGTCTACTATCTTCGCTTTTCTTCAACATCTCCGTCTGTCTCTCCATGTCGCTTTCTCTTGTTGCTTCGGTAATGCCATGGCCTCTGTTTAAATTTTATTTCTTTTTTTATTTTAACCCTATCCTTTTATACCTATCTCTACTTCCTAATTAACGATATATATTTCTTTTATAAATCCTTTATTTATAACTAGTGACGCTGAGTATAGTCCGTGTGTTTTATGTGGGCGCATTCCTCAGTTTAGTTTTTCTCTTCTTGCTACTAAAATCTCCCCTATTTATTTTACCTCTTACCTCCTAATTTTTCCAAATTTATTTATTTTATCTTCTTATCGACTTTTCGGATTTATCAGTGCCTCATAAAAACATGTATACCTATTTTTCTATAACCCTTTATTATTTATTTCTTACACCTCCTAGGTCAAATTAGGCCAGGCCTTTTTGTTATTTTAGAGACCGAAGTTGTTTTACGGGTAAGTCCTCAACTTAACCCGCCGGCCTCACCGTATGGGCGCCATTTTACTTTTGCAACGGACGGCGCACAACGCCCTACCACCCTGACAGCCACCTCTTTGCTGTCAAGTGACCGAGAGTCGCCGCCTCCATCTTTTCCGTTGCTAAGTAAAAATTTTGAAACGAGCCGTTCCTAGCCAGCGGCTACAACACTGTGTAATCTGACAGAGAACTATTCCCTAGACTTTAATTCAAAAAACCTAACTTGCTGAGATTTAACCCTTTTGGTATCCATTACCGGCAAAAGAATTCATTTGAAGGCATCTAAATGGCGAAATGACCCTTTTTGCTTAGGAGTGTGTAAGGAATTCGTTTTAATAAATAAACTACTGTTTTATTTGCAAGTTAGTACAAAATTGGGTTTTATTTTATTTTAAAATTTTAATTATTCAGAATATTTTGTATATTTCTATGTTTAACAATATCTTAAAATTGTTAACAATTGTAATTATTAGTCTTTACCTTATGACTTCTCTTCCACCAAAATTAAATTTATATCTTCTTTTCTCTTCTGAAAAATCAATATTGTAACTTTAGTGGTCATTCCTTATCTCATTCAACCCTTTCTCTTAAACATTTTCTATCAACATTCTTTAGAACTTTTTCTTCATTTATTTTAACATCTAAATTTCTAAGAAAAATATTTTTTTATTTATATTTAATTAAAATTGTTATTTTATTATTGTTCTATTTAAACATTTAATACCAAAACAAGATTTACTATATTTTTCTGTATAAAGTTGTTCTTTAAGTTCTAAAATTCCCTTTTATTCCTTTTGAAATAAACAATAAACAATCTTCAATTTATCTTTTGTTCAGTTAACATCCAACATAACTTGACTTTAATGTTATTCAAAGAAATTGTTTCAAAAATATAATTTTGTCCTCTTTTTTCTGCTTTACTACCCTTTAATTATTTCTCAAATAATTTTATAAACTATTTAATCCCTGGTAATTTATTTTCGTTTTGTCAAATCCACTATCAAAAGAAAAATTTACATTTAAATATACCATATTTGTCTGCTCCTTTGATACAAAGCTCATGAAAAATTATCTTAAGTAAATTTTACATTCTATTTATTTTTCTTTAATAAATAATATAAAAAAACTTTAGTTTCTACATGTGAGTTATTTCTTAATGTTCTAAACAATTTATAAATTTCTGTTAGGTGTAGTCCTCCATCTTGTGGTTGGACATAATCCCACAGAATGCCAACCCTCGATTTTATATACTAAATAAAACCACTACTTGATATTTGTGTACCTTTTGTAAAAAAATGTATTTAGGTTTATTTTTTTGAAATCGTAATTTTCCCCAAAAATGTTCGATAAAAGAATTTTAATTTCTTTGATAAAGAGATAAGCTAAAATCTGATCTTTCCTTTTAAAATCTCTCCTCTGGCTAGATATGTTGGCTTCATCTTCTCCCTCTCGTTTCTTTTCCATCTTGAATGGACTGTGGACTCGCCCAAAAAGTTGGCGGCATCACGCTGGCTTCTCCTTGGATAGCGTCCAATGCCGAAACAAAGCGTTCCTTCTTTCTGCGCGAGATCGTGACGGCTTTATTCGTTGGCTTGACGAATTCCATATCCATTTTTTAATCATTTCAAAATTTTGTTCTCATTCTAAGTCGTTAAATTTTTATTCTTTTACGCTTTACTTAATTTTTACTGTTTATTTTCAAAAACATTTTATACCGAAATTTAATATTAATCTGTTCACATTTTTAAAATTTTGAAGCACAGTTCAAAATTACAAAACTCTCTAACACTATTTTTCCTATACGCTTTCTACAGCAAAAACAGAATTCTGGAAGACCGACATTGATGTTAATCTTGGAAACCACTTTTGGCAGTGTTTTCTCCCCAAAAGTGTTTCAAAAACACATGGACTATATAACGGCAATTTCACTACGAGCTTTTAGCCCTGCATAATCTCGTTTAACTTATCGGTTTGTAAGCTATAGGAATCAAAACGGGGCGCACCGGCAACACGACATCACTCCGTGAAGTCCAAAGTAACGCTATTCTCCTTGTCCATTTTTAGTAACCGCCCGCCTAATATATTTCATCGTTCCCAGTTTCTAACCAATGGCGAGGCTTCAATAAATTACTGTGTGCATTTCTAGCCGATCGATATTAATGCCTGTTTTTTTTAATGATCGTCTAATCCATTCATTTTGCTTTTTATTGATTTTTGCGTCTAGGCACCTTCTTTTTCTTTTGAAATTATGCATCCGCTCGAATGTCATTGGTGTTTCTATGATGATTTTGACCTATTTTCTCTTATGCAACAAGTAAAGTGTATAAAAAATTTAAAAACACCATCTTCCTGCTAATGGCTTTTTTTGTTTTATTTGAAACCATTCAATTATCCTAATTACAACCCTTAGGTCTTCTATATTGTTTTCTCCCTCGTAACCCGGCTTATACAACTTATCTAAAATGCATTAAATTTCCTTATTTTTGCAACGGCAATCTTTGACATTGTTTATCCGTTGCACTGTGTGTGTGTGTGTGTGTGTGTGTGTGTGTGTGTGTGTGTGTGTGTGTGTGTGTGTGAAAAAAGAGTGTGCAAGCTCACATAAATTGTGAAAGTATTTCGATATTCATGACTACAAATATTTCTCCACAAGAGAAACTCGTACAAATTGCTGCAAGCTTTTCGTCAATCACATTTTCGTTCTAAAATAAACTCCTTGTTGAAATTTGATTAATATTTCAACAAAATTCCCGTTCACGTAGCTTGTGAAATTGGTTCCCACATCTCCTATTAAGATAACACTCCGAACTTAAAATTCGAATCCTAATATTTACATTACAAAGCCCCTTTTGAATATCGAATGAAGGCCGCACAACCTAATTAGCATAAATCGATTCAGTTAAGCAATTACAAAAATAAACTCAAATATGGGTTTGTGGGGGACATTCCTGATAATATTTCTCTTCACCTCATGTGAAATGTATATATATCGAATAGAAGGAATTATTAGACATTGCAGTTCCGCACCTTTGCTTTGCGTGGCTAATTATGGTCGAATTTGAAAAATACTATATTCCAATAAGTAAAAGGTAAAATAATTTCAGATTATTATAGCATTATTATAGCTGTCAGTCCGGTTTTATCAGTCTATTTTTCCAACCTAATAGCTATTAGAAATATAATTACCTATGTTTAGTTCAATCAATTGCTGAAATAGATTAAAATCAAAGCTGTATAAGTATGCAGGCTATTTTCATATAGATTAAAATAATTTGCATTATATATTATTTTTTTTTTAATTTCCTATATGTACTTTCATATTTGTAAATGTGTATATTACTCATTTTAAAAATGCAGGGTGTACTTAATGAAATAGGAAATCTAATTCCACATGTGTATTGAATGAATGGGTTAAGCACAGGAACATGTGGACTTTTAAAAGTCCCATCTTAAAACCTAGTAATTCACCAGTGCGTTCAACTCTTGATGTTAAACTGGAAACACAATAACTCAACGCATTGTATAACTTTTTTCGAATCATAAGTATCTGTTGGTTTTAGTCTGTACACTATCGTTCAGGTAAAAGTTAAATCACATCCTAATCCAAATATCGAAATCTTGTTGCTGTTCGTGACGAGCTTGTTGTTATTACTTATTACACTTTTGCTATTACTTGCTACCATACATAATGTTAACTAAAAGTAAATTGTTAACTTACACTTGGAGGAAACGTTTTCGTTTTACAACTTCTTTAGCCTCGTATTTTTGCCGATAGGAATGCTGCAGTTGTGATTCCTCGGTACCATTTTTTGAAAGTTAGAAGTGATGTGATCGAAGAGTTTGTGTGATCTGTGCCGTGTTTGTTCATTTAAGATGTCATTGTTATATGTGTTACTACGTCTATATATTTCATACTCTTTGTGTGTTTAATTTATGGCCTTTGTTGCATGCATGGAGGATGTTCATATTATTTTCCATACTTTTGCATGAGTGTTTAGTGTTCATGAGGTGATTTGTGAGGGTGGATTCAATAGTAGCGAGCAGTGCGCTTTTGTGTTCTTTATATCTTTCGGCGAAAGATCTGCCTGTTGTCCAATATAGAACATATTGCAGTTGCTGCGTTTTATTTTTTATACTCCTGGGTTATTTTATCTGTTGGTATTGTTATTGTTGCTGTGTCTGATAGCCGTTTGGCTTTTATTTGTTGTTCTGTAAGCTACATTGTATTCTGATTTTTGAATTCGTGTGATATTTTATTTGTGAGTTTATGTATGTCAGGGTGATGGATTTGTTTGTGTTCGTGTTGTTGTTACTGTTCTTGTTCAGTAATTTTCTGTGTAGTTTGTCTAATAAATATTTGTCATGCGTGTAGAGCTATGAAAGCATTATTAGTAAGTAAAAATCGTATCAGTAACCTAACAGTTTCAATGTTCAGCATAGAAGCAAAGATTATGTTAATCAATTATAAAAATGATTTTTCACAGTCCTATTAGGGAAAATAGATAATTCTCTTAATATTTTAGTCTGAGCACTAGATAATAAAAAAAATATTTTAGAGAACATATTTTCAGTTGGAAATCCAAGTATATGAATACTTGTACTAATATGGATTAAAGAACTTTGTACAAATATGTTTATCATTTGTAAAAACACAAAATTAGGATTTTAAGCTCATCGAACATATATATATATATATATATATATATATATATATATATATATATATATCAGTTTCCGACTTATATTTCATTTTTACTGTATAAGTAAAGTAGAATCGCAAAAAAATTCTTAAAAAAATTGCAATAATAATGATTCTGTTTTATAACAGTTGTCATAGGAAAATATAAATTCATACAATTTCTTAGTCGTAAAATATCTGTTATTCTATAAGACTTTGTATTTTGATCATATTGACAATCTTGAAACATATTTAGTTAATATTCTGAGTTATATACAAGGAATATACGTGTGCATATTACAATAATGAAGATATTTTATTGAGTAATCAAACCATTTCCAGTAAATCATTTCGTACCTAAAAATCCTCTTTCTGTACATAATTATCGCCTGCATAAAATGGCACGTATCATCCGATAAATGGAGTAAAAATAAAGCCTAACTTTTGGCAATGAATGATTGATGTTTCCAAATTAACATTGGAATAATTGAATAATTTATCACAGTTTGTAAGGGTATAAACGCTAAATTGTGTGTTGAAACATTTAATAAATTCAAAGACCATTTTATGACGGAGCAATCAATATTAAAGCACAGTTTATGTGATTTGATTGTTTTTGTTACTTCTCTAATGAATTTATCAAAATATATAATTATGTATTATTATATATAATACATTTATGTATTATTATATATAATAATTTATGTAATATTATCAATATATTATATTGTTATCATACATTATATAATATTATACTATATAAATGTAAATATAAGCTATATATATGTTGTATATGTGTGTGGGAATTACATTGAAATACTTTTCGGTGTTGACAATAGGTACCTCTTAGTTAATTTTTTTTGCATTATTAAATAGAAAAAAAACAACACGTAGCGCACATGTTATTATAATTTCATTAAACTTATTCCGTTTGTATTACAAAAAATATTTCTAAGTTACAGTCAATATGCGTATAAATGGCAATATTGTAAGTGTTATTTTATAAATCGTGTTGAATGTATGCGCCTTTTTATAATGTGTTCATAAATGAATATAATTTTAACATATTATAACGCTGTCCTTTAAATCAGATACACGTGTTACATAAAAATA
>JBAIZL010000006.1:12652704-12740204 GCA_036971475.1 Prosapia bicincta | reverse complement strand
AACTCAATTCAAATAGAGTAATATTCGTTTGGAATAAATAAGCGACGCGGAATGTGTTTTTACCGAAAGTGCCACGGGAAAATTATTTACGAATGGTTTATCAAACAATGTTGTTGTATAAAGTTCTCTGCTCCATTTGTTTGGATAATTAATTGGCTTTGTTATAGAAACTGCCATTAGAGTTTTTGTAACAGTGTCCTTGAACTTGAAATAAGGTACTCAGCTATCGCTAAATAACGAAGTGATATTTTAGTTCCCTATATAGGCCTATTAATAACTTAATATTTTGAGCTCTTTAATTTTTTTAATCATTAATGGTACATGTAAATATCTGTTTAGGTATCTTCTCTTTATTAAGACGGAGTTCTCTGTAAGATATTATACGGAGGAAACTGTCCAAACTACCGTAACATCAAGAGGGTTATGATTTATGAAACAATCACGCAGTTAGCTTAACCATGAATAAAGTATAAAATGAACCATTGCAACCTCACATATATACAAGGGCTAGGCACTACTTTTTATTTTCTGATATGAGTTTCTAAGAAAACCACTGACTATAAAATTCTATTGCTTATTTTCTGATGATTGAAAAATGGCTGAGAATTTTAGGTTTTCCGTTGCAATGTTCTCATCTTATGATGGCTGCAGGTTATGTTCAGTATGCTAGCTAATTGTCTTGTGTGTGTATCGAGTGAGGGGTTAGCGCATGTGTTGACTTTAGTTTTATGTAGAAGCTAGTTATAATATAGTTAAATAGTTATTTATCCTAACATTAGTTCTATATGCTTATGTATTTCAGTGGCTTAGAGGTTAGGTTCACAATAGGTGGCAAACTACTTATCGTAAGATACCTAAGCGGATCTATGTCTGATATTAAAAATGAAAATGCTGATAATCACCTACACTGCTTTTCTGGATGAGATGATTGTGACAACACGGATGATGTCAGTAATCTTAACACAGTGTTGCTAGTGAAAGAAGTGACGAGAAAGATATAGAGTGCCGGATAAAATCAAATTTGTAAGGGCTACTGTAGAGTATCCTAGTGCAGCGTAGGCTAAAGAGCCTTTTCTACCAACGGACGTTCTCCGGTCAAACACTAGTTCTATGAATTTGCTCACAGATTCTGATCTATATCCAGTTCCTGGAGCCATCACCTGCGCAATTACATTCCTACATAAATTTAGTTTTGTACACGCATTGCTGTTGGATTTAACCATATGGGCAATACATTTTAAATCTCCTCTCTACAACTTGTATAAGTAGGGTTTACAAACATTGCATTTCCAAAATATTCAGGCAAGAGCAAAGTTGAAAAAAATGAGTGCACAATTTACAAAACTACCCCTACTTCCAAACATACATACTATAGTTTAAGAATGTACAATAGCAAACAAAACTTGCAAGAATAATTAATTTTCTACAATAGTTGTAAAAGATGGTATTTCATGATAGTGCAGTAAAATTTCCCTACCGGTGCTCTAATTTCTACCAACTCAATTTCGTAGGTAACTATATAAACAGCTGTAATAATTAAATTAAGGTTATTTCTCTTGTTGGGTATGTGTAAATATATTTAGGGAACTTATAAGTAGCGCAGTATAACATGTAAATAATTATTCAGTTAGAATCACTAGTTAAATATACGTTGACAGATTCGTCATATTCTAGGTTAGGGCTATGCGATATAATATCCATAATAAATTCCTACCCAAAGAGTTATTTTGCTATATATAACTAGACAGCTACAATTATACGGAAATCTGTGTATGTCTTTAGAATTATTAATAACTTTTTCAGGATGATAATAATTTGTACTACCGGTTACTGCTTTCAGGATAATAATAATTAATTATTCTAAATTACACATTAAAACAACAATTGTTTATAATGATTATCGTTATGTAGACCCATATTTAACTTCTAATATAGGGTTGCATACACTTTTTTCAAGGGTGTTACAATTTGCTCGTACAATAATAAAAGTTTTAAAAACATTAGCAAATATAATACAACAAATATTTCGTTTTAAATATAATGTAATTTTTATATTTTTCTATTCTAAGCCAATATCAATTTAAATAACGTAATACAAATTATAAAAATCGATTTGTGTGATAAATTACGTTAGTTTTGGAAATATCCCCTAGCTTTCCAAACATTTTGGTAAAAATTAGTCAAATATAAAGATATTATTTGTTAATATACTCATCTTCCCTTCGGTTCGGAACATATATTCGAGTATAAAATTCTTCTTTTCCTAACGTTAACATATTTTGTTTTGTTGACGCGTATCGTAATGACTCAATTTTCAAAACCGTAACAGTAGTATCTTAGTTGTGTACTAAAAGTGCACTACTTAACTTTTGAATATGGAATCATTCCAACAAGAGACAACAACAAAAAATATTGTAATGTTGGGAAAGCCCGAAAAATGTATATATAATGATACTGGTTTACTAGATGTGAAAAGATAGGATAGTCAGCTATTGTATATTCGAATATTGTTAAACACAATTTTATACTACAATTACTGAAAGGTGGGGTTAAGAAAGAGTTAAACTGAGAGAAAACAGTAACATAATATATATTGCTGATACATCTATTAAACTAATTATTGGCCTAATAAAAACTGACCCGGCAAACCTGCATTTTACATGCACATTATATAGACATTGGTTTTAATAGTATATTTAATTTTAATTGTACCCAAAGGAACATCATAATATACTAAATACGAAAACGAAGGTTTTTGGGAGGAAAAGTTTGTGTAAAATAAGAAGCCCATATTATTAGTTATACCTAAATTAAAATTAGCTGTAGAAAGTGAACGAGATGTAAAACTTATATTTTTGAGTTGTTTCTACAGAAACGTTTCTCACCACAAACTATATCTCAGCATGTAGGCCTGTTGCCAACTTTAAAAAATACTAGAGAGCAATGGGATATTTTATGTAGGGAAATGTAGGTTATGTCGTCTAAATTTAATGACTGCTGCTGCCGTTTCCACACACATGGTAATAAAATATTTTACTATATATTTTATCACTAGTATGGATGGGTAAAGAGGTCAGCATTTGTGCTTAGCGGAAACTTTATTTATTTTACTTCTTGTGATATTTGGCGAGCTGATAGTTTTGCTAGATAGGTATTGTTTTTTCTGTTAAATTTCCAAAATGATAATAATATCTAGAGACGATAAAGAGATTGATTGTAAAGGTTATAACAAGAAAATAAGTAGGAAGTAATATAAAACTAATTAAGGAAATTCCTACTTAGGTCAACAAAGAAAGGTTTGTTGTTGTTACTTGATTATTATATAATTGTTATATAATTACAATTAATATAAATAAGTAAATAAACATGACAATGACAACCTTAGTTAGCAATTTCCATGCAGTTATCCATTTTTCTCTTTATACAGTATTTAGTGCTCCACTACAATTTTTGTTTTTACTATTCATTAGCTTTTTTTATTCGTTTCTAATTAAAAAAAAATTGATGGGCGTTATAATTTTCATTCTATCTACCTCTTGTAATGCTACATTAATGCAAGGAACCTTTCTACTATGGTTTCATATACATTTTTAATTATGAGGATATTCAGAAATGACAATTTTTGACATATTGTAAAATTAGTTTAATTCCAAAGTGATATATGTGAAACATGTAGTCCTTCATTTCGACCGATACATTAACTTTTTTTAAATATATATAATGAATAAATACTTGAAAAATCTGTATAAACTACACTTACAATCCACTAAAGGTTAAGAAAATGTATTTGAACATGATTGGATTAAAAAAAAACTTATTTATTAACGACTGAAAAAGTGTAAAAAATATATAAGTAGAGGGAGAGCTAATTGAAGGAATTAAAAACCAAATCAGAAAAATATATTAATAATCACACCAGAGACACCCTAAGTAAGTTTTATTTTAAGGGTAAATGATCTTCATGGATTTTTATGTAGCACAGAGCGTAGGTTGTATGACATGAAATCGTTCAATATTCAACACTCAATACATTGACACCTATAATGAAATGAAACTACTCAATTGCTTGCATTTCATAATATTTATGTACTGCAAACGCTTTAGATCTATTAGTATACAATATTGTTTATGTTCTATGAATATCTTTGTATATTTCTGAAAAGTAAATAAAAATGATGATGGCTAAACCGAAATATGTATTGATATTAATAATGTTTTATGAATTGCTCGTAATTTATTTCAAAATTGGTAAATTAGGAACCATTATTTAAAACCTATTTTTATTTCCCTTCCAAGTAGTATTTGCTTTTTTGGCACCGTTAACATACGATGCAAATATGTGAATTCAAACTGGCGAAATCATAATACCTAACGTGATTGGAATTGGAAAAGCATTTGCATGCAAATAAAGTCACGGTTCCAAAATACATTGTGGAGACAGACACTTTAAAGTAATATACATGCTATATCATCTAGCATAAATAACATTTACAAATTTTATTCGAGTCATAAAATGAGTTTTGAAACATTATATGCCTAACTAGTCAATTATATTAATATTTAATTAATTATATTATTGGTCATTAGTTTTTAAACATCAATACACATACAATTTAATTTTATTTTGTTTATTATTAGTAAAGTATATAATATTAGTTGAATTGTTTTTCTAAATTATTTTAATAAGTAAAAGAGAAATCAAAGCAGTTTATTTTAGACTTTTCCTAACAAGAAGTGGATTGTAGGTTATTTAAAATCAATCCGCATTCAACCGTTAAAAGTGCAGTGGTAAATAATATATAAATAATAAAACTGGAATATATTTAGCTGTATCATGCAAAACGTATTAAAGTATTTTAAAAATGTTTAATATCTTATTTTATATGTGTAGCAAACTTCTCATTCCGGAATATTTAATCATGGCTATGGACCTTTATCTTCTCATTCAGTAAAACTTTGCACCCCAAGAATTTAAAAGTAAAACTTTGTTGCTGCTACTGTATCACAGGATGTGTATTGTAGTGCTGATGTGATACCTACATGTTTCAAAGTTTGTTTTTTTTCCTGCGAAATGTAAAGAAGATAAATGATGGTTTCAAGACGCACACTTTTGGTACTCCGTTTAGGCTAACTGTTGATATTACCATTTGCCTCTTTAATAATTCGTTATTTTATAATGCCTGCGGATTATACGTTAAAAACGTTAAACCTTTTTTGTTAACTAAATTAAATGGTTTGCATGTGGTCATTATATATTGTTATCTTCATAACTATAAACAAAATATAATAATATGTTAAAATGAAACATCAATTTAATGCATAAAAATTTCTAATCATTTTATTGCAATGTTTTTTATTTGAATATTATTACTTTGATTTATATTTGTACGAAACATTAAAGGAGGAGAAAATTACCTATAATATATGTAATAATAGATATTGATCTTTATGGCTGGAGTATAATGTCCTATTAGTTATTACAATAATTATAAACGGATATGATTAGTTTTCTACTATGAAATTAGAAACTTGTCTTTATTATTTTTTTAACAAATGACCATTATACAAACACTTTTATCAAAACACATAGAAAAAACTCATCAACCCTAAGTAGAACCTTACCAATATTTATATTAATAAGTGGAAAGTTTTATTACTAGAGACTTGAAAATAAAAAATCAGGTGAATCCAGGCATAGTAATTAGCTAAGTGTAAGTTATTTTTTTAACTTAAAATTATACCTCAATAATTTCCCCAGAGAACGCTACAAAAACCCTCCTATTGTTATCAATGGGGATCATTCATCGACCGATGTGCATTTAGTCTATTGATATTGATAACACACAACTAAAACGTTTCGCTTGAATTAAAAGTTCTGACAGCTTCACTCCCTGAACAATCAAACATTATTTTAAAAACATTACTAATATTAGTTAAATGCTCATTTAAAATTGTTTATAAAAATAATAAAATCAATTTATATTATGCATATTTTCTTATCACAATATTCAAGGAATATATATATATATATAATAGCTATTACTTCTTCGTACTTTATTAAAGTACAAATAAACTAACAAAATATCGCCCAGTTATACCAGGTTCAAATCCAGCTGATGAACCTAAATGTATATACATCATCAGTTCCATGACGACATGTTAATAAATAGGTTTTTAAACCAATGCGCGTGTTCATCTTCAAAACTATACAGCCTCCAAATGCACCCTAAAACCATGTTCCTAGTTTAGGGGTTCGACCTTTAGATATAGCCAACCAAAAGTGGATATAGGTCTGATTACACTACCTGGACCGAACAAAGGAGACAGGGTATGAGGTACAGAAACCTGGTCGTTTGGATGGTTCTACTGGTCCCGAGTAGTTGTGGAAGAGCATCCGAACAGCAATTATTCTCGTCCCAGCGGTGGGCCGGTGTTCACTCAAGGCATCACAGTAAGATCGAAGGACTCTTTCATACTGGTTGTGCCAACAAGCCCCTCGACTCGGGCCAGACGGTAGTCACCCGGACGGGAGTAACGAGTTTGAGGTTAAATTCCTAGAGATAGTTAGGATCGTATTAACTGAATAGTAGAAATCCCAACTTTATAGCTAAAATTCAGTTTCTTGCAAAGGAGATAATAGCCGAGAGGCTTGGTGCTCCCTTGCTACACTCTTTTGTTTGACCATCTTTATTTCTCTTTACATTTCGAACAGCCCCCACAATGTCGGAAATGGGACGGTGACGATATTCACACACCCACGATCCTTTACATTGTCAAAAAACTATAACAGGACTTTTCCCTATACAACACATTTACAAATCATAATTACAGAACTAAGAGCTATATTAGCAGCTACAAACAACGATGTCAAAACTAACAAATTAAGCCTTGAAAACAAATTACTCGGCGAAGATCCAACGTCTATAACCATGGATAAACTAATGAATCAAGAAGAAGTTGTTCATTACCCAATACTCATTGAAATTCTTGAATTCACTCGTTTTCTGTTTGCGATTGGCTCTTCAAAATAAACACAAGAATGATCCCAAAAGTAGAAGAGAAAATTTTATTTGTACGCGTTCGGTTCGGGAAAATAAACAAATCCTATTAACATCGGCACTTGAACAAATATACAGACACAGTTTAAGGTGAACCTCAATGTAACTTAATCCGTTGTGAATAAATAGGATACAACTAATTTTTCCCTTCAGGGCTAAGGATTTCGAATGTGGTGCTAAGATATAGTTTTGTGCGTTTCTGAAACCGTTTTACAGGGGAAATTTCCCAGAAACGGTTTTCTACAAACTTACCATTTGGTCGTGGAGTTCGCAAACAAAGAAGATTAAAAAAATAAGTAAATAAATAGATTTAAAATAGATTTAGTTAAAAGGGGAGAAATTGAACAGTGTCTAAAGTATAATATTTGAAATTCACGCGGTAAAACGTTTAAAGTTTATGTTCGGTCTAGAAGGCATCGTAAAAAAGAAGAGTCGCAAGGAGCTACACTGGACGGGAACAAGCAATGGCGTATCAAGAGGGGAAGAATGCCTAGCAAGACGACATCTTAAAACCGTTAACGTGCAGGACCAGAAAGAGTGGCGATTCTAAAAGGTCATAGCTTAGCTTTTTTCTTTGTCAAACTTATTAAAAAAGAATAAAATTAAATTTTGAGGAAATAAAATTTTAAAATATGATTCTTAGTAAATTTTCAAAAATGTGAAAGACCTTACATACTGGCTTTGTGTAGAACAAGATGGCGAGGATGTCATTCTGAGGTAGTTAGCTACTCAAAATAGTAGACACTACCTAGAAAACTAATGTCTTATTATTATTTAAATAAAACAGTATTATTTTAAACAAATGTGAAAGATAAAAGAAGTATTTTGAAATAAATGAGACAGATTTGTAAAATTCAAATTCAAAATAAAACTTTACTGCAAAATTACAGTTTATAGTTAAAAAAAAATAGAACAAAACTTTGTTATAAAAGTTAAATTGAAAAATTTGATTTGAAATAAATGGAAGAAAAATCAATTAATGTTTAACGTAAGATTGTGTGGATTAGATGTCAACTCCGAAAGAAGGCTAAATACCATGAAAAAACAGTTGTTTAAGATTTAGATCAAAATTTTAAATAAGGTTTTAAATTGTGGGGATAAATTATATAAATTTCAACGGTTAGTAATAGGTGTCTATTCTCAGCTAATTTGATAATTTTTTGCTCTTCTCATGTTGATTTTAAACAATTTGTTTAGTATTTAAGATCATATATACATAAATTTCGATAATATTTGTTTGAAATAGCGTTTTTTATAGTATAAGTATATTTTTATATTAGTATTTATAAGTATATATTTTTATATAAGTATTTTTCATTTTATAGTATTACTATTTTTTATAAGTATATATATATATATATATATATATATATATATATATATATATATATATATATATATATAATTACTTTCCTTATGACTGTGTCACCGACCACGCCCACTGGGTGTTACCTTTCCAAATTCTATTTTAAAAATGAGTAACCTAAATTTCAGTTACAAGCTCCTACTTGAAATTGCCTAACCCTCCCACAGGTGCGGCACATAATAAATTCTTTTACTAATCATTAGGAGTGTATATATTACCACTAATTCAATATTTGTATACAACGAATTCAATTATTTAACATGGAATTCCTAAATATATAAATTTATTGTTATTGTAACAAAAATATATAAAAATGATAAGCTTTTTGCTTCGAGCGAGATATAACAGGTAAACATTTTCCTATAACTCTGTTAGAAATGGTTCAGAATTAAGTATTTGTACAAGTAATGCAATAAGTGAACAAAAGGGACGGAAGTTGAATTTTTTTAACTTTAGAAACCAATCAGAAACGGATTGGAGCAGATTCAATTCCTGTTTTAGAGTTATAATGTATTTCTTACCTACACGGACATTGCGTTTCTTCTACCATTCTGATTAGAAGGGCTCATGTCTATATCATCATGTGACTTAATATTATCACGATATACCATGTCGTTATTTGCAGCTTAACATTATGATATGCTTTATAATTAAAGTTAATAGAAAGATTTACTTTATATAATTATCTGGCAGTTCACTATGTACAGTATTGTTCCATTGAACAGGAGACGTTCAATTAAATAATTATTTTGATAATCTCCGTAAAATAAAACTAAGCTATTTAGGATGTGTTTTTCGGTTTTTTTTACTACTTTGCACTATCCCTATATTTATATATATCTTTTACAAACTTTTGATCGTTAACATAATACTTTTATTCTTCCATTCAAGTTCAAATACATTTTTGAAAACTTTTAGTGGTTGCTATTTATTGTCATTGCAGTTTTTTCAAAAATTATTCACTCATTTACTTTAAAATCAATTATTTTAAATTCATACGGCAGAAAGACGAAAAGAGTAACGTATGCAAAATAGTTATTTCATCCCATTTGTGTTAGAATAAGTGATAGCGTATGATTTCACAAATCAGCTGTTTTTGGTCATAGGTTATGTGGTATAACATCTGTTTTAACGCATGGGTTGAGTCATTTTATTTAGATTATATGTAGTTATTTATTGAGAACTGAAAAAATAAATTGTTTATTAATTCCTACGTAGGAATTGACTTTAAAAATTCTCGTTTTTTTATTTAAAGTATAATAGTTATTTAGGTATTTCAGAATGTAACATTATCGAAATATTATGTATATTATTGTCAAAACATATAATGCTCTTTACAAGATGTAGTTCTATTAATTGTGAAATACCGCAACATTTAGTAATCTATGTTATTTTAATTTATTCAAGTATTTCTGCTGAATTTAAATTGACTTATTAGGATTCGCGGGCTATGAAAGGTAAACACTTCTTTTCACTGCCGTCGAGGGCGGTTCTGATTTTTTTGCTACATTGCCACAGAATCTCATAATTTTTCCCTTTTACAAACCAATACTAGTGTATAACTATAACTGATCTTTTATCCATCCTGCCTATCCACGCCCCACCCCTGTATGAATATAAAATATCGTTAAGTACTTCCAATACATAAGAAATTTGTATTTTGATGATAAATCCTAGATAGTATTGTAATACATATCATTATCATTATTATATATATTATATTTGACTTTTTACGAAACAATACTGAACGAAACGTAAAATACTAAGCTTCAAACTGTGATCGAGGTATCATAAACCGTAAGCTCTACATAACCTATTTACAAATCATTAAATTCACATTCATATCCACCTAAATACGCATTTCAAAAAAACAATAATGACCGATTTTTAGTATGAACCAAAATTTATACCAAAAATAGACAGTTTTTTATTGTTCTTAATGATTATTTCCTCAATTTTTAAAATACGTAGTTTTAAAGATATCATTTTTATTGTTTATGCAGAATATTCTTTAGCGTTTCATTCATATAGAAAAACTCACCTTCATTTCACGGATATCTCTTTTTCTTTCTTAATAATAAAACTACTTTGCATAAAATTTAACTTAGCTCATAAGATTTAAATGTACTCACAAATCATTTAAATTAATATATTTAAAAAAATAGCACGTTAATGAAAATAACACTGGCTATGTGTAAAAATTATAGTTTTTCAGTAATTTCCTATGGACACAACTACTAATTCAAAATTAAAAATTGCAAGTTTGTAGTTTTCTATAGTAGCTAAACCACACTTCTTTTTTTTTAAATTCTCTTATTTGGCCCTGAGGTTTATTAAAGTTACATATTCCCCTTAAACAGTACAGCGGTCGCGCGTAAAAGAGTAACTTGAGTTCGGATTACTATTGTAATCCAGGTGAATTACGAATATTCAAAAAAATAACCTGCCAACTTGTGCTACTTGACTGGTAACAGTCGGGATGTATGTGTAAAAGCTAGACGGCCACTCAAGGTCATAAGTCTTACCAACCCAAAATGGCGCACAAAAATATACCCCTGGTTAACAATAGTAACCCGTGCGACCACAGCAGTGTTAAAACGTTATTAATTTAACTCTAAACAATCCGTCCAAAAATATGTTTCAATTTTTTGAATTGCTAATGAAATATTGAACTTCTTCTTATTCTAAACGTATACCGCCAGACATTATTAAGTTTAGTTAGTTTTATTTGCAAGTCAAATAGAGTCTGTGTAAACGAACAAACTTTTATTCAACCTTGCACAACTAAAAAGCTCATTACGAACTTGTGTCTCTTCTAGAATTTTTTAGGAGTTTTCATTCGAATGTTAGAGAGGTTCAAGGAAATAATTTTGTACATAAACAATCTCACCTACGCCAAATGAAATAAGTGGCAGTTGTATAACAAAATATCGGATAAAGTTTAACAAAGTTCGGAAAAGTTTACAAAACTTTTAAATTTTTTAGTTTAAAAACAGTTATAATAATGGCTGATAGGTTTTACTATAAATTGTAGGAGAGGTTATATACAAAGTAAATTTAAAACACACACACACACACACACACACACACACGCACACTGCAACGGGCCCGCTCACCACCTCACCACCGCCGATCATACGCTCACTTACCCAGCCTTCTGGGTAAGACATTTCGTTGACCAACTCTCTAGCGCATAACCAGCACTCACGCCCGCTGCAGAGCAAGAATTTTGAAACGAGCCGTTCGTAGCCAAAGCTACGAACGCTGTGCAGACCTTGCCAAAATCTGGCAGAGAACAAGTCACTGGACTTAAAAAGAATTTACTGAGAATTTACCCTTTACGGGTGAGTCATCTAGGGGAAGGAATTCTTTTGAAAGGCATATAATCGGCGAAATGACCATATCGATTGTAGGAGAGTGTAAGAAAATTGTTCAAAAGAATACTCAGTTTGTTTGCAAGTTAGTTAAAAAATACTTATTTTAAATTTTGAAATCTATTAATTTATATATGCATAGCACAGTATGCATTTCTTTAACCTTGAATTACATTTATTTGGTATATTGCTTATTTTTAGAAAACATAATATTTGCTTATTTCATTTAAAAATTTAACATTTAACTAAGATTTTACAACTTTTGTTTACTAACTTTTGAAAAATAAAGAAGCGTAAAGCTTTATCCAATTAATTTCTCAATATAGTTTGTCAAACTTTAACCCTTTCAATCTGAAATTTGGTTGTTACCTTCAATTTAAATATCTCTTTTTCCTTAAGTGAATCTTCAAAACATTTGACTACTTGATCTATTTTTATTTCAAAATCCCTGGTTATGTAACCTTGAAAATTTAATTGACAATATTCGTTTATGTTTACTTAGATTTTTAATTAAAAGTTATTTACTACATTCTACAAATGTTCTTTTTAACCCTGTTGTTTCTGGCAAAGGTTTACTCTTCAGTACACTCCGAAAGCTTTCTAACCTTTACATTTTGGTCAACTAGTTAAAATCTCTACAAATCAACTTATTTATGACATCATCCTATATAGCCATGTATGTGTTAAATTTTTTCCTATATCTCTATTTAACTTTTCAAAGTAATTTTCTACTTCCTTTTATATGTAGAAATTAATTCTGCTTTACCGAACAACCTTAAAACAATCTCATAAATTACATTATAGTTATAAATAAAAAATATCAAAGAACATACTGAAAAAGAAATTATATTTATAAACATATAGATATATCTACCAAAAGATATCCAAAATTATTACTGAATAACATATTATAATTATTAAAAAATGTTAAAACATTTGCTGAGTTAAATCAAACATTTACTGAATGGAAATTACAATATTCACTGCATATTTTAATTAAAAAGTTTACTGAAACATATTTAAAAGCCTTTCTGACAGATAATTCATAAATCATTTACTAAAATGATTCCACACATTTACTGAAAATTATTTAACTCATTTAATAGAAAATATTTAACCCTTTTACTAAAATTTAATTAACCCTTTCTGCAAGAAAGTCATACATACGGGAAATTAACTAATATTTACTGAAAATTTATCAACGCAATTTCTGAAGGAAATTTATACTTACTAAAATTTAATTCACATTTACTGAATGGTCATTAACCCATTTACAGAAATGTTTTACAGAATGTTTTTTTCTATTTAGTTTTCCATATCACTAACAACAAAATAAAATCTTCTTATATACATAAATTCTGAAAAAATCAAAATAAACTTATAATTAATCTGAAAACAATTTATTTTAATTTATTAGCTAGCCCCACTCACATTTTAAAATCTCTTTTTAAATATTTAGGTACGTATTCATATTTTCATAATTTACAAAACTCATCCATATATAAAACCTCATTTGAAATATCTCTTGTTTCCCTTAACCCCTTTTGTTTCACATGTATAATATTTTAATTTAATACGAATCAAGGTCATAACCCTTTATTTTTACTCAAAATTTTATTTTAATTTAATTTCTTGGATACATATATATATTTGTACCCATTTTAAAATAAAACCAACAATTTAATTTAATTAACTTGAATTAATGATATAACTCTTTTTTATTAAAAGAACTATTTATGTTAATTGGTTTCAATTTCTAATTACAAAATAATTCCTTCTAAATAAAACAACAATTTAGTTTAATTTACTTGAAAAACATACCGCTCCACTGTTAGGACTTTTTGAAAGCAATGCTTAGCCTTCGAATCAGCTGTAGTAAACAATCTATCTTTGTCAGCCATCTTGCATGCTTACATTTGTGATATCATATTTAATTTTAAACAACAAATTATATCTTACTATATTTCCTTACTACCATATAAATTTGACCCTTTAAATAATTTAAACATCTTTATTTGAGTTGTTTACAATGAATCCTTAACACTTTTTAACATTTCTAACCTCAAATATTCATAAGCAAAGCCACCAGTGCCTATTGCTGAATTTCAAAGTTTGTTATTTATATTTTTAGGATTAATTTAAACTGTTTTACGCTTTCATTTGAAAAAAAATTCAAATTAAAATTTCTAATTTGCAAAGAGAAAACTGTGCAAATCTAACCTCAACTTTTCCATAGGGCCTGGTTTCACTCCTTCCTTTCTCTCCGTTGGTGCCGCGATCTTGGTTACACAACTGGGTGGGGAGGTCCTTCTTGTTCCTAACTCAAACCGACGCTTGCTGCCTGTCCAGATTCTAAGTGAGTTGGCCGCCATATTTGATTTCCACCTTCCCTTTGTGAAACGCATGAGATCTGGTTCTAGCCTGCCTGGCTTCTCTCTCTCTCTCTGTGACTGGTTATGTTTTCATTTTTCTAGGTATTTGACACATATTTAAATTTAGAATCCATACTTATAAAATTTCATTAACATTTTGCCTATTTAAACACTGTTCACTTCCCCTTACCATCTCAGAGTAAGTTTGATTTTTAATTAACGTTTGAAACACAAAAACCTCCTAAGTCGCTGCATACTTCGATCTTACTTTCGGGATACCTCTTTCGGCTAGATCTTCGCCGAAAGGGCCCCATTTTTCGAAACACCACGTCACGACATACCGGCAAATCAATACGTACTTAGCCTTGCATCTTTTTGGATCGACTAACGCTAATAACACAATTTTTCATTGTTTATCACCAGAGCTAACTTCGCCATGATCCGTTCCCTTACGGTCTTTTAGTTAAGCTGCCCGCGTCATGACGCTATATCTTCCCCCACTTGTAGGCCTTCCATCTCCACCTACCTGTTCCCATGATTCCTCTTAACCAATAAGGATCTCTATCGATTACGTCATAAATTGCGCACGCATTCCTTTATGTACTTCAACGTTGATCGAATTCTAACTATTTTTCGATCTGGCCGCATAACTCTTTATTAGTGCTTTTTATGAGATTTTCCAATTCTTGGTTTTAGATTTATTTCGTTTTGCTGCATCTTTTAAAATGTCGATTGTATTTCTAGGTAGATTTGGACGGTTTTCCACTGGAAAATGACCCTCTTAATGTTACTTCAATATTCTAAACCCCTTGAGATGGCTTGGTTTGTTTTAGAGTGTTAAAATTTTAAACTCTCTTCCTTTTAAATTTTTTCCCTTTGCAGTAGGTATTCGAACAGAATCCAGCCCGTCACAACACACACACACACATAGTGTATATATATATATATATATATATATATATTATTTTTTTTTCAACAACATAGGGTATTCAAATACAAGATTATTTAACAATAAATATTCTTGTATTTGAATAACCTATGTTGTTTTAAATTATTAAATAAGAAATATATGGATATATATATAGACTACAATTTATTTTCAAAATGAAATTATAATTTTATATCTGAATTATAGGAGGGGGGGAGTAGAGATAAAGCTTAAACTGAAGGGTTAGCCCTTCCTAAGGGTTAGCTTACTGTGTCTCATTCCTTCAGCCCTGACCCAGTGCTCACAGTGTCTTTCAGCCATCAAACTTCGCACTGCAATCTTGACCATGGATTTGGAAATACCTACCGCCGGCTCCGGTCCAATTAGGGGAGTTGAAGACCCCTCTCTGGCCAGTGCATCTGCGGATTCATTTCCAAATATTCCCCTATGCCCTGGCACTCAACCTATCTTGATTTGATTGTGCCTTGCCAGGGCTTCTAGGTTATTTAGGCACTCCCTGACTTTGGCCGAGGTGACCACATGTCCGTTTAGCGCCTTAATTGCTGCCTGACTGTTAGAGAAAATAGCTATCCGGGTCCTGTGTATTCCCCTTCTCGCTATCTCTCCCAGACAGGCATTTATAGCATATATTTCGGCCTGAAAGAGAGAGGTATGCCTCCCCTAGGAAAATACTAGCATTACCCTTGGTTTTTACAATACACCCCTGCTCCAGTGCCGAAGTTCATATTAGAGCCATCTGTGTACCAGATCTGAGTTCCCGATGTTACTGACCCTGACCATTCTAGTTTGGTGGGCCTGGTCAGGTGCAAACGTCCGAGTAAGTTGGTCACTGCCCATCTCCAAGACAGGTACTTTGACCACGCACTCGATACTCATATGTTCCGAAACATCTGGGAGATTAGCCCAGTTGTTCGAGTATGCAATATCCATGCTGGGGTTTGGTGCTCGTGGTTGATTGCTTCCCACCTGTTGCACCTCACCCCTCACAACATCCAAGCCCTGGACGGTATTGGTTCCCTCGGCTCGGTTTTGGCCTCCCCTGCGTTGTGTGCTCAGGATTATTGGCCCTCCCGCTGCTCTCGCGTGATCTCTTCGGAACCGCCTTCTGGCCGCTCCACTCATACGCTTTCTCCGTAGAGAAAGCGTGCTCAACTCTACAACCATTTCACTGGTTTCTGCAGTCGGCAGCTTGGTAGCCGCCCCGCACCCCCAGTGGTGGTTGCCGTTGACAAATCTGCTACAGACTCACGGTTTGCCGTCTCATTGGCTCCCGCTGTCTGTGCAGACTCAACATCAATTTGTGTACTTACTTGATCCATTAGCTTCCCAAGTATGGGGGAAAGAACGGCAAACCAGATTTGAACCCATAACTGCCCTGGCAAGACAACATACAATGTGGTTTTGTCTGGTTCCTCAAGGGGATCGTGTGCTACTGCATTTTATACCCTTCAGCCATTCATGCATTCATTCCCCCTTGGACTGGGTATTCAGTCACTGACCTTGAAGCACACCCCAAGCTCAGGACATTATTAACTGGTGCTCATGGAGCGAACAGCCTGCTTTACTCTCTTTTGTTACAACTGTGTCGTTAGGGTAGTTTCCCGTTCATACTTCACAGCCGAATTGCACTTGGTGCACCTGGGAGGTGAGAGTAGCATTGTGAGGACTTAATTCCCAACTACCCCAGTCCCCAGTCAGAGCAGTTATTTCTACCACACCCAAACAGTTAACTGACGAGTAGGGATAATTCCTCACCTTTGAACCATTTCCTTGGTCCGGGCCTGCTTATTCAGAAACCTTCCGGAATCTTTATTCACAAGTAACCTACATACCTGTAGGTAGTTCCACTATCCGCCACAAGTGGACCCGCCCAGTTGCTATGGCAAGCTATCTGGGGTTAAAAAGGTTAATCGAGATATATAAAAAATAAACAATTGGATGACCAAATTAATTAACATACAGGAGGCGAACGATATTCACATACATATGTAATATATATATATGACACACATACACACACAATTTAGTAATTTATATATATATATATATATATATATATATATATATATATATATATATATATATATATATCTTTATATGTATTCTTGTGTATTAATAAAGAACATAAGACAAAATATAAATACAAGAATTATAATTGAATTTAAAATTCAAAGCTTTTCGTTGGCTAACAGTACCAACATCATCAGGAATATTAAACAATTGTATTGTTAATATTATAATTGTTTAATTTTCCTGATGATGTTGGTACTGTTAGGAAACGAAAAGCTTTGTATTGTAAATTCAATTATAATTCTTGTATTTGTATTTTGACTTATGTTCTTTATATATATATATATATATATATATATATATATATATATATATATATATATTAACTATGGTGATATGTTTTCTTGCAATATAGTTATTAAATTAAAAATATTTCAAAAACAAGTATATATTTTAGGAATAAAAATATATTCATTAAAAGCATTCTTGTTTTTGAAATATTTTTAATTTATTAATTATTTTATATATATATATATATATATATATATATATATATATATATATATGTAGTAGTGTATATGTGTATATATATATATATATATATATATATATATATATATATATATATATATATATATATATATATACATCCCGCTAACAATATGGCAGCATTTCATTTTACAACCATATGGCAGCCACTTGAAAGAGTGGAGTATAAATGTTTTTCGTCGTGTATAATTTATTTCTAATAAACATGATACTACTCCATATACTTTAATTTTATAAAATCATAAAAATACAAAATTGACTGAAGTACTATCAATACGGCAGCATTTCATTTAGGCATATTTTCGTTCAGTCTAATAACAATATGGCAGCCGGTGTGTATATTATTCCCACGCTACTAACGATACGAGGATCACCAGTACAACGATACAAAAACACAAACATTAGTATGGCCCTTCTTCATTTCAGCTGGCCAATTATTTACTCAACTCACATAAGTCTTAGTTGTTAGTTTTCATAAACGTGTACAACTATCGAAAGCTGACGGGATTACAAGTGTGTGCCTCTACAGGAGTAGCAAAAGGATCAATTAGGGTAAAATATCGGAACAAAAAAAAAAGCTAGGAAATAATCAATTGGGATGTTTTTAAGGATGCTGAGTTCACTACTGTGAACAAAATTAAACGGGGATGAACGGGTGGGACTCTATAGTAGTTATAAAGGAGGATTTTGACTTGGGGTCAAAATGACAGAAGGCAAAAAAAAACTAGAAAATGATTAGTCGGAGGGTTTTAATGGTTCTGAGTCTTTTACCGTTATCGAACGTAATGGGGATAAACAGGTGATCCTCTATGGGAGTAGCAAATGATGAATTGGAGTATAAATGTGATAAGGCAAAACAAAGCTAGAATATGATCAATCGTAGTGTTTTGGAGGTAGCTGAGTCCAATACCGTCTTCCATATTAATCGGGAATGCACGGATGTGGCTCTACGGGAGTAGAAAAGGGGTAGAATTGTGGTACAATTGTCAGAAGGCAAAAAAACAATTGAAAATGATCATTCGGGTGGGTTTCAATGGTACTGAGTCTTTCACCGTTATCGAACGTCAATGGGGATACGCGGGTGACCCTCTATGGGAGTAGCAAATGATGAAATGGAGTATAATTAATTGTGACATGGCAAAACAAAGCTAGAATATGATAAATCGTAGTGTTTTGGAGGGTTCTGAGTAGAATACCGCCTTCAATATTATAATGGAATGCATGGGTGTGGCTCTACGGGAGTAGAAAGGGGATGAAATGGGGTAAAATTTTCAGAAGGCAAAAAAACAATGGAAAATGATCACTCGGGTGTTTTAAAGGTGCTGAGTCTTTTATTGTTATCGAAAGCCAATGGGGATACATAGGTGATCCTCTATGGGAGTAGCAAATGATAAATTGGAGTATAAATCTGAAAACGCAAGACAAAGCTAGAGTAGGATCAAACGTAGTGATTTTTAGGTCGGTGAGTCCAATACCGTCTTCCATGTTAATCGGGAATGCACTGGTGTGGCTTTAAGGGGGTAGAAAAGGGGTAAATTAGGGTAAAATTGTCAGAAGGCAAAAAAACAATTGAAAATGATCATTCGGGTGGGCTTTAATGGTGCTGAGTCGTTTACCATAATCGAACGTCGATGAGGATACACGGGTGACCCTCTATGAGAGTAGCAAATGATGAATTGGGGGTATAATTGTGAGAAGGCAAAAAAAAACTAGAAAATGATCAATCGTAGTGTTTTGGAGGGTGCTGAGTCCAATACTGTCTACATTATTAAACAGGGATGCTCGGGTGTTGCTCTACGAGAGTAGAAAATTGCTAATTTAGGGTAAAATTGTCAGAAGGCAAAAAAAATATATATATAATGATCACTCGGGGAGTTTTAATGGTGCTGAGCCTTTTACCGTTATCGATCGTCAATGGGGATATACGGGTGATTCTCTATGGGAGTAGCAAATGATGAATTGGAGTATAGACCTAATTGTGAGAAGAGAAGGTAAAATAGAAGTAGAATATTATGACTTGTAAAGTGAAACATTCAACCAAATAAGATTTTATTTTGGTATTTTTATCTTTTGGAGGGAATGAACTAGCTGAAGTAAATAGATACTATCATGAAGTAACTATCATTGTCCCTGTCACACGATTAAAACTGATAATACTGAATGATGTGTTCATCCTTCAGAGATCGAAAATAAACATTATACAAACACGTTCATGACGGGTTCGATCCCAGGCGCTAATTGGTCACGTGTTACAATGTGAAATTTATACCGCCATTTCTCCATCTACTTTCAACATACAACCACACGGGACATGTCTTTACAATCAGTCTCGTTTCGGCTACAATAGTACATAGTTGTCTTAGAAATTGTCACATTGATTGTTACAATTCTATTATTTGTTGTTATTTTTAATATGAATTAAGGAAATGAAACTTAACAAATTTATTGTTTTTAATAAAAACAAATGTCCACAAATAAATTTAAACCCTCAATTTAAGTCATTTTGTCTATTTAGGTTAGTACACACGGCACTGTCTTATAAAAGGTATTACTCTCTTTGACGTATGTTTGGTAAAAAAGGGAGACACTTGCTAAATCTATGCCTTACGGGTAAATCCACCGCCGCTAGGTTGCTATTTTAAAATTTCCCCGCCCCATTGAAGGTTTTCAGTGCTCTGTCGAGTTTTAGAAATAGTTCTCCAGTTCTGTCAGTAAACATAGTGTCATGGTAACAAAAATACGGGAGTGCATGTAGACGATTGTATTGTGAATATCAGCAGGTTAGGTGTAGACCGGTATCCATCGATCATCTGGTTTGGTTACATGTTTTCAAAACCCTCAATAGATCTGCAAATAAATGAACGGTTTCATCTTTAACAATATTCAACCTAGATTTCCAAGCGTACACTGCACGGAATAAAGGCCAAGCACGAATTCAATTTTTTTCTTCTGAATTTCTCATTTAATTATCAGTCTTAGAGTTAGTACACTAACTTCTCCTATATCCTTACTTTACGAAAATACATTTATTCTCATTTAATTTATTTTATCTCATTGAGCTTTTTGCCACAATTTTTAAATTCTATTTCTTTCGTGTTACAATCTTTTAAGAGTTTTTGCAGTTTAAAAACGATTTTGCAGAATTTTTAGACTAATACATAGAATTTTCTTCAACATTTCTTCTTCAGTGTATTAAAAAAATGAAATTTTCAATAATAAATTTTTACTGCTTGTAAAAAAATAATAAAGGATAAGTAAAGGGTTGGCATAAAGTTTATTTACAGTACGTTCTTAAAGTTAGGCCTATAGTAGAAAAACAACAAATATTGTATCACCTTTACCTCAGGTAGGTAACCAGAAAAATCTACCTATATTGTACATTGTAAATAAAAGAAGGCTTTTATTTGGTCGAATTCCATCTAATGTTAATTTGTTGTTCACGTAGGCCTATAGAACAAATCTATATTTATAGGTTCAAACGAGCACAAATTACCATTTTTGGATAAAAAAATTAAACATTGAAATAATAGTATTTCTGTACTTACGACAGCCAAATGTAACAAAAAAACTGTTTTATTTTTCTGTGAGCATAAGCTTTAAAAGGGTGCATATAGTATTCTAACAAGGAGTAAAATTTTCACTAAGATATGACATTTTAGTGCCAATACCAATCAGTATAAACATTTCACCAAGATAAGGGCAAAACATTTTAGGTATTTATTCAAGGATTCATGTATCATAGGTGGTTTTGTGCCAATAAAACTAGAGTGCAGTTCAGGCGGTTTAGGCAATGGTAAATATACTTCTTTACTTCTAGATCTCTAAAGAATATAATATTATGTAAGGATATAGTTCTTCCCAATGTATATTGCATTGTAGCTAGGCATCAGGGTGAAAAACGATTTCGGTAAGCAATGTAATACATCTATTTTATTTATCCACCATATTTGATTTGTCATAAGTTATTATAGGTACAATTGTGTTTGAGTAAAGACCTATTTTTTCTAAAAGTTTCTCTTTAACTACATTCATTAAATTTTCCTGGTAGTCGTTGTTGCCAGGTTAAAAAATTTATTTAATTCCTCCCTTAGATATGTTCCTAAAGGATGACATTTCACCTTGATTGTGATGTTACTTTCATCAAGACAGGTTGAATGCACCTGAAAATATATCTGATAAGTTTTAAGTATATTTTAATCTTCTTCTTTAATTCTATCTTTAGCCGTATCCCTCCTGGTATCTACAATTTGATTTATTATTATTATGGTGAAAAACTTTACAAATATTTGTAAAATAGCGTTATGCAGAGTAACATAATGAAATTAGTCACTATGATGGTATTTCTTCTTAAAAAAACAAGACGTAAAAGATAATGACTGTTTTGTAGTTTTTTTTTCACTTTAAAAAATCTCTCCGTTCTTCGGTCGACATGTTACATACATTTTTATAGTTAGTATCAGAATGATTTTAGTTAGTTCGGCTGTGTCTGATCTCAAGACGAAGTCTGCTAATACTCAATCACTTCTCAAAACTGTCTCTTTTGTTTATATATTTTACGAATCCTACCACTAGCAATACCAGTTAATAAATAACTCCTAATTACAAACTTAATATTTCAATTTGAGTATTCTCTATTTTTCGTTCATAGAAAATTACTTCAGTTAAGCAACCCTAACCAAGAGCTTATAAAACGTTTTGTAGTCAATCTTTAGACGTTGATAATCATAAATATTTACTACCGATGATCACGGTAATTTTTCACTATACTTCATGGTACTTCGTTTTATTTTTATGGTAGGCGAACAAAAAGACTATCTACGATCAAAACATTGGGCGTCCTGATAAAGAACACAACGGGCATCGGCTTTTTTTTAGCTATAATTGCCGACACTTAGTATGGTATTTATATCGTATGGTATCCCCGCAAGCAAGAATCAGTACAGTAGTCTTGAAGAGCCAAGCAACATTAATTTATGTATATACTGATATCAATAAAGCTACGTATTTTGTGCATTCTTAATTATAGTATTAGGGTTCATTGGAACTCCTGTTTTTTTCTAGTGTAAGGCCTACAGGAAGCTATTTCCGTGTAATCCAAGATTTCGGTAATCCGACGGTGTCTCGGTCCCATCTACCTCGAATTATCCATGCACTACTGTATTTGTTTCCGTACCAATGATCACCGTACTTGAAACAGTTTTTCATGCAACTCTAAAGTGAGTGAAAATCCCATAGACATTAAAGTTACTTGGGACTAGAATATCGAGGATAAACATAATAGATTTATTACATTGCTTACCGAAAACGTTTTGATTCCTAGCTACACTGCAATATACATTGGGAAGAACTATATCCTGACATATAATCTTCAGAGATGTAGAAATAAAGAATTTTAAATATTTACCATTGCTTAAACCGCCTGAACTGCTTTCTAGTTTAATTAGCATATTAACACCTGTGATACAAATATCCTTAAATAAGTACTTAAAATGTTTTGCTCTTATGGTCATAGAATGTGTGTATATATCCACGTGTTCTATCTTTGTTACATTATTTATATTTTTTAACTATTTTTAAATATTTTGGATGAAAAAAATTAATATAATGTTATTATTGATACAAAAATTATGTTGTATGGCCTATAAGTAACGCTAGTTCTTTAATACCTTGGTCATTCATTTGGAAGAGTTGAGATATTGTTGCCAAGTGTTTCATTAGAGTCCTCGAAGTAAGTACTTCAGGAATTTGTAAACATGCTATTTTAGCATGCTTTCATAAAACTTTATAAACAATTATGGGGTTACTGGTATTTGTGTTTGCAAACACGCAAATGTTATCGTCAAGAACGGAATTATTTCTTGAAGTTATTAGCATATAAATATAAAATAATAATATAAAAAAAATCTCATAAAAATTGACACTCGGTAGTTTTTGAGACTGTACCACTCCCCTTATATTACATCTGTCAATTCCTTTGAACATAACTGTTGTTTCGCTGGAAAGGACATACAGCTGTGGATTCGCGACCTTATCTTGGAGAGAACTATGATAAATATTTACAGACACAATTGTAATATGTAAACATAAACAGCCGACACTCCGAAAGCCATTCTGACGTGTTTGTTTACTTGATGGCACACCAAACTTATCTTAATGTTCCGGTCATCTCATACTTTTCCCTTGGGGCTCTTAGATACTATAGGATCGATTAAGTATTTATTTTTTTAACTTAACTTGCTTTTAAAATTAATTGTCATAGCATCTCTATCCGATTTTAAGAATCTAAAAGGGACTATTTGCTGTATATTGTTACAATTTGGTAACATTGCAAACATGTTAACACTAGTCTGCAACACATATATTATCAGATGTAACACTTAATATGCCCTACGCCATATATATATTCACTAAATGTTAATACCAATGTATTCAATAAACATATTAATAAAATAAAACATAGACTACCAGCGGCTAAATTCGAGAATATAAACAAATGATTCCGTCTTTATACGACCATTTTGACGTTGGGAGAATACCATAAATTTACGTTTACGCCGTATGTAAATGAGAGAAAGGGATGGAAAAGATAGAATGCAGAAAGTCAGTTTTTCGGGCCTTCGTCCACGAGAGTACTTGTGGAGTGCGAGCCTTTATCTTTGTTTGGCTTGGACCTATGTTTGTTTACACCAGACAGCCTGATATCGTAATATAAACTGACAACACTCGCACAGATGTCATTTAGGTTCTTGTTTGTATACAATACAGAGATTAACGATGGATGATTCAGTATTTATTAACAACTATTTCAATTACCGTCCTGCAATTTCTGTCACAATACTACTGTCGTTGTAGCTCACAGGTACGAAATGTCTAAGTGTGATTTATTGTGTGGTTTAACAATTTATCTTGCATTTACTTTATAAAAATTGTTTTTGAATATTCTGATTGCCTGTGCCTAGTAGGGTAAACGTAGTTTTATGAGATCAGTTATATAATATTTACTAATTGAAAACTGTAGTACATAAAACCTACAGATTTTAGCGCAGTTTAGTTAAAAAGACTTATAATCGCACGATAATTAACATACACTAATTATTTCTTGTTCACTGATTGTACACACTTAACTTTATATACAAGATATCATTTGACACATTATAAGCTTTATTTATGGAAACTGGCATTACAAATAATAACTCAATTTTGACAGCAGTATTTACACAGTGGCTCAGAACATTCTAGACATATTGACTGTACAAAGACATCTTACAAAGTGTAACTAGTCTTTCTATTTTTTGTTGCTGGACAAATTCTACATTGCTTAAAACAATTTATCTATACAAATAGAAAAATTTGTAAATTTCTGGAGGTTGCAGTTTTTTGAAATTATTTTCATCGTCTGATGCACTTCGTTGAGATTCGGTATCATGATCGAAAAAGTACCGAAGAGGAGTACTTTCGCTCATGATACCGAATTTCAGATCAACCATCCTTCTTTTAGAAGAACCCTGACCTTTTGCTCAATTACTTCTTCACTCCGTTGCACAATTCCCCTATTCTCTTTGATGCCTTCTAAAAGTTGGTCATTAGATACAGCACCTGAATCACTGTCTTCTTCGGCTAATGCTGATGATCAGGCACGATGACGGTAGTTAAAGCTTTAGCGTGGAATTTGTAGATATTGGCATAATAGGTTTTCTGGATATATAAGCTGATAAAGATAAGTCAATGAAATGATGTGGGTCAACAAATTCTCTTTGTCGTTTATTCTAAGTTGCATAAAGGTTGAACAAATATAAGGTCTACCTATTTATATTTTTTTTTAAATTTACGGTTATAGTAGAATTTTTTTCATTTACGGATGGTTCAAAAGTCATTCCGCTGCCCCCGCTAACGATACCATCCTTTTTAAAACAACAAAAGAAAATAACACAAAAAGAGATGAAAATTAATTACCCGAATTAGATATCTAAATAGTCTAAGCAAAATTGGAAAGAAAATGTATGACAATTAGATAGACAAAATACATTTAAAAAAAATTAAATAAAAAATTTAATTTTTATAAAATTATCAATTTGGGACAAACGGTTAACTTTTTAAGTTGAATCTTTCAAGCATACAGTCTTTAAAATTCTTAAAGCACATGGACAGGCTGCATTGAAACACTGCTTGAAATTATAAAGATTAGTTTGACAGACATGACGTAAACAAACGTGCTAGAACTGCTATCGGAGTGCCGCCTGTTTATGTTTTCATATCACAAACATTTCTGTAAATAGTTGTAGCATAACTCCTGTCCAAGACAAGGTCGCGAACCCGACTCTTTCTGTAGGTAATGTTGCATAGTTGGAAACATGCCAATTTCGGGCGATTTATTGTCAATGGGATATATACCTCAAATCACCCCTTGGTGATTCCTGACGAATCACCACCCCGTACATCCCCGACGAATTTTGATGAGAAGGGACTAGAACCTTCGAAAATCTTCGAATGCGCATTTTTGGGCAATATTTTAGATTCTGACAAGTTTTACCTCAATTCACCCACAGCGACACCCGCAGTCCCTTCCTGGATTGTGCATGGCCAACTTCGGTGCTAGGATTAGACTCAGCATTATTAAAAACCCCGAGTGATCATTTTATAACGATCTATTAGCCTCTGACCTTTTTACCCCAATTCTCCCTTCGCTACTCCCGTAGAGCCCACACCCGTCCACCCCTGGTGTCTTTCGATGACGGTATTGAATTCAGCCTCCTCAAAAGCCCTAAGGCAGTTATTTATCTGAAAATTTCACCCCAAATTATCCCTTTGGTTCTTGTGTAGAACCATCGCAGTACATATCCGGCGACGGCATTCAATTCAGCCTCCTCAAAAACCCCCGAGTGGTAAACTTCAAGTAAATTTTTGACTTTTGGCATTTTTACCCCAAAACATCCCTTTGGCACTCACGTAGAGTCACATACGTCCATCCCCGGTGACTTTCGATTACGCCATTGAGTTCAGCACGCCCGTCTAGATGACGTCATTGAATTTAGCATCCTCAGAAACCCCCGAACGGCTTTTTTCCCGCGATTCTTAGGCACCTGACATTTTGACCCTAATTCAACCCGTTTGGTGCATGGGTTTAGCCTCACCAGTACATCCCCGGAGACTTTCGATGACGGCATTGAATTCAGCATCCTCAAAAACCTCCGAGCGGATATTTTCCAGTGATTTTTTGGCTTGTGACATTTTCACCCCAATTCACACCTTTGGTACTCGCGTGGAACCACATTAGTGCATCCCCGGCGACTTTCGGTGACGGCATTAAATTCCGCCTTACCAAAAACACCCGAGTGGATATTTTCTACTTATTTTTTGACTTTTGACTTTTTTTACCCCAAATGATCCCTTTGGTACTTACGTAGAGTCACATCCGGTCCATCCCCGGTGACTCTAGATAACGCAATTGAATTTAGCATCCCCAAAAACCCCCGAACGGTAATTATCCCGCGATTCTTAGGCATCTGACAATTTTACCCTAATTCAACCCCTTTGATACATGGGTTTAGCCTCACAAGTACATCCCCGGAGACTTCCGATGACGGCATTGAATTCAGCATCCTCGAAAACCCCCGAGCGGATATTTTTCAGCGATTTTCTGACCTCTGACATTCTCACCCCAATTCACCCCTTTGGTACTCTCGTGGAACCACACCAATGCATTCCTGGTGACATTCGGTGACGGCATTGAATTCCGCCTCATCAAAATTCCCCGAGTTGTTATATTCTAGTAATTTTTTTACTTTTGACATTTCTACCCCAAATCATCCCTTTGGCACTCACTTAGAATATCATCTGTCCATCCCCGGTGACTTTCGATAATGGAATTGAACTCAGCATCCTCAAAAACCCCCCGAGTGGTTATGTTCCAGAGATTTTTTAACTTCTGACATTTTCACCCCAATTCACCACTTTCGTACTCGCGTGGAACCATACCAGTGCATCCCCGGCGACTTTGGGTGACGGCATTGAATTCCGCCTTACCAAAAACCCCCGAGTGGTTATTTTCTAGTTATTTTATGACTTTTGACTTTTTTACCCCAAATCATCCCTTTGGTACTTACGTAGAGTTACATCCGGTTCATCCCCGGTGACTCTAGATGACGCCATTGAATTTAGCATCCTCAAAAATCCCCCGAACGGTCAATATCCCGCGATTCTTAGGCATCTGACATTTTTACCCTAATTCAACCCCTTTGGTACATGGATTCAGCCTTACCAGTACATCCCCGGAGACATTTGATGACGGCAATGGATTCACCATACTCAAAAACCCCCGAGTGGTCACTTTCCAGCGATTCTTTGTCCAATTCAAATACTGTATATACATTACGTAGTACGATTGATATCTATGTGGATGCCAGCAATGTTGCCAAGTTTGTGGCTGCCATAATGTTAGGGAATGGTTGAAATATACAGTAAATTTATATACAGGAAGCGACCATGCTGCCCCTGGCGGAAATGTTACAAACTTGTGATATACAAATCCCGTTCACTCTGTTATCAATACGAGTACCGTTTGGTTACTACAAATTATTTTTTAAAAATTCAGAACGACCATAGAACTTCGAAATACAGTATAACTCCAATAAAACACTTCTTTTTACACTTATTGACATAATTTTTATTTTGATTATTGTCAAAGGGTGTTACATTATCATGGATTACTATGTGGCAGCCGTATACGGCTGCCACAAGTACCCGGCTGCCAGTTTGAATGCAAAATGACCAATGTATGGTCTCCGTATTGTTAGCAGGCTGTATATATATATGTATATATATATATATATATATATATATATATATATACATATGTATATATATATATATATATATATATATATATATATATATATATATATATATATATTTACTACATTTCAGATATTTAGTTATGTCTCTTACTACTAAACAAAATAATAACTGACTTTAAAAGCGCCTATATACTAGGTCACTTGTATAATTCTTATATTGCTAGAATATTATAATGTAGACTAACAGTTATTTAACCAACCTAAAGGTATCAATTGATTGAATTTACGAAATACCTCAAACTTCTCTTTGTTGGGAGACAATAATAACGTAGTGATTAACGTCGATTGTTTCAATAGTTAGTAATTTAAAATTGATTGTATTTGTATTAGTTATCAATCGGTCGATACCCCTTTCCTATTATTAATTCTCGATTCCCATTTGGATTCTCAAATTTTTCTTTCGATTCTCGATTCTCAATTCAATATTCGATTCTTTTAAGTAGTATAAATACTACATCATATCACTAACTATCTATGTTTCACTAACTTCATGAAATTAGAACTACATGATATTCACTAATAAAAAGTTTAGTTAACATCTTGGTCTTATGGTTACGTTCCTAAGAGTTTTTTTTTTAAATGTAATATACTAAGCAAAACGTTCAACCATGATTTATGAATAGGAATTCGTGAAAGCGTTAAGAAACATCTTGGATAATAGTAATTATTTATTTGAAATTACAAAATGAAATATAGTTTAAAATTACATTATAACTTCAGCTATAGGCATCTCAGGATGTATAAGTGGACAAACTGGAACTACTTTTTTCGTGTTTTGTTTCGATATGTATGAAGTGGTGGCCAGAGATAGGAAGAGAGGGAAGGTATGTGTCTGTAGAGTATTCACTTGTGAGAAGAGACAGCAGAGCGAGACGAGCGGTAACAAAAGGGTCAGAATTGCTTCCGATCGTCTTTGTTGTTGCGTTATAAATGATATTAATATTTAATATGTGAAATATTTAATATTTAATACATTATATTATATTATATATTTAATATCGTGATCTGAAATAAACATTTTGCAGTTCATTTCATTCAAAGCAACTGATTCTTTAATAAAACATTGTTGGTAATTCATTATATTTTCTAAAAAGTACACCACATACGTATATTAACAGTTAAACAAAGACGAATCTGAATCGGCAAATTAATCAATAAGGAATCAAGCATTGGCAATTACTCGATACCATAGGAATCGACCCGTCCATAGTATTAACCATCGGATAATGATGGTCAGCAGTGATGTGCGACAAAGTTCTGCTTTTAATATTATGTTCATTTTTACATGTTTTATGATACTAAAATACTGTTTTTGCACTTCTTTTGTATCCTAAATCCTGAGATATGAAAAGTTTGTTTTCAAAAATTTTAGCTATCAGACTTTATTTTGTATATAAAGAAAACATACAAAGTTGTTATGTTGTTTAAAATTTTAAAAAATTTTTGGACAATTGTGATAGCTTATGTAACCTGTGCCTTAGATGAGCAATTAATTACTAGAAAGCTATTGAGACTTAATAATTTTCAAGATTAGAATTAGAATTGTGAGGAATTGACATTTTCCACAACATAATGACTCATTATAAAAATTGTTATCCAGCTACTAAATTCTACTCAGAATGTTTTCCATAAAGTTATACACGAATAATTAGGTTCAAATAAGACATATATACTTCTTAACTATCTTGATATAAAATATTATTTTTAAAACTTGAACATTTTATACGAATAAAATATACAAATGCAGATTAGTAAATATAATAAATTTTTATTAACATTAGAGTAAATATCGCTAATAAAGTTAAACTAAATAGACACATTGTAATCGTAAATCAAGAGAACAATATTTGCAGATCCAAGTCTGAATATATCCCAAGTCAAGATGCACATTTAAACTGAAGTTTGTAATTCTGCGACAAGAAGACTAACTATGTAAGGAGAATTGAATTCATAATTGATAGCAATTCCCAAGAAGCGCTGGCATAATTAAAATCAAATACATTGAAACAGTTTCAAACGGAGGAAGTCTTCAACTTAATTTTAAGCAAAACGTAAATAGAAGGTTCGTTTGCTTTGATACAAATTGTCTCACAAACTTTACTGAAATATCTAACAAGGTGCGTATTTAAAGCTCGGATATTATCAAGTGAAGGGAATGGCCTCTTGTGTTTTAATTACTACGAAAGAGCAATCAATGTTCATCGATTTTGAAAATACAATTTGTTTTTATTACAAATTTATTCTCCTAATATGCTCATCCTTAATTCTGTTCTGTTTGGAATATTTCTATATATTCTAGTACGCTTTTCTGCTTTTTGCTATCATCGCAATATTTTCCTTTCATGATGCTTTTCGAAAAGACTTTATTTTTATAACTTTGAAATAGTACTATTTAAAGTTTCAAAAATGGAATCATTCCGAAACTTTTCGACAAAGGTAATGTTAGGAAAAACAGAAAGATGTACTAGAATATATATACTGAAGAATACATATATTTTTAAAAAGATACTAACACAATTACGCCATGGTATGTGAATTATTCTTGCCTAACATTGACCCATGGCATTTACAAGGTTTCATATTTTGAACATCTATAAAGTATGGAGAACGAATTGTTAAAATTCAATATTAATCAATAATCATACTGATTCCAAGAATGATTTGTTAAAAATAAAAATACAAAACACTTGTGATAAGGAAACCCTTTTACAACCACTAAGGCTGTCTGATCCATAGTAATATTTTTTAAACGGGCACCATATGGTAAATGGTAAGATGGTTCTCCAAGGTTGTCGTTATCCCGTGATGAGAAAACATAGTAAGCGAAAATGTTTCAGGCGTTAATACAGAGCCTTCACATAAGAAAGTTCATAAAATGTATTGATTTTGGTAGTAATTTTAAAACCTTATAATAGTAATGGCTCTGAGGTATTTGGCGTGTTACCAATTTTTTTGAAATAAAAGTGTATAATAAGAAAATTAATGTATTGAAATATACACTGCCTCTACTGTTGAATACACGAATGTACCTCCATGAAACATACTTGTGAACGGAAGCGATTTAAATGCTAGAGTTTTATAGTACTCGTACTTAGGCCTATAACTCGATGAATAACCCTTTATATAATTAAATTTATTTATTTATCCATATGAAAGGATGACGACTACCTACATAAATTTTTCTTACTCATCCCTAACCAAAGACCATTGTCATACAGCTCGACAGGACCGAAGTTTTATTTAATGTAATGATAACTCGGGAGTAAGTTTCTACAATGGGATATCTAGTCTCCAATTCTTTAAATACGTTATTTTCAATAAAATCAACAGTGTAATGTAATGTTTAACTACAAATATTTATTTTATTCAACTGACATTAGTTATAGTGAGATAAATAATTCGGGAATTTTTAAACCCATGTTTTATCTGTAAAATATTTCATTTTTCCCTATAAGGAGAGAGTAACCATATTTAAACCATGGTTGCAATATCCCTCACACATGCTAACTTTGTAGTTTCAGGATTTGTGGGATTCTATCCTGTTTATTTCTAATCTTTATGTTGTAAGTGTAGGGAGGTACCTATATGCTCATGCCGGTGAATGTGTATTTTATGCAGTAGCCTACTATACAAACGTCACATATTCTCCTTCATATCCATAACGTACACGTAAATATTGAATGCATTCTCAATATTCTTCTTCTACACCATACAAAAAGATAATTTGTTGATCACTGTTAATCAGAAGAATAGTCAATTATATCATATTAACAAATAAAACTAATAAATTATCGTCTCTTAGATTACGTTATGTAGATAACACTCTTCCTGTTCGTTTCAGTGGTCTAATCGTAGAAAAAACATTGAGATTTAAACAATATAATTTTCAATGGGACTTTCTGGCTACGAACTCAAGTAAATTTGTTCTTTACTTCAGATAATGAAAAGTTTTCGAATAGTTTAAACTCCTCAACGTTACATCATTGTTCCAAAGTTTTGTGGTGTCTACAATCAAATTGCTTGTAGCAACTGTTTTACTCATTCAAATTTTTCTGTTGTTTGAACAATGTAACATTTTGTAATGCATTTACTTGCTGTATATATAATTACATTTTCCCTCATAATAAATAATATATACATTATATACCAGTGTATATATATATATATATATATATATATATATATGCATAATAACTTTAACATTGATTATAATTTGTTACAAAATGATGCATTTCTTCATATTCATGATGATCACACTACACAACAGTACACAATAACACTCACACACTCAAACGTACTCACTCACGCATACACTCCCACACACACATTCCTCCAACCCTAACACCCTCACCCACCCACACACACACACACACACACACACACACACACATACACACACACAAACACACACACCCAAACACACACGTGCAAGCACGCCCACGCACATGCATAAGCATAATAATTCAATTTCCAGAGTAAATATTCATAGTCATTACATGTATTATGCATATAGTATTTATTTATATTTACTGTGAAGGTGAATTTACATGTGTGTGTTACTTTTGTGTGTGTGTGTGTCTGTACATATATTTCATACTTAATATAACAAAATAAAACATATTAGCCATACTTATACAATAGAATAGACTATACATATTTTTATAACTGTATGAAGCAACTATGGCGTAGTGTTTATTTTCAAATAAATAAAACCTCTAAACCACAAATAACTTTCATTTTAAATTTTATGTACATTTCAATTGCCCAGCAATCATCTTCAGAGGTATTAAAAAAAATACAACTCTGAGTTGTATTTTTTAAATACCTCTGAAGATGATTGCTGGGCAATTGAAATGTACATAAGGTTTAAAATAAGTTATTTGTGGTTTAGAGGTTTTATTTATTTAAAAATAATAACCTATTTTGCTAATGAGCTTTTAGTTTTACTTAATTTGTTACTATCATAAATTATTATTGTAATAATAAATTATATTATGTTCAACATATTGGTCATAGATTTATTGTGACGTTTTATGGATATTTAATAGATATATTTGGGGTAAGATAGATGCATATGTTTTGAAAATAATTCTTAGCAGGCAAAAGAAAGAATAAATTCAATGATAAAATTATTTTTGTTAGTTTTAAACAAAGATGTTGCGGATGATATATAAAAAAAATTAATACAAATACATTTGTATGGACTCGGGTGAAAAAATATATTACAAGTCTTAAATTTAACACACGACATACAAAAACATTGAAACAGGTCATTAAAAATCGTGCAATAAAAAATTACGAATGAAAATATATGAAAGTATATAAATTGTAAATCTTTAACCATTTTCATTATCGCCTTCCCGTTGAAATGGTAATGATGCAAGGAAAAACGTCTTATTTTACAATCTTATAAAAACGTCGACTTTTATTTATTACTTATAATTGTAGTTTAATCCTTTATAATTGTAATTATCCTGATTATCTTTAGGGAAAGTTGGATAAAGTATTTTACTCGAATAAGAAACACAAAACCCTAGATAAATAAAACAGTAACGACGAAATTAATGTGAATAAATAAAACTTAAATTAATTTAAGAAAGGGAGATTTAGCCCTGGGACTAGTGATCGCTAAAGGGACTGTTTAATAACCACAGTGTCTGACTGCTTTTACTAAACTTCATGGACAAAGTTAGTTCACTGATCTAGTTATTAATTATTAACAATATCAGGAATAATATTTTACACTATACAGTGATCGGTAACTTAAAACATATTATAAAATGTTCCTAAAATATAATATTTATTTGTTGAATTAGGAAAATGGTTAACAATTATTCATAATACCAGTATTAAAATAGTGGATAGTAGCCCAGGGCGCGTAGAAGTAGCTTTTCTAAAACTTAAACAAACTTCTAAAATAAAACAAAAACTTACCATTACATGATTGTGACGTCGTATGAAATGATTGCATAAGTTTACTAGGTTTCAAATAACTTGAAGACCATCCGGCTAGCATATTACTAACATATGTTTAGCAATGCGTTAGTAATAAAGACACCATAATCGTGTAATATTTATATTTAACTCAAGTATTTTTAAAGAGAACCTTAATATTGGTCTTTTGTACGTTCAAAATGTCAGGGTTTCCACAGGATATGGACATGCTTATTCAGTACTTAAATTGTTTTAGCATTTACGCCTTGCAGTTATATGAGCTTAATGTATTCAGTCCTTAAAATTGTTTTAGCATTTAGGCCTTGCAGTTATATGAACTTAATGTATTCAGTCCTTAAAATTGTTTTAGCATTTATGCCTTGCAGTTATATGAGCTTAATGTATTCAGTCCTTAAAATTGTTTTAGCATTTATGCCTTGCAGTTATATGAGCTTAATGTATTCAGTCCTTAAAATTGTTTTAGCATTTATGCCTTGCAGTTATATGAGCTTAATGTATTCAGTCCTTAAAATTGTTTTAGCATTTAGGCCTTGCAGTTATATGAGCTTAATGTATTCAGTCCTTAAAATTGTTTTAGCATTTAGGCCTTGCAGTTATATGAACTTAATGTATTCAGTCCTTAAAATTGATTTAGCATTTATGCCTTACAGTTATATGAACTTAATGTATTCAGTCCAAAACAAAAGTTCGATATGAACCGTATTCAGGGAATGTTACTGCATAACAAATAAAATGATATAAAAGAAAATGTAAACTGTTTTAAACAATTTATCATATGAAGATGGTGATTTATGATTAAGCTTTCTTATACTCTATAACTGTAAATCGGTGAGTTTTCGCAAAATTTAATAGTCTCATACTCCTTTGAATTTCTATAAGATAGGCTCTAATATTAAGTGACGTATTATATTAATTACTGCACAGCCCCTAGCAGTAGTAAGACTATTAAGGTAATGAACTGCCAGTAAAACCCGAACTTCATTTTTAATATTTGTAATTAGGAAATAGTAATTAAAAAAATCTTTTTCTTTGTTGCCCTAATATATTTTGTATAGACTAATAGCGTATTATCTCTAACAATATGCATATGATGATATGTAATCAAATTAGAACTATTTACTTTATTGACTAGATAACGCAGTATAAATGATATATGTTTTAATAAAAATAATTTGCGTATTGAAAATGTGAGTAGCAAATAAATTGTACAAACATAATTCCTGAATCTATAAAGTAAATGCATATGATACTGAAATTCGGATTATGAAGAAACACAAGAAAGCTACGTAAACCTAATATAGTGCATACTACATTAAAAAAGATTTAAACCTCAAACAAATGTATGTTCGCATTATACGTATGCTAAAACATGGTTAATGTTTCAGTGATTGTGATGCAGCATGGAATTCCTAATGGAGTAATACATATGCTATCTTAAATACGTTATGGTCCACGCTTCAGAAGTATATTAATAGATACATATAACATCATATATTTATATACAATTTACATACACTCAAAAACAAGAAACAATAAACCTTTATCATTTAAATAAATAGTTATAAATAAACCAAAAAAGACCTATACAAAAACAAGTAAATTCAACCTAAACTAATATGTCTACATGTCAGTTAAAACAGACTGTTCAAATTTGGAAGATTAAAACTCTATTAAAAACCAAACTCATTTCATAAAAAGAGTTTTTTAATCTTTATAGAGATGAACAGAAGTAGTTAGCTAATGATTTTTATCGAAGTTAAATAAAGATGACTCTACTTTAGTTTTCAATAAGAATATTACAGGTAGTACGTTAAAGTAATTAATATTTTTTTATCAAAATTATGAGGTTAGTTTAAGGGTTATTCTATTACTATACCAACATTTTGAAATACATAATTTGTGCTTCATGTAAAAAAGCTCTTCTTTCGTTTACGAAATTATTATTTTGTTAGTTATTTTTTGAAATTATATTCAGTGTAAGAACTTTTCGGTTTCGCCAACCCACCACCTTCACACTGAACAATGTATTTTGGCAACGTTCCATCAACCTGGTCTCAATGGCCCCGCTAAAGTCAACAATAAGGAGCGATTTATGTTTGTATAACAATAATTTATTGTACGATTTGGTAGTTTAAAGTATAAGGTTATTATATCGTTTACAATTGTGATATTACCCTATATGTATATATATATATATATATATATATATATATATATATATATATATATATATATATATATATGTATATATATATATATATATATATATAACATTTTCTTGTATACTAATCAAAGCCACTGAGGTTATTCAAATACAAGAAATTATTCTAGAATATCCTATTTGGTATATAAATCTATGTATATTGATTTATTTATATTCAAATTTAAAATTAATAAAAATTTTAATATAAAATAAGACTCATGATTGTAGTGAACTGTAAGATTTGTCATGTTTCCAAGAGAACGTACTTAATTGAAATTGTTTTTCTCAATTCATAGGAATCTATAAATGATAAATTTGCAGTAGACAAATGTTTGAATACTTATTAACCCACTATCAATCTTTCTATAATATCTCCCGTCTTCGGTTCAATCTAACATATGTAATTTACTCTTAATTCCGTTTAATGTGATAACTTTTAGTAATTCCAATTAACGACTGTAGTTTAGGACTTTTTAAACATGGTAATAAAAACTACTAATTTGAAATATAATGTTATAAATAATGATTTTTGCTAAAATAAATCACCTATGGCGAAAGTAGAGATTTCTAGTATATTTACTGCTCTGTGGCGATTCGTAAAATTTGTTAATCACCACAAACCACTGTGACTGGACCAGTGTACTACTTGGATACGGCGCTGCCGCTTCAACGGATCTGGATTAGTATATTTTTTTTTTTTTACACGACAGTATTTACAGGGAATCTTCTCTTCGGTAGGTCTCACTGTGTATAGTTGTTGCTTCAATACCATTATTTGGTTTTTATCTACTATTTCTATGGTATTGGTAGACGGTAGATAGGTGCTAGTCTCCATAGATGACGAAATATTGTTTCCCTAGTTGACTAATAAGAGTTTTTCTGATCATCATGGTATCAGTATTTGAGTGGAAGATTATTTAACCATTACTTAAACCTAAATACAACAATCCACAGAATCCAGTTAAAGGTAAACAGTTATATGAATAAACAAGGACTAGATGCACATTGCTTCTAATCCCAGACACACTTCATGACCGTTTTCTTCAATATTATATCTGTGCTCACTAAAATGTTCAATGGAAGCATACAATTATTCTGATGTTACGTCTTTGAAGCACTGCAACTTTCTTCATCGCTTCCAGCAAAACAGTGAAATATCGTTAAACAATTTTCCATTACGTCGTAAATAACCTACAATTATAATTAGTATACTAAAATATACTATTTTAATACTAATACAATTAAACATAACAAAATATCCAAATAATACAACCTTACTAAACACTATAAACCATCTAAAAACTCTTAGTTAGTATAATAAGTGAAAACAATTTATGAAGCAAAGCGGCACGCTTTCGGTCCCGGGGCTAGAATGAATCTAACGTCTGCAGTAACGCGATCGGTCCCGGAGCTAGAATGAATCTAACGTCAGCAGTAACGCGATCGGTCCCGGGGCTAGAATGAATCTAACGTCAGCAGTAACGCGATCAGTCCCAGGGCTAGAATGAATCTAACGTCAGCAGTAACGCGATCGGTCCGCAGCTAAATCAGACCAAACCACCCCTCCCTCTCCGACTGTGGGAACTCCAACTTTCACTGTATTATATTTGACCACTCATATCAACAACTTAGGAGAACGACTAGAATTACAAAATTCTACCTTCAAACCTAACTGTTTCATTTAAAAAATACTAAAATTGTTAGATTGTTGAATTGTTCATTAGAACAGTCTTAAAGGCGACAGTAAGATAAATTGCCCCAAACAAGTATCTAATGTTTTTTAAAGTTGTTTTTTTTATAATAATATGTGTTATACGTGATGATATGACTTTACTACTTTACTAGCCAATGCCCGCCCTTGGCAGTTGAGCCATTCCCAGTCCATGGTGCAATTATTAAGATGTTCGGCATGCATATGTTCACTGACATACTGCAGAGTCACTCCGGGGTCTGTAGCAAATGGAAGCGGTGGAGGTGCACAACATCGTGTCACACAATCGTGTCCGGTCTTCAATATAAAAGCTCCAACGCTAACATCTCGGGGGCAGCTATGGTCAATTCAATTGATGAAATTAGACGACATTATAAAAAGATTTATGGAACTTCGACGTATTGACCACACAAATAATCTTCATTGTCCTCCATACGACAAAGGCAAAATAAAAATATAATTTTAATAGAACAATAATAAAACTAATAAAAAAGATATCCGAAAAATTGTTTTGAATTTTCTAAAGTTACAAAAAATGTTTTTGTTTTTACATTTATTTGATTTTTGGCATGTCAATATAAATTAAATAAAATCGTAATTTAAAATAAAAAAAATATTATGAGGAAGAAAACACATAAAATTAAGAGAGAAAGGGAAATCCAACCGAAGAAACTGACAGGAATGGCCAAGGACAGACCGGACCTAGATCCAAAAACCCGACAGAGAGGTGATCCAGTAGAGGATTCAAGTCAAACGGAACTGGGAAAATAAGTTAGCCCTGTTTTTGGTTGTGTTTAAATTTAAATTATGTATTTAATTCCTGTAATTAAAGTTTTTTATTACACGTTAAGAATAAAAATTTTTAATTCATATATTAATATTTGAAAAATAAAATTTTAATTTAATAAATAGTAGTCTAAAACGAATAGAGAATATTTAGGTTGATTTTAAAACATTTTTAATGACTTTATTAGGGGAGATTTGCAAAGTTAACATTAATTTTCAAAATGGCTTTAACTACAATTATCAACGGAAGACATAAGACCTTAGGATATAGTACGAACATAATTTTTCAACTGATACACACACACACACACACACACACACACACACACACACACATATATATATATATATATATATATATATATATATATATATACATATGTATATATATATATATATATATATATATATATATATATATATTTATATTTATCACTTTCACTTATGTACTTAAACAAAAATCTTACTTGGTGTATATATATATATATATATATATATATATATATATATATATATATATATATGCATATGTTTAGATTTATAAGTCTTTTAGTATTTAAAATGTTAATATTTAGTGTCCTTCCTAATTAAAATTTGTGTGTTTTTTACACACAATGATTGTTGTGTTTGTATCTTGTTTTGAATACAACATGTAATTACCAGAAATTAAGCTAACTAAATTAAAAAGAGATAAATTTTTAAAAATGAACTATAGAACATAATTACTAAAAAATAAATAAATTATTAGTAAGTATATAAAATAATGTAAGCAAACCATATTGAAATTTTGTATTTTAAAATACGTCTTTTTTATTATATCATTAAAGTAGAAGTAAAATGTCTGCACTGGTTAATATTTTATATGGATAAATATCCATGGTATTCGCAAACTTACAAATAGGAGTTGAATTTATTTTTCACTAAACATAATTTCATAAACAATCCTTCAATCCGGTCACTAAACTGTGTGATAACTTTAAAAAAATATTTCCCCGAGATATAGTGACTTAAAGGTTTATCAGTGATATGGGATTTTAAACTCAATGTCCAGTAACTGTTTTTCTGGCAGAATTTGGCAGGCAGGTGTACAGGTTCTGGCTCGTGGCTGACCTGATTGTATCCAATTTTACCTGCAACGGCTGTTTACAGGTAAGAGTGGATCCAGAGGAATTCAAAGCCCAATAGGAGGAATCTCCGTACGCTGGATAGGTAGACCGTCACCAGCTGTTCTACTACATAACCTATAACATAAAATCAGATGGCGTATTTAAATCATGTGTTATCACCTATACTAAACCATATGGGACAGATTAAATAAATTGCATTCCTTAACCCGTTTGTACAAAGTTGTTTTCTCGTATTAAATTCATGTAAAATAAACAATATAAGTTCTTAACTCGGGATTTCAGTTAAGACTCCTGCAAGGTTGTTGATATGGTTTATAATATCCTCTAAATGAATTTTGTTTCATACAACATCCTCAAAACTATCATACTACCAATATAAAAAGTATTCAGGAATAAGTTACATTCGTTGGAACATACTCAGTTCTAACCCGACCTAGGTCCCGAAGTTATTATAATTCATTTCTTACTTAAATATTTGAATAGAAACTGTATTTACAATTATCGACATCTACAATAGTTTAAAATAAATTATTTGAACTGGATTGTACGACTAAAAACGTATTTTAATAGGGATTGAATATTGGTACAAGACATGTATCAGGAGACTTTGAGCTAATCGAAGAAATTATAAACTAAGATACTATATTTATCGAACCAGATTCAAAGAGGCTCACCAGATTATGCCACACAATAAAGACTGTAATAGTTAGAAACGCTTATAAAAAAGTGAAATTTGTTTAGAAATCTTTTAAAAAAACTATAGTAAATTTGGTATTACTAAAAACATAAAACTGTATTTAATATAATTCTAAGTTTTCTATATATTTTCATCAATCTACCACGCTTAAACACAAAACGATATACAAATCATCAGCTTTGTATGTTAAACCTGACCCGCAGGGATATATAACTAAATACTTACTGACATTCCTTACGAATAATAATCCTTGTTTATATCGACAAATCGCAGATACTAGACAATTAATTCATGTTTTTTTAACACTCAAACTTTCGAATTTCTTACCGAAATTCCTTTTCAAGAGCACGTTTTTATTAAAACAATATACAATATATCTCACAAAGAAAAAAATATTTAATAAGAGTTTTGTGTTGTTGGTTTTTATAACGTTTAATATAATGTTATGAATTGTAGCCTGTGTTGTATATTAGTTTAATAGAAACGAGATCTTGAAAAGGAAATTCGAAACGTTGATTGTTAAAAAGCATGAATTACTTGTACGTGATCTGTCATTATCCTATATAAAAACATGATTAGATTTCAATAGACATTTAATAATAGTTGTAGGTAATAATATTCCATTACTATATTATTTATTCACAAGCAACACAAAAAATATTTAAAGTTAATTTATACTTTGGTCAAATAACACCTAAATTAATTTTAGCTACTTTTTATGGAATTAATAAAATTATATAAATTAAGTATAATGAACTATGCGTTAAACAGCTGTTTTAATTACTAACCTATAACACAAAATCAGCTGATATTTTAGATTCATATTTTACCACCTAGTTTTAGCCAAATGGGACGGAGTAATTACATATAATGACTTACACATTTTCTTAAATAACATTAAATTTAAATAATTATTCCACTAATAAATTATGATTTGAAAAATCATCCACTACCAGTTTAAATATATTTATATATATATATATATATATATATATATATATATATAATCTTGATTGGATGGATAGAAAGAGTTTTATAAGGAAATCATATGTCTGTAATTGCATTTGTATACTTCGATTTGTCTAAACATAAATTTAAATCGAAACTAATATTGCTTTATTAATTATATCAGAGATATTTTCATTATGTAACATAATTTATAACTATGTTTCGTTAAAATCAGATTATATATTGGTTTTGAATATCTTATTGTATTTTATAATCGTAGATCATTCACATGCACTTGTTGTGCGTTTATAAACAGGAAAAAGATATTTGCAATTATTTTTTTTGCTGTAGTATATACATATATAAATTATTTTTTTATTTGTATTTCTCCTATGGTTTCATTAGTACACAAGAGAACATATTATATATATATATATATATATATATATATATAAAGGTAAATGTTTGGACTTACAGGTATTGATGTTTTTGCCACTTCATTCGAAAAGATATGTGCATTTAGAAAGTGTTTGAGTCTTATAAAAAAATACATACACTCTATTTCATATTATATTATTTACGTTTTAAACCTTCCATTCGCCTAATTTAGCGTAGGAACACCTATTGAAGTTTATCTGTGAAACTTTATTGCCGCTGTCCCGTGAGAAATAAATCTAATTAAATCTATTAGTACAGACGAGGCTGCAGCGCGCTTAAATTATCAAATTTTATTAAGACGAGAAGGACGCTAAATTTAAAAACTACATTAGTTCATTTAAACGAATGGCGAATAATTGAAATTAAATTTACTCAAGTCAGTAAGCTTTCTATTGGTTTTGTACTAGTTATCGAAACATAATTTATTTTCCAAAATAGGTATATTAACAAATAGGTATTTTCTATATTCTTTTAAAATTTTTAATGACTCGATCGAGAATTATCATTACCTGCATGTAATTCTACATAATGTTAGCAATGGATGGACGTTTTTAAACATAGAACCTAAATATATATATATATATATATATATATATATATATATATATATATATATATATATATATATGGACTGTAAATTATCCAGAGTACTAGGTGGAAATAATCATAGTTTACGAGTGTCTGTACACTATATCAGATCTATTGAGAAAACACCAACATCCGGTTGATGGATGAACAATTCAATATTTTGTAAATAATATTAGTGTGATAACAAATTGAGCATTTTTTAAAATTTTACTATTTTAATTTTGTAGCTTTTGTTAAATTATTATTATTGATTATAAGTTACACACTTTGATTTCCAACCAATATGAATTATAATGGACAACTTCCATAATATGATGATGTATATTCAATACGAAGTCCCATTAACGCAATAAAAAGGTTTTTTATGTAGCTAATTCTTGGATTTTAAATAAATTTAAAATATAAACTTTCTTTATTATCACATACTATAGAAAAATAGAAATTCTCTTTCTAAGGCAAAAATCTTTCCTCAAATAAATTATACATATGTTTCCATTCAAACTTCTCATATTCACTACTTTCATTAACGCTCGACATTCAAACTTCCCTATCTTTATGAGAACTTTTTTGTGTATTATATTACTTTGCAATACTTTGTTTTTATACTATGTGGGTTTATGTTGTATTATGTGTTACATAAGTTGTCGTTTTATACTTCAAGCATGGCTTCTATTCAAAAAGCAAGTAAATTTTAAAAAATATTGTTTAAAAGTCAATTCCTTCCTAGGTCCATATATGATAGAATCACAATATGAAGTGGTAGAATAGAAAGCGAAAATAACACTAGATTCATTCATTGTTATATGATGAAATTGTATTAACATCAAGTGTCTTCCATTACAAGTTTTACAAATAATGGATTATAACATTAGTGGATACATGAAATGTATTTTTCTATCGATTGAAAATTTAAACAATATATATACGAGAATAAATATATACGCGTAGAGAGAAATTGAACTAGTAGTAGGAATCAAAAACCCCTAACATTTTTACTATAGTAAAATTTGAATTTATTTAAACTATTTTTATAGCAATTTTATATACACGACTATGACCATAAACCTCTAGCATAAAATACTGAACAGTATTTGACTATATCGAATTTAGTTTTCGGAATACATAGAAAATTGCAGCTTAAAAAGTGTTACGTAAATCTGTAGCTGTTAAGATTACATTCTCACACTTTTAAAATATTCCTAATTATTAACCATTATTTCCTGACATTACAACATTTTGGTATACAAAATTTACAATCACGTATCAACAATTGTATCTGTAATATACATGATTTTAATGGGGAAAGTAGGGTTTCTTTTAAACTTGCTCTTATTGATCGATGATGGTTTATTTCATAATGTTAGGAATGGCATTTATAAAGCGTAATGCTTTATTGACAGGGGAGGAATCCTTAATAAAACAACCCATCTGTCATTGCGAACCGTCTTCAATCTTTCTTCTTGATATAATTGGTAACATTTTCTAAATAATTTTAAGATTCAATGATTTGAATAGGTGCAAGCATATCTCTCTCACAAACAATTTAATTCTTTCTTTCAATTCTTTTGTAAAGGTTTCTTTTCTTTTCCCATTATGATATATCAACTCACTAGTATAGTCAACAAATAGGTGCTTCTGTTACATGATTTGTAAATAAATACCTCCTAAACATATTCATTTCGTGTTATGTTTAAAGACGTTTATAAATAGAGTATGTCAACATTTCTTAACAAATAACTTATTACATTTTCTCCATCAAAACGTAAATTTCTAAATTGAAATTTCAGGTTAGAAGAGATATTTTAGTGTTATTAAAAAGGAAAAAAATTATCCTAAATAAAATGAGAGTATTTCACTGCTTAAGAATGTTTGTGTTTTAATTTCCTTCTATTAGCTCACACACTGCTTATTCACACAGTATATATATCTTGGTATTTATGCGATTACTTTCAAAGACTGGTCACTTGTTAGACACACTTGTTAGTGTCTCCATCCTCGGGCAGTGTTTTGGACTGCGAGCTGCGTGGAATTTGCCGTTGACCTTGGTGTACCGTTAACTTCTATTTTTAGATTCACTGCACTGTGCGAGTTTTTAACGTTCGTTTTGGGGTTAATATTGTCTATTTGATTGAATAATTTATCGTTTTTTGATTTTATTTGTATCTGTTCGTTAATGATGTTATTTTTATTTTTATAAATTTCTAGTTGTTCCCACATTGTCATTTTGAGGCATTTTTGCACCTTTTTTACTAGGTGTACGTTTTTTAATGTGGGGAATGTGTGTTTGTTTTTTGATTGCGTATGTGGGTAAGTTTGAGTTATATATTTCAGGTTTGACGTATTCATTGAAGTGTTTGCCCTATATAAAAACTTTAATATTGTAGGAACATTCTATTTTTATATGGACGGTTTTTAATAATAATTAAACCGCATAGTAATAATTTTAATATTATTATTCTCTATATTTATTATTTCTTATTAGTATTCAATGCGAATTTGATGTTGCTACCTTTAAACAATTTTATGATATTTTTCATTACATTACCAACAAATGTAAATGAAGTCCATATGACATTAACATCATTATTTTTATAAATTTAATTGTTATGTTATTTCTTTAAATTATTATAATGCGGTTTATCAACAGTTTTCTTTTTATAGCCATTCTTAATTGCAATTTGATAAATAAATTAAATAAATTTCTCACTCATTTTATTTTCATTATTCATAGGTATTTTATGCAATGTGTATAATAAATTGTATAAGGCAGTCATTTTTTCATTATTCGGGTGATTAGAATTTTTAGGTATTATTTGGTTAGTTGGTGTCGGTTTACGATATGTTATATTCATTGTTATGTATTAATATTGTTATATCTAGAAAGTTGATCTTATCATTTTTTTCCATTTCATAAGTAAAATTAATACTTTCATTTATCTCATTTATTTTACCTAAAATAGTTATTAAGTTTACCATATTATTATTAGATACATTAAAACGATTATCTACATATCTAAGTCAATAACAGTTTTTATCAAATGTCTGTATAATTGTATTTATGTTGTCATCTATACATTGTAAAAATATTTCGATTGTAATATTAAATTCGATTAAGGGGAACCCATAGCAAAACCATCTTCCTGTTTGTAAATTTTATTAATACAGGAAACATAATTTTTAAGTTAATTTTATTGTAGTTTTGCTCCCATTTTATTGTACACATTGTAGAAGCTAATTTTAAATGTAATTTACACGTATTTCAGTTCTTAAAATATTTTGATTTTTATATAAATCTCTTATTTCATTTTTGCCCATAATTTCTGTGCTTGTTTACAAGTCTTTTTGGCAGTATCACTTTTGTTTTTTTGTTGTAATTATTGCATATTTTGGAATAATATTTTGTATAATGTATTATGTATTAAAATATATATTACAATTTGTGTTCAATAACTGAATTATTTGTTTTTCATATACATTTATATGCCTTGTTAGGGCAGCATTAAAATTTTTAACTGATATTATATCAATATATATAAAACTATTATAAAAATATGAAATAATAACAATAATAAAGATATTAAATAGTATTAGAGTAAAAATAACCAATAAAAATGTAAATAAACTACACAAAAACAAACAAACAAATAAACAATAAACACACATTCACTTCTACTTCACTACAAATAACACAACCCTATAAGGTTATAGATATAAATACTACAATATGTATTTATGTGTATTAATAAAGAAAAAAGACAAAATACAAGTAAAAGAATAATTGATTGAATGTACATTTCAAAGCTTTTCGTTGGCAAACTGTAGCATCATCATCAGGAATACTAACGAATTAAAATGAAACATACATGTGTAAACTAGATCCAAAATACAGCGTAGGGAAATCTATTACAATGTTGTCAAACTATTACTTTGCTGCCCCAACATTGCAAACACTGAATATAGTATCAAATTTAGATTTTACTTGTATTTGTTCATTAACCAACTCTTTATTAGTAATTTATATATATATATATATATATATATATATATATATATATATATATATATATATATATATATATATATATTCTTGATATTTAACGTTATCCATTGTTTTTCCGTTGCACTGACTTTATGAAGTTAATATATTACTATGTAAGTAATTTTATCCACCATTAAGTGCAATAATTTTACCTTGAGTGATGAGGCACCTTTCGGTCAATTGACCATTGTCGAATCACTGATGTTTTTCTGTTGTGGATGTTCGGTCTGTGAAGTTGGTGTTTGTTGACGTTACGCGCACTTTTTCTTGATCTGTGTGTGTGATATTTCTATATAGTATGTCTTCTGTATATGTTGTTTGTAGATTCATTAAGTTGTTGTGTAAGTTTTTATAAATGTGGTATTTTTCTAGTGAGTTTAGTTCTATTGGGTTGTTATTTATTTCCAGTATGGTTAGGTTATTTTCGTAACCTCCACAACAGAAAAACATCAGTGATTCGACAATGGTCAATTGACCGAAAGGTGCCTCATCACTCAAGGTAAAATTATTGCACTTAATGGTGGATAAAATTACTTACATAGTAATATATTAACTTCATATATATATATATATATATATATATATATATATATATATATATTTATATATATATATATATTTATGTATTTCTAAGGCCTCATAAATATTCATACTTAGGTCTTTGTTTATTTCTTCTATAAGTATCATATTATCTATATTAGGAAATATGTGATTATTATAATACCAAAATATCTAAAAATTACAATAAAAAACAAAAGTTATACTGCCAGAATGACTTGTAAGCAAGCAGCGAAATTATGGGTAAAAATGGAATAAGAAATTTATATAAAAAACAAAGTATTTTAATTACTGAAATATATAAATTACATTTAAAATACATGTAATTTAAAATGGGAGGAAAAATACAATAAAATTAACTTCATGATAAATAAAATTAGAAATATAAAAATAAATAACGTAACCAAAAAACTAAATAATTTGAAACTTGAAAAACAAATGAAAATAATACCTGAAAAATACTAGCATAGCTTTCACCCTAATGTTTTTAATTTATCTAACACTAAATTTAATAATTTTGAAATAGAACTACTTGAAAATAATAAAATCAATATAAATAGAAACATAAATAAAGATATTATTATTATCATAAATACAGAAATAGCCATTAGTAAATTAAATGAAAATATATACAAGATAGTACCAGAATCGAAAGCAGGTAATGAAAAAAAAATAATTAAAACTTAGAAAATTAATAAAACCCGTAGAACAAACATATTTAGGAGTGAAAGATTTAAAAAGATAACTAAAAAATAACAACTTATTACAGTAAAGGCTGATAAAAGAAATGCTATTGTAATTATTGATAAGAACGAACATATAAATAAAACCGAATAATATATAAATGAAATTAATTTAGTAACAATGTAAAGATACTATAAAGAAATACCAAAATGAAATAGAAATTTTATTAAAATCTTCTTATAAATGATTTAATAAAAATAATGTTAGTAATTATAGAAAGGATAAAACGAAAATTCCAATAATGAATGGACTTATTAAATTACATGAAATTGAAAAACCAATTACCCGTTAGTAAATTTTGTAAATGCCCCTTCTTGAAAAATATATAAATCCCAAACATCTATTCTTAAAGATAAAATGAAACTAAATAATAATCATACCATAGGTGATTTTATTGTATTGAAAAATTAAAAATAGTAATTATTGATAATAACACAAAATTAATAGCATTAGATATAAAAAATATGTAAACAAATATTCCTATAAAAGACACTTTCCATTTTATAAAATTCAAACTCAGAGTAAAATGAGAAAGATAGAAAATTATTATTATAAATTATAAATAAATTAAAAATAATAGTAAATCAAAATTATTTTTCATATATTAGTAAAATTTACAAACAGGAAGGTAGTTTAGCCATGGGTTTCTCTTTATCGAATATATTATCTGAAATATTTTTTCAATGTATAGCTGATAAAATAAATACAATTATACATACATTTGATAAAAACGGTTATTGGTTTAGATATGTAGATGATGATTTGTATGTATCTAATATTATTGGTGTAGTCTTAATAACTATTTTACATAAAATAAATGAGATGACTAAAAATATTAATTTTACCTTTGAAACGGAAAAAAATAATAACATCAACTTCCTAGATATAACAATAATAAGACATAATAATGATTTTGAATATAACATATATCCTAAACCGACATAAACTAACCAAATAATCCCTAATAATTTTAAACATCCATAAAATCAAAAAAATTCTGCCTTATACAATTTATGATATACAGATTTATGTACATTACATGAAATACCTATAAATAAAGAAAAACAAATGAGAGAGAAAAACATTATGTATCAAATTGGAAGTGAGAATGGCTATAAAAAGAAAACTGTTGATAAACTTAATTATAATAATTTATAGAAACAACATACCAAATTAATTTATAAACATAATGATGTTAATACCACATAAAGATATCAAATTTTCTAAAATATCGCAAACATGTTTAAAGTTAGCAACAACAAATTCGCATATAATTCTAGTAATAAATTAATAAATGTAATGAATCATAATGATAAAATTATTAATATGCATGAAAAAAACGGTGTACATAAATTAGAATGTGACTACAGTAATAAAGTTTGTATTTAGGGCAAACTAAGAAAAAACTTAAAGATATATATATATATATATATATATATATATATATATACATATATATATATATATATATATATATATATATACATATATAAAGCCAAATATTTATAATGATAGTCATTGTATTATTAATATTCACATTTTTCAGAGTATAGATAATATGATACTTGTAAAAGAAATAAACAAAGGCCTAAGAATGAATATTTATGAGGATATAAAAATACATAAATATAATACTAATAATGAGTTGATAAATAAACAAATACAAGTAAAATCTAAATTTAATACTATATTCAGTGTTTGTAATGTTGGGACAGCAATGTAATAGTTTTAAAACATTGTAATTGATTTCGCAACACTGTATTATGGATCTAGTTTGCACCTGTATGTTTGATTTTAATTCTTTCGTATTCCTTTTGATGATGGTACTGTTTAAAATGTTTTGGATTGTACATTTATTAAATTATTCTGGTATTTGTATTTTGTCTTATTTCTTTATTAATACACAAGTATACATTTTGTGGTATATGTATATATATATATATATATATATATATATATATATATATATATATATATATATATATACCGGTAATTAATCTTCGAAAGTGACCTCCCATCTATACCGAGAAAAATTCTTGTTTAAGTAAATTATTGTGTTAGTCATATATATATATATATATATATATATATATATATATATATCACTAACACAATAATTTACTTAAACAAGAATTTTTCTTGGTATAGATGGGAGGTCACTTTCGAAGATTAATTACCGGAACGGTTTCTTCATTGTTGAGCATCAACTGAAACTATTTGAGTTGAGCACCAAGAGTTTCAGTTATTGCTCGCCAATGAAGACACGGTAAATAATCTTTGATAGTTAACTTGCATATTTACCGAGTAAATTCATTCTTGTTTAATTACATTATAGTGGAAGTGATATGTTAATACAAGAAAACAGTGTTACAAGGTTAAATAAATAAATAAATAAATATAAATATATCTTGGACAAATTTTCATTCGCTAATCAAAACGTTCATATTCATCCAATCAAATTGAAATGCATACGTTTAATTCTACAGTGGATGTCAATTAATACAGTTTTTTCACTTCTTTATTCGATAGATAAATTATAACATTTTTGGGGATGGCTAGGTAGGTTTCGAACGTTTTATCTTCGTGTTCGAAGTTTACTGCTTTAGTCCTGAGCACATTACTAGAAATTTACTTTTCAATAAGGCCTATATTTTTTGTTTACACCCATCTGGTGGTCGTCGACAGCTCCATTGCAAAAACTCAAATTGTTGCCATGGTTACCACACAAAATCATAAACAATGTAATGGGTTAAAATTGTCTGTAAAAAAATAAACATAAAAACTATATTAACGGTAGGGAGCCTTGCTTTACAATCAGACAATGCGAAAGGATAGCGAAAAGAAACTACAACACAATGCAAGCTAGTATTAATAGTAACAAACAATTATAATAGTCAAACACCATACATAGAAATGAAAATGGAAAATTATAAGGAAATTCGTATTCTATTTCTCAACTACAATTGTTATTCTGGTACATGTATATAAATATTTATATTAGTTGTAATTAAAAAATTAAAAGAAGTTAAAACAATATTTGTATTCCTTGAATTATGTAGGAGTTGAATTGAAAATGTTATTATTATTATTTGTTAAAATTAGTTGAGTTTTTAAAGATATATATTTTCTGTAAAAGAAACATGTGGTCGTATAAAGTGGTATTTTAGTATAACGCCATAAATTATCAAATACATAGTTCAATCAGCAATTAAGCCTGAAATTAGCTATAGTTATGTTTACGTTGTTACGGTTTTCATTCCTTAACCTTTACAATCAAGGTTTGTAGAAAGGAAAGAAAGTGACACGCAATGTAAATACATATATTTAATTAACTTAAATTAAATAGCAAATATTTTTGTATCTGGAATTATTAAGTAGCGCGTCTGCATTGTTTCTCGCTATAGACAATATGACACAACGTTAAATTTCCCAGGTGAGAATTTAGACGTCATAAATACGTTGGTAATACTACTGTCTTCTGCCGTAATGTTATGTTACTTAATATATGAAACGATTTCCTTTGTTCGAAAGTACTGTATAGAACCTATAAGTTGTAAATATTTTCTATAATAATAAATTAAAATATATCATTCTAAATAATATATATAATAATTAATAATATATAATATGTTATTATATATTATATTTAAATTTATTCTAATATAATAAATTAAAATTAGATGGAATTTCAATCATGTAAGGGATGTTTTTATTAAATGTTGCCAAATATAATTATTCTTTATTCACTGATAATTGTGTAAGTGTTATGCACATTTTAAAATATCATTAAACAATTAGGGTTTTTGTATGTTATTAAAGCATTTGTAGTCTTATTTCCGAATATTTCGAAAGTAATATCCAAGCACTGAGGAAGGCAACTACGTCGGTGAAACTAGTCTGATTTTTTTAATAAACTAGTTTGTTTGTTTTAATAAACAAATGTGTATGGAGATTTCGGGTTATGTCTGTAATTTTTACCGTTTTGTCAAATTTATAATGACTTACATTTTTATTTTCTAGAATGTATTAGTTTAATGTAGTAAAACTATTTTTTTCAGAGATGCCAAAATTTGTATTATGGGAAACTAAAACCTGACAGTGTTTTATTTAAGTTACTTCTTATGTTATTAAGTTATTTTATTGTTTATATATAATTCTTAAGCTATTAGAGTATAAATGTAATGCAAGATTTAATTATTTAATTAATAAACGTAATCGGAAAAACCAATATCTTTGATTTTGATACTGTACAAAGAAAAGCAACAAGGCCTTTGTTAATATTACCTATGCCAAAGTTTCACGCTAACTAATGAATCTTCTAAAAATATGACATCTTTTATGCTGTGGTTTACGTCGTATGCAATAGTTTAGTAAAATTAAAATTATAGCAAAATTTGAGCAGAGATTGAACCTAAAAAACTGTATGTTTATATAGTAATAATAGCTAATATTGCAAAAATGGTATGAACAACAATAAGTATACCGATTGTAAACCCTTTCTGTATTTGAAAATGCAAACAATATATATATATATATATATATATATATATATATATATATATAAATTTATTTATATGTGTGTATATGTATATATACACCTATTTATTCTTCTGATGGGAATCTTAAACTAAGGGATCAGTAAGTATTAAAGGCCTATGTTATATTGTCCTAAAGTAGCAAAATGATAAATTGCAGTAGATATGTTCCAAAATATATGTTTAAATTGTAGTAAAACATAACAATAATCACGCGTGGGTATCTAGTAAATTATTGTCCTTATGAATAACACAAGTTTAAAACGCCCGATAAAATTGTAATCGTGTAATGCGAATTGTATGCAGTTCTCCCTCTCTTATATAAATAAAACACTTATCTGAATGTTACATGCCATCTCATATAAGTACCATTCAAATATCCCGTTTTGTACGGAACGTGTTATTGTAAAGCTCATTTCCACATAACACATAAGGAAGTGTAAAAGAATACAGGTTCTGCATGCACTTTAAACGTTACCAGCATTGTTCACTGCCGCATTAGTTACCTACTTTGTTTACGCAGTTTTTTTGTTAATTAAAATCTCTGTCTAACATCTGTCTTCCTCTCTTTCTCTCTGTGAAACAATATTTAAACAAATTAACTAGATTGATGTTTTTTATCAAATTTAATATTAAATACGTTTAAACAAAATAAAAGAATTACGTAATTTAAAAATAAAATTGGTGAAAAAATTTAAAATCTGAAGGATTTATTAGGATTTCGACTTATTATTGAAAAATTAAAAATAATGTAGATTTAACAGAATAGGAAACGTCTGAAATCGTTGAAAGGGCTTAAAAGTCAAATGTAGTATGTCAACGAGACAAATTCATTCTATGCACTTAAATATCTTCCAAAGATATGGTGTTTGAATTTTCGAGTTATTAAGTAATTAGAGCTCAGCTACTAAGAACAATTCACAAAAGTAAGAGTGAAAACAGTTAACTGTATATCTCACTACATAATAGTTTATTAAAACTAGTAAGTTAATAAAATAATGTGTTTGATTTAAACATGTAGTGTGTAGTGAGATTTAGAGTTAACTGTTTTAGTTTTTACCTTTAGACCAGTTAGTTACAAATACGTGTTTATTTTATAATTTTATATTGTTTCAGAAACAATAAAAAAAAGTCTAGTTCATGATATCACACTTTTCATTATAGATAGATTTCTCACGGGCTCTCCGTCGACCTATATTGTGATGTGATAAAAATAATTTGTTACTTTTAAAATTATTATAAAAATGTGTTTTCCCACAAATATATATTATTTAGTACAATCTTTAGAAAATCATATGAAGCATGTCGAAAATGTTGGAATATTACCATTTTCATTAAGTATTTCGTATATTGACTTTTTAATTTTGTTGACACAATTGTTTTATTGGTATAATACACAGCTGATCTCGGGTACTTTTTAGCTTTAAATGTTTCGAAAAGAATCAAACAATTAAATTCAATTTTGAATAAAGTTGATTAATTGATTTACTACCTGCGCTGGGGCGTGTGACCAACTAGAGATAAGATTTTACTAACCTATTAAAACGGTTCCTCTTTGAGAAGAATTGTCTGCCTGATGGTCTCTGCCAGTTCTGTTGAGTTTGTTGTGGAACAGATTTTCCTTGTTTAGGGTTGGAACTATACAGGTCAATATCCATCACTATTTTCTTGTAACCATTGAGTCTTTTTGGTTTGGAATTTTTGTTTAATGTAAGCAAAAGTATTGACTTAATTTCCTACTTTCAAATTCTGTTTTATATTGAAAATAAACGGATTCTTCGTTTACTAAAACAATAAAACAATAATTTGTTCTACCTTAAATATTTTCATTTCTTGATTCCATCTTCGCGTAACTCAATTACGGTCTGAGTTGACAAAGGGACACATCTCCCAAAACGGCCGTCCTCAACAAGCAAAGTAAGTGCTACTATAGGCAAGTTAAAACATTTTTTAAAAGTGTAAGTTAAATGTTTTGGTTATTAGCAGTTGTATTAAAGGTTTTACACTTAATTTTGTTATTATTATTATTTTTTAATTTAAGTTTAAATATTTCAGACTGAGAAAAGATAACTTATGTATAAGTAATTTATTTTCAACATTATATTTCCTAACATGTTATCATCGGCGTGGTTTTCATGTGAGCGATTGCTCCCTTTACATAGATTACATAATGCCTCGCATCAACGGTCATTCTTAGGACGAAACTTACCCTACGGCAAGTATAGTCTCTCTCTCAAAGAACCGTCCGTGTACACACAGTCATTAGCCTTTTTTTATTCCTTATAAAAAGTAAGGATGTAATTACTCTACGTTACACAAATGACTTAAATGTATATATATATATATATATATATATATATATATATATATATATATATATATATATATATATATACACACCTTATATATAAGGTATGTAACCTAGTTTAGCCAAAGGTTAAATAGATGATAACAGTGTAAGACAAATATAAGTCAGATCCATAAGACTGACTTATATGTATTTCATGACATAAGAAGTTGTTTATACTTCATACAAGAGTTAAGGTAAGCGTCTCTAAACACAAAGCTTTAGAGAATATGACCAGACAGTGTATGTATAAGGCTCGACAAGACTAGTCCCCTAGAATGAGATTTGGACCACACATATATATATATAATATTACATTGTAATTAATTTAATTCCCAATTTAATAACAATTTTTTTTTTCAGAAATATATATAGAGTGTTTGAAAAGCCTATATGCCATAATTGAACGTATTACATTAAATATATATATATATGATGAATAGTTATTATCTGGAGTACAACCTTTCATATTACAGAAAGAGTCTCGTAAATATAGCAAGTAGGATTCTTGTTCAAGTACACTAAAGTGTAAGTGACGTATTAACGGATGTACTCCAGTTAATAACTATTCATCATATTTTCCATCCGTGAAGGAATACGTATCAGCATATATATATATATATATATAAATATATATATATATATATATATATATATATATATATATATATATATATATATAAATATATATATATATATATATATATATATATATATATATACATACATTTAATTGTCATAATAACTTTATCATAATAATCCAAACAGACTTCGTAAATACTGGAAAACAAGAGCACGTAATTAAAAGTTCTCGAAAATGACTCGTAAATATACCAACAACGATTCTTGTTCAAGTACACTAAGTGTAGGTGACTTATGTATATATAATAAATGAAAATATTTTAAAAACAAGAAGATAATAAGTAAAACAATGTTTTATACATTTAAAAAAAAAATTAAATTATACATAATACAATTCAACCATGTGGTTCATTAAACATTCGGTGGAATTGTGGTAGATATGATTAAATTTTTTAAATATTTTGTTTTATCATTCTTTTCCTGAAGTGGCTAATACTTATTTTATTAGTGAAAACCTTCGGATATTATAAAATTTAAAAGTAGCATTCTATTTATAATATTTCCATTCAATATGTATATTTTAAGACCCCTCTCTCATATATATGTATATTCATGTATATATATATATATATATATATATATATATTGTAATGATTTATTGTGGAGAATTGTCTGTTGAGCCCAGATAGTTGACGTTACTGTACTACAAGTGACAAGCAGGTCTGATCAACCTGCAGATAATCTTATCAGTTGGAATGTCAATAATGCTGCAGCACCAACTGGCCAAAAAAGGTCAAGCGCAGTTGTACTGTGCTTGGCAGACATATGTTTATGTAGGACATTTAATGAAATTAATTCATGAATGCTCCACGACAACACCAGCCAGTTTTCCTGTCAGAAATCCCTCCTAGCTCAAACCTGGACATTAGCTAAGGTGAGGTATTTTTGTTTTTATGTTAAATAGTTTATAAGTTATGTTTTGATAGTTATTTTGTACAGATAAATTGGGGAATAATTATTTGCTGATCAATAAATGAAATTTTAAGCAACAAAAGATTTTTCAAATATGTCTGGTTTTTTTATCTATTTAAAGTCCATGTGAAAAATTAAACTTTGAAAATAGTATATTCATCTATTTATATAAAGTAGTATATGTACTTAACAGCATTTAAAATATATGTAACTGTTGCATTAACTTTAAGATAATTTGTCAATATCAAGCTGGGACAAATTAGATATAACTACATTGTCTTAGGAATATTATTAGAAATGTTGCGGCATATGATGTGCCAAAAGGTTCATAGAGGTGTAAGACGATAATTGTAACTTACTTTACACAACTTTATATTTCATATAGTCCATTTAATATTTAAATAAAGAGACTGAATGTATTGTCTCTCATGCTTATGACTTCAGTGCCTGTTGGGGGCCTTAATAAACTGCATAATGTATCTAGTCCCTAGATTTTATTCTTATTGAAATGTTTAGGGATTTCTCTGGGAGCTGTTGGTCTATCCATCTATCTGTCTGTGTGAGACCCACTTGTTACCAGGTTACTATGTCGGCGGCCTACTCCTGCCTATGCTGTTGGAGTCAGGGTTGGGTTAGAACTTCTGTGGCCCAGACCTATCTACCTCCCGGGTCTGCGGGGAAGTTATCTCCTTGCCGATAAGAGAAACGTTTTATTATGAGACTTTAAATATAGGTCAATTTTCAATTTCCATACTAGACTTAGCTGGTAACAATATCAAGGACCACTACATATCTTACTTACTATCCCTACCAGGAGACTACCGTGAACTATTGGGAAAGAAAATCAGCTTCCCACCATACACCTTAGCTAGTACATTTACATTTCTAACTTATCTTACACACTTACACCAATAATAACGTTTGTTAGTGTGAATTTATTAGTGGTCTTTATATATGTATATATACATTGTTACCTGTATTATTATTCCAGTTCAGTGATGGCCACCCAAATTTAATATTAAGGTAATAGGTTTAGAGTTATGTGTAAATTTTTATTAATATTGGTTTAATAAATAGTTAATATCGATTATTGTCACATTAGATCTTTTGAGAATATTTTATGAACATTTAACGTCAGTGATACCTCTGATGAAACCCCCCTAACCTGAGCCATACTGGGACCGCTACAATATATATATATATATATATAATTAATAAATTAAAAATATTTCAAAAACAAGAATACTTTTAATGAATATATTTATTCAAAGCTATTCGCAGATAAAATAATATCAGCATCTTCAGGAAAATAATTATCTAATAAAATCTAATAATTATTTAATTAGATAATTATTTTCCTGAAGATGCTGATACTATTTTGTCGTCGAAAAGCTTTGAATAAATATATTCATTAAAAGTACTCTTGTTTTTGAATTATGTTTAATTTATTAACCTCTATTACAAAAAACATATCACCATATTTAATATATATATATATATATATATATATATATATATATATATATATATATATATATATATATAATCACTTCAGGTATATTATAAGAAGTAATAATAGAAATAATAATACAAAAATAGCCTAATTTACCAAAATAATAGTTAAAACTAGATGGTAACGCATTAAAGCACATCTGCAATAAACTGTGAAAAGTATACTCGTGATAAATGATGAAACACATTTAAGAAATGCGTAACATAATAAGCTGGCTATGTTGGTAACGTAATATTAAAGTTAAATTGTTATAAACTAAGAGGGTTGATTTTAGTGGAATGTTACCATGTATAAGACTATTAATTATTTATACATCAATGTTACAAACGATTAATGAGTTTTATAGGGTAGGCCTTTGGTACATATATAATGTTACCGTGCAATTTAAATTAATGTTTAAGCAACAACTCTCGACGTTGTAAATTTAGTTGTTAGAATACAGTGTATCTGTATTGTGGATGATTTGACTGTGAATGCCTTGTCATAGGAAATAAGGTACAATTCTAGGAATAGTTTTATTTGCTGAAATATATATATTCAGAATATAGATATTCTATATGCGTTTATTTGAATCATGTTATATTGCTTAGTATTTTTCCACTTTTATTATATCTAAGATAGATGATATATCCATATGTCATACTGATTTCTACACTGTTGACTAAATATGGTAATTATTTATTTACAATCACAAAAATATATTTTAATATTAACCATAAGTTTCTGTCATATCTTTAGTTGTGTTTAGTTTTATAGTTTTTCTTATAAAACATGAAGAATTTAGTAAATATTTGAGGTTAATTATTACTTTGTAACTTTTGCTTATATAAGGGATTTAGTTATATCCATAACTAAGATCCCTAATAAAGTTCTCTTCGCTCTGATCACTCTTTTGTTGCTCCGTAATCCCTGTATTAGAAATTTATTACAGTTTTTCAAGGCAACACACCTTTTACTTCATTACCAACACTCTCACATTTTTAGGGGTAATATTGTACTTTACTTTGTCAAGAATCTATATTAGCCATAGTAACTTCTTCTACCAAACTGTTTGCCTCTAATACACTACGAATATATTGCAAATTATAAATACTCGTATATTCAAAAAAAAAAAAACCAATCAACACATTTATTAAGAGGCAGGGTTAAGTAAAAAAAAAAAAAAAATACTTTTATTATAATTTTGTAGTTTCAGTTACTAGCCAATGTAGTTATATTCGAATATCGATACTTTAAGATAAATGAGACCAAAGCACCCTCGATATAACGCCAACTCAGACTATACGGAAAAATTAAGCTTTTTAGATCTCTAATCCTATTATTTAATAATGCAATAATAAGTTTATCGTAATTTATAGGAACATTTCTTAATACCCTAATTCATTTCCGTTGAATACACTACTGATATGAACAGTTCCTGAAAGCTCGACTCATTTCCTTAGCATACCGTATAATTATAAATATATCTGGGAAGCCCGACTTAATTCTCTTGCATACCGTATGGGTATAGATATTTCTTGGAACCCCGGCACATTTCCTTTGCATATTGTATTGATATAAACTTATCTTGGAAGCCTGACCCATTTCCTTTGCATACAGTATAGGTATAAACATTTATTGGAAACTCAACCGATTTTCTTTACTTACCTTACTGATCTAAACTTTTCTAGGTTGCCAGATCAATGTCCTTTGCATACCGTATTAATATAAATATTTCTTGGAAGTCCGGCTCATTTCCTTTGAAAACCGTATTGTTATAAATATTTCTAAGAAACCCGTATAATTTCCATTAAATATTATCTAGGACGTATTGTGGAAGCTCGATTCATTTTTCTTTGCATACCGTGTAGCCATAAATATTTCCTAGAAGCCCGGCCCATTTCTTTTGCTTATTCTATTGAAATAAACATATCTTTGAAGCCCGAATCTTTTTTTTTTAATATCGTATGGGTATAAACGTTTCTTGGAAACTCGAACCATTTTCATTGCTTTCCGTATTTATCTAAACTTTTCTAGGATGCCAGATCAATGACCTTTGCATTCCGTATTGATATAAATATTTCTTGGAAGTCCGACTCATTTCTTTTGAAGACCGTATTTTTATAAATATTTCTAAGAAACCCGTCTAATTTCCATTAAATATTATCTAGGACATATTGTGGAAGCCTGACTCATTTTTTTGCATACCGTGTAGGCATAAATATTTGTTAGAACATTTCTTTTGCACATTGTATTGAAATAAACATATCGTTGATGCACAAATCTTTTCTTTTACATACCGTATAGGTATAAACATATCTTGGAAGCTCGGCCCATTTCCTTTGCATTTCGTATTGGTATAAACATGTCTTGGAAGCTCTACCCACTTCATTTGCATAATGTATAAATATAAACATTTCTTAAAAGCTCGACCCGTCTTCTTTGCATATAATAATATATAAACATGTCTTTCGAGCCTGACTTGTATCCTTTGCATAGCGTATTGATATCAACATTTCTAAGAATCAAGCCTCAATACCTTCAAGTATTGTATTGATAAAAACGTACCTTGGTAGATCGACTCAATTCTTTTCATACAGTATAGGTTTAAACGTATCTTGGAAACTCGACAGAACCTCTTTGCTTACCGTATAGATCTAAAATTTTCTAGGATGTAAGATCAAAGACCTTTGCATACCGTATTGATATAAATATTTCTTGGAAGTCCGACTCATTTCCTTTGAAGACCGTATTGTTAAATATATTTTTTAGAAGCCCGTTTCATTTCCATTAAATGTTATCCAGAACATATTGTGGAAGCCCGATACATTTTTTTAGCATTCCGTATAGGTATAAATAATTCTTGGAAGCTCTACCCATTTCTTTTGCATACTGCATAAATATATACATTTCTTGGAAGCTCAATCCAACTTCTTCGCATATCATACTGTATAAACATTTCTTGTGAGCTTGACTTATATCCTTTGCATAGCGTATTAATATAAACATTTCTGCGAATCAAGCCTCATGTTATTCAAGTATTGTATAGATATAAACCTATCTTGGAGGCTCGACTCAATTCTTTTGCATACCGTATAGGTATAGATATTTCTTGGAAACCCGACTCAATTCCTTTGCATATTGTATTGATATAAACATATTGTGGAAGACCGACTCATATCTTTTGAATACCGTATAGGTACAAATATATCTTGGAAGCTCAACCAATTTCCGTTGCATACCGTATAGGTATAAATATCTGTTGGAGACCTTTTTGCATATTGTTTTGATATAAGCATGACTTGGAAGCCTGACACATTTCTTTAGCATACCGTATAGTTATAACCATTTCTTGGAAGCTGGGCACATTTCATTTTCGTACCGTTTTATTCTAAACATTTCTTGAAGCCCTATATATGTCTATTACACACCGTATTGTTAAAAAGATTTGTTAGAAGCCCGACTCATGTTTTTCTTCCAAAGAGAAAAAATAGACTCCAATACAGATAGGCTCAAATTTATGGAACCTCAAAATATCGGGACTCTAATGTATTATTCGTCTACGAGGGACATGCAAAGTTGGTGAAAACGTCTAAAAATAACGTAGATTGTTTGGTGTATGATGTATGACTAACTCTATGTCATCACAGACACATACATACATTAAAACGCCAATGTCTCAACAAAGTAGCCAACTAATTATATCCCTTTCTAAGAAAAATTATAATAACAATATATTTGAACATATGTTGGACTGAACAAATTAAAATATGTACACAATTAGGAGAAACAATATTATGTGTGGGAACTGTCTTTTACTTACGGAATGTCTGTCAACCAAGGTGGATTGTGACTACGTGGAAAATTAAACAATACAAACATTATAAAACGGGGTTGAGAAATTTGGTTTTAGTTTTATAAAAAAATATAAATAGTGGTATTTTATATAGTGAAATTTTAGTCTAAAGTGTAAAATTAAACTACAAAATTTAAACTACTGTAAAACATTTACATAGTAAAGATTTGACTGCGTGTTTCTGCCATTGTAATATTTACAATATTTTTATACGGTGATGCGTTTCGAAATAAATCCATTCGAAACTCATATTTAATTCAATATCAAGTTTAGAGTACTATAATAGTTTAGAGAATGGCACTATATCTAAAGACGTCCACCACAAGGAAGGCAGAAACATGCAGTCAAATGTACAGAAATAATTTTAAAAGAAGTGAAGACGAATATATTAGGATTTATTCATATTAAGTGATAACTCAATTAATAATTTACGTATATCTAATGTATTATACCTATGATTACAAAACTCAAGTCATCAGTTATATTATAAATTATAAAAATCATTATTTACACATAATTATCACAAATTAATCCCATAGCAATCCCTATTTGATCATTCTCGATATTAAACCAATTATATTTTGAGCTGTAATAAACAATAAAATAACTGTTGACTTCATTTCAAAGTTTGTCAAGTTTCTTCTTCTTTTAGGAAACAATAACTGGAAATCTTGTTTATTTTGTTATAAAATATTCGTAGGTTCTAAATTACTAGTCCTATAGCAATCAATATAGTTTTCAGTTAATGATAAATCAATTATCCACACGTATATTACTTTCACTATAGTCACTTTCAAAGATATATTAGGTGGAAATTGATATGTTTTTACTTATTTACTTGTAAAATTTATAATCTATATGAGTATGACGAACGAACACACACACACACACACACACTCACACACACAACACACACACACAAACACACTCAATTTCGCTTTTACTTGATCTCTGTTTGAATATTGAGTGTTTAAAGAGCACAGTTACCTTACATATAAAAACCACCATAAAAGATACATAAACGTTATTCTAAAACTTAAATGACGTACACAGATGTGGAAGCCCTTCAAGCTTTATAGCTTGGCCCATAACCGTAAAAGCAGGTATTGGGTTTTCTTAGCATATTTGGAAATTTCTTTGTACTTACACACACACGAACCCGCGCCCGTGGGAGCGTACATGCACACAAAACACAAATCATTATAGTAAAATTTACCTTACGTGTCCATTAGTGATTTAATTTTGAACGTCCGACTTCCTGGATCCGTTCCTCCGTCGTGGACGATCGACAGGCCCAGTCTTCTGTAACTTATTTTCAATTATTAATTAATTTTATTTCACGAGAGGTTATTGTTTCTCTAATTTATTGTTCCTTAAAACCCGTTTTAATTATTTAATTATTACAAATAATTTATATTTTAGTCACCCTCAAAACTCACTTTAAATTCAGATTTAGGCTGTACGTATTGCTATTCTCCGATGGTTTCTTTCGTAGATTCTACCTTGAGTTCTACGTACCTCAACTTCACAAAGTTTAGGCATACATTTTAAAATTGATAATATAATCAATTTAAATACAATTATTACTTTTAGCCGAGTTTCTTGAAACAGTGCTTTACAGTAAATACACTAATGCTCGTACGCACTCACCCATATATATATATATATATATATATATATATATATATATATATATATATATATATATATATATATTTATATATATATATATATATATATATATATATATGTATATATACATATATATATATATATATATATATATATATATATATATATATATATATATATATATATATATATATATATTTACACGTTTCATTCCTTACACTTATTGCAGGATGTTAGCAAATTAAATAGGTGTTTGCCTAAATAGCCTAAACCCCTATTAGATCTATACTTCTTGAACTCAATTTTATAATTAATTATTTAATACCATCGACATCTGATTTTGAAAGTTTTACATTTATCAGAGTATTTTCCAACCATAATTCCAAATCCACACGAAGTCTCCTGCCTCATACATAAAAGTGGTTTGTTTGGTATTTTGCGTGGAGGGGAATACAGAATATTTGTGCGTTCGGTTGTGGAATGTAGGTGGATAATAAAGGCATGTGAACAACGCGAATGGTTTGCATAAATGTTGTGGATTAAATTTAAGGTTATAAATTTATTTTAGATATCATTTGTGTATTGATAATAGTTTACGTTTGTGGTGTAATATATTTAGTTGTAAACAGAGTTTGTAAAATTACCTAAACTGCAGGCAATCATTTTCTAAATTTGCATGAGTTTTTATAACTTCATATATAGTATAATCTGTTACCCCAATTTTTAATTTGAAAAACTACGTATAAAAGAACGAACAACAGTAGTTTCTATGTTCATTGATAAGACATCACTATTCCTCATACAAAATAATTTTCTTTGTTCAACAGTGAAAGCTTTCACGAATTATTACGTTTAATTGATATTTTCTTGTGACAAAATATACACCTTTTATTATTGTTACTACTATAACTTTCTAAAACCAAAAACTTTAATCACATTTTACTTGCTATTGAAGCCACGTAAACAATAGTGCTTTATAAATTGATTGATGCAGTAGTCCATCAAGAAATAGAACTGTTTCGTTTCCACACTCTAGTCTGGCTCATTGTTTATTCCCTTTTAATTATTCTTAATTAATCTTAGCAGGAGCAATGAAAACTAAGTCGCTTCGGGATCATAAACCGTGAAAACAGGCTTTGCTATTCCTATGTTCGTTTAACAAAATTTAATTCAACATAATTTATATTCTCTGTTTAGAGCGCCTGATAAAATAAACAGAGGCTGCGTTATATCATCTGAGAAAATTTGTTTTTATGACCAATAAAGTTAACTTGACAATTATAAAACTATTAAGTTTATGAAGAGGTGACAACAATCTTTTTACAAACTAATAAATCTAGTAAATTATCATTTTGAAAATATATATTCGTCTCTTTACACACAGATTTACTAAAAAGGGAAACTTAATATTTATTTAATAAAGGTTTAGGCATTTGTGTGATATATCGGAGCAGATAAGAGATAACCTAGTAACATATCAGTTTATCATAAAGCAACTGCAGCTAATATACATAGATTAAAAAAGAAAAATAACTGTCTCGAATTAGAAAATTTGCTTTTAATATTGTAAACAATAAAAATAAACAACGATATATTGATAAAATAACTATAATGTTTATAGAACATGTTAAATGTCTTGCTACTAAAAGGAGCCGGTTGCTCTTGTTCATTAAGACTCTCACCCGGCTCCACACCCCCGAATAATGGGGGACGACTTTTTTTTACTAGCTAGTACCTCAACCCCCACGCATGAAACCTCAGTATCTATCTTCCGACCTTACTGTACAGCCTAGACTCGTTACAGCCCCTCCACTGGGACGAAGGACCAACCAATGACAGCTGTTCACCTGCTTTTTCTACTCATTCGAATATAACCTTCCAAAACTGTCAAGTCTCTGTACCCCAACATAGCCCATCTGATGAATTCGGTCCAGGTTGTGCAATCGGACCTTTATCCACCCATGGGTTGCAATAACAAAGTGTCGGATACCCAGACTAGCAACTTGGTCCTAGTTTGACCTAGGTTATACAAAAGGCCCACCTTGTTAAACCACCCATCCATCGTCACTCTTTCACTCATTCCATGCCTCACTGACCCCGTTAGACTTTCGTAGCATGATGTTTAGAGTACAATACGAGTGTAGTAGAGCCATGTTGTTCAAAGACGCTGGTAATGTAGGCCAAGTTTTATCAATTACTAAATTGCAAAAATATATTTATATTTATTTATTTAATAACAATATATAATTATTTATTTAATTATATATTGATTAGGGAGAAAGAATAATGATCTATAGGCTGATTTTAATACAATCTCCTATTTAAAACCCTATTTGACTTCTAACTACTTAGGCTTCATGACGTTCTCACTACTGAATCCAGGTAAAACTTTTCTTATTTCACGTACTGCTGGGTTTCAATTTAAATTTTGTATCACCATTTGTAGTGCAAAGGTCATTCTATTACACTTTGAAAAAAACACGTTATAATATACAGGCAATGACATTATAGAAAAACATGTCTTGGAAAATAATTATTATTGAAACATGTCTTAAAACAAACTATTTTTTCAAAATAATAATAATATTTTTTAGGAGATAACTTTAATTTTTTTGAATTGTGTCTGTGTAGACTATTGACAATGGACAGCTACACTCACTGGTCAGCTTGTTAATATTTCTCACTGTTTCTCTACAATATCATACAATGTTATGCATACAAAATATGTGTTGAAATTGTACCCTAAAGTTCTTACTTAATATTACGCTAATGACCTTCCCGAGAGGTATGTAGTCTAGTCACTTTATTTCTATGAATACTACACTTATGTTGTGTGTTCATTGAAGTAAGATTGTTTCCTTCAGATTTACTTTATGCTTGTTTATTATTGCAACATTTTCTATTTTCAATCTACCTAGCAGTTTCAATAATATTATAAACAATTAGTTTTTATATTACCCGAATTTACATGTTTTTTTTTTTTTTAATTATATTTAACTATATCGTTTCTAGGTTGCTCATTCTTCAAATTTATATAGGCTGCCATACATAAATGAAAATAGTTTTACTTTTGTATCAAGGTTTGTATTTCCGTAGTATGAAAACACTTCATTTGGACTTTTGTAACAAAATATAAATTTATTTCATTAAATATTTTATGATTATTTGTATACAAGTGTTTGAAAGAATTTTCAGGACCTGTGGTATTATTGACGTTTATTTTTTTATTCCAAATGTAAAAGTCGTAAATAATGTAAAAGTGGTTCTGTAAAAAGTTTTACCGTGTATCAGAATTTAATTAAAAAGCCACTAGAGCAGCGATTCGTTAAATATATATTGGTACTTATTTTTGTTTAGCTCAGCAAAGCACAGACTAAGCGTTGTTCGTATAAAAATGAATTATGATTTTATTACCTTCGGTTTCGTGCAAATGTTTTACCTACAATTTCATTCCTCATCTTTTATATTTAAAATATTTTTTTTCATAGTCAAATTATTTGCATTAAGCAGCGTTTTCGAATGAGATGAATAGTTTTTATATATAAGAGTAAAAATAAAACTATTTGTATAGTAACAACATTTTCAATTGTCACACTACCGCAGGAATGCTAAATAAGGAAGTTAACCCAAAATTAAAATTTATAAAGTAATACCCACAAAGTAAATATATAGAAATAGTCTTCCTCGTGTGCATACTTATAACAGAGGTTATATCCATAAATTTAAATTATTGAAAGTCTGACCTTTTGTGGTGTTGTATTAAGATATAAAGGTTACCTTCGTAGCGGGTTACCTTTGGGTAAATGCGATAGATCCTTAGGTCACCGATAGCAATGGCCTATTTCTGCCTGGTCCCTTACGAAATGCACCTTTTGACCCTAATTTGACACCCTTACTTGACTTGCAATATTATTTCAAAACGAACGAAAAATTCAAGTACGTAGAGAACCAGGGGGTAATAAACGGAGACCGTAGTGTGCTGCCCTCGGTGGCGACTAATGGAAACTTTTTCCTCATTCTTCAGTGGTTTGTCAGTAATACAACACAAAAACACAACATATAAGAATATATATTAGAGGACTAGCGGTTTCTAATAGGTGAAAGTTGTAAGGGAAGTGCCTACTACAAGAAACCCTCCGTCATCTAAAACTGCTTGAATCTTGAATATATGAGTGCACTTAGTTAATAGTTCTCGTAAGTCGACTCGCAATTATATCAAGAATATGTATATGTATACATACTCACTTGTGTGTGTGTGTATGTGTGTGCGCGCGCGCGTGTGTGTGTGTATGGGTGTGTGTGTGTGTGTGTTTGTCTGTGTGTGTGTTTGTGTGTGTGTGGTGTGTGTGTGTGTGTGTGTGTGTGTGTGTGTGTATGTGTGTGTGTGTGTGTGTGTGTGTGTGTGTGTGTGTGTGCGTATGTGTGTGTGTGTGTGTGTGTGTGTGTGTGTGTGTGAGTGTGTGTGTGTGTCTCGTGTCTGTGTATAAGTAAACAGTACATTCCACGTTAAGTAAAAAGTAGGAAAAATATTAAACGACCCCCCTTCTAGAACTCAACTGAGGTGAAAGAAATACATTTTTCCACAGTCGAATCAGATTTACAGCCGAGAAGAAGGTTATTTTGTTCGATTCGACGGTTCATGTAATTCCTAAAGACGTGAAGGGATGCAGCAACAAATCTTAGTGTCCAGTGGAAATATACGTGCTTGAGCAGCCTCATTCTCTAAGGACACATTGCGTTTGATTCCTTCTTTTACTCCAGACCACAAAACTAAATGGATCGACTATGTTTGCAGTAAACACAACCCTATGCATAGGGTCTGCCCTTTAGAATTATCTGACTCGTACTATTCATTGTTAGTCTGTTGCATTTAGTATAACTACCTTGAAACAATTTTAAAAAATATTATAAAGGGTTTGAAATAGTGTAATAAAGAGACGAAACTAAATAAATAAAATAACTGAATCAAATAGATATTGGATAACAAAACCTTGGGACAAAAGTAAAAATAAACAATAATACTTTGAAACGTATAAAAAGACTCAGTGAAATAATAGTCTTAGGGTAATAGCATGAAGATTATGTTATTAGAAGTATCATTAAATATCGCTACATGTTTAAAATAATAAATTGTTTTAACGGTTTTTTTTGACCAAATTTCTTTTGTATCGAGATTTGGATTTCACTCTAGAGACAGTTTCCCTTTAATATCCAAGCAATCATCAAGGATACTGTATTTCTATATGTTTAAATATAACCGTAATAGTAAACCTCTTTCGTTTATGTGAATGTTACATTCCTGACGTAAGATTTTCTTGCTAACATGTCTTTTTTGAACATTAATGAATTACTTATTTTAGGAGTTTTGTGTAAAATCGATATTCCAAACGTTTGGCTCAGTAATACCTAATATTTTCAACTATTATTACCTATAAAACTTAAATTTTTATCATACTAAATTGCAAATTTTATTACATTTCTTGATTCATATTATTTAAATCATTCCTATTCAATATTATTAAATAAACAACCTTTCACAACGGTAAAAAGTACAACAGTTTACTCTATCACTAAACACTAGTTTGTTAAGACAAACAACAGTATATTAAAACAAATACAACAATTTCGATGACGATATCGCCTTTATCAGTGCAATGGGTAGTAGTACTTCAAGCACTTCATCAGAGTAGGAGTATCGAAGGAGTGATGAAGGCTACACTGACGTTTGTTACATTAAACTAATGTCTAGTGAGATGTAGAGTAAGCTGTTTTAAGTTTTACTGTTGTGAATTGTTTTCCCTAGCTAAGCTCTAACTAATTTATTATATAACTTTTGTTCAATGCGATGATTATAAGATTTTAGTACTGGTTTATACGTAGTTTACATATTTATTTTATTGCAAATATATTCTTCAAAACCTGCAATGATTTCTAACATATATTTTGTTTAATTTTCCCATTTTAGGTAAAATATTTATTAGTTTTTAAGCATTGATATAACAACCTTCAGAGCGGATTAGCATTACTTCAATATACTATAAGTTCATACGAACTACAAGTTCTTATTGGGAATAAAGTTTTTTGTTATAAAAGGGTCACCTACAGGATAGGTTTTAAAACCCTAATTTATCAATTTTTTATATCAAAAGAGACAAATTTGTTTACTAAATAGTTAACGATATTTTTGCTGTAGAAAATAAACCCAATTCAGTGAATGGTATATCTTATTGCCATAGTTCCACTACACGTGAGTATTCAATCTAATTTGTTACGGGCTACAAATATTATAGATTGGCGCGTGGTACGTACCCTGTGCATACGGTAAAATGAATTTATAATTTCAAGTTTACAAAAAAATGAGTTCTTTTTATAAAACTTATAAAACCATTTTGATTAGTTAGACAAGTATTACAGGTTTATTGATTAAATATATTCGTAAATGTAATATTTAAGAATGATGCTAGAGACATGCCTAAGAAACTATAACTGAGAGTGGTAATTTATACATACATGTTAAATGGCATATTTTTGAAAAAATGTTTGTTTCTTAATTCGTCTTTTTAATAAATAGCTGCTACACAAAGTTATTACAATCTTGACCAATCATACAACAACTTTTATTTAAATGCATATATATATATATATATATATATATATATATATATATATATATATATATATATATATTGTTACGTACTTTTCTTTTAATTAAATATTATCTAAAATACAGTGTAAATGCTTCAGAGAGGGACTCCTTATCGGCCAACCTTTGTCCCTTACAAGGTTCGGTTTGCCCCAGTTCCTTTCCAATCGTCGGTTAAACGACATCTCTCCCGTCACTCTCGACTTGACGTAGTTTTTTTGTGTGTTCTAAACGAGGCTCGGCTTAGACCATTTTTCTCTCTTTGTTTCCCCCGTTGTGGATACTACTAATAGCATTATTAGTGACATTTGAATATAAGTGATTTCTTATAAGTTCAACAGGTAAATGATAAGTGCGGGAAAGGGTGCACCCGAATAACTGCCCGACAAGTGGTGGTACTTCGCCCAGTGAGGTATGTACAAAAATGTCAACTTCATTCATTTAAAATAGCCTTTTAAAATAGGTAATTTAAACACGATCATATTTTGCACGTTCCCTTGCTGTCTCTGCAGATCATCACCAGGTGGTAAGACTCTGTGATTATTTTGTGTATTATTTTAAATGTGTTTCTTTCCAGCTGACTATTGAAATGACATGTGCGACTATATCTAGACCATACATAATTGATAAACCAATTTTGAAGAGTTTATACTTATTTTAAATAGTAGTCAGCGGGAATAGGCTTGTTTTGGGCCTGGCCCTACGAGCGGGAAATATACACGTAACTCAGGGAGTTTAGCACGGTTTAACAAGCGGGGTGACTGGCAGATGTTTGGTTTGTTTATAAATAAGTTTTTAAACAACAAAATTTTGGTATTCTGCGAGAAGGGATATTAAATAAAAGCAAGGGTGGGACGTTGCAGAATTGGCGCCCGAACGGTAGGGACTTTGAACAGGTTCCTTATATCAAGATTAAATAGTTAAAATTATAGAAATAAATCGAGATTGTTTAAATAAGTGAAGTCAGAATGTTTTAAATAATGCAATTAAATTTTTAAATAATAATATATATTGAACGAATCCAAGAGCGTACAAATAAAAATAAAATAAATAAATAACTGAATTTGAATAAAGATTTAGACGAAAGAGCGGGTAGGAACCATCTGGCCTAAAGCAAATCAAATAGAAAGGAATAAGTGGATAAATAATTAATTGAATAAATCAGTATTAAATCAAAATGTCTAGATCCGAGATGGATAAATTGATGGCCTTTTTCAAGGCAAAAGAAGAAAAAGATAAAGAAGAGAGAGAGAAAGAGAAGGAGGAAGCAAAACAAAGAGAGAAGGAGAGAGAAGACAAAGAAAAACAAAGAGAGAAGGAGAGAGAAGAAAAAGAAAATCAAAGGGAGAAGGAGAGAGAAGACAAAGAAAAACGATGGAGAGCGGAAGAGAGACAATTGAGAGAGAAAGAAAAAGCCGAAGAGAAAATGGAAAGACTACAGTAATGGGAGGCTTTCCAGTTAAAATTTGATGACTACCAAAAAGAAACTGAGTCTAAGACAAGTAACATATACGAAAAGTTAAACGAACATGAGACGGAAATAGAAAGACTAAGAACTAAAACGGAAACAAAAACGACTAAATTAAATGAAAAAGTACAGAATATCCAGGAGGAGATTAAAACAGTGAAACAACAAGTTGCAAAAGTAAAGCAAACAGCTGGAGCAGGAATAGTAACACAAGTTTGCTTACCAAGGGTAATAGACTGGAACGGGGAGGCTACGTACCGTAGAATTGAGTTCTGGGGGAATTACAAAGAAGATCTAATGACATTCCTAGGGGAAATAGAAGACCTATTTTCCGAGATAGACAATACTATGGACGAGACTGCTAAATTAAGGATTGTAGAGCGATATTTGAAAGGGGCAGCGGATGCATGATGGAAAGCCATCAAGAACAACACAGAAACTTATTCTGAATTCAAGCATGAATTCACGGAACATTTCTGGAGTTATCGCCAGCAGGATAGGATACGCAGACAAATAAATCAAGGGCGCTACCATAATAATGGACCATACTCTATGGCAGAGTATTTTATTATGATGGTAAACAGGGCGAAAAACTTAGACCCGATAATCCCAGAGAACCATCTGATTTTCATGTTGATGAAACATTTTGGGAGTAACGTTCAGCTAGCTAGTGTGGGGAACCCCACAAGTAATATCAAACAAGCAATAGTTTTCCTACAACAGCTAGACAGCGTTACTGACAATGGAAATGGTAAGGGGAACGCTCAAAGAAGTCAACAGAGGCAGGTTGCTCCAAACCAACAACCTAACCCTAACCCAAGGTCCCATGATGATACCACAAAATACCAAAATACCAAGTATCCTAAAAACCCTCATCCTAAATCGCCTATCCCCGGACCAAGCTACCAGAAGCCAAAAAACTAAATATGAGGATCTCTGGCAACAATCAGGGAGATACGTTAACCAGGTTAGAGATCCGAGGCAATAAAAAGTCAAAATTAATTCAGAGCGAGAGACCAAAGGAAAAGCCGGTTTACCATCATAATAAGACTAGCCTAGGCGGTTTTTCCATGTCTATTCGGGACGATTTGTTAGAGGAAGGAAATGACTCGGCTATAAAACTGGAGAATGTAGACCAGTGTCCAGTGATAGAGTGCGAAATTAAAGACCATAAGTTAATTGCCTAAGTTGATACAGGTGCCCAAATGTCTGTAATTAAAACAGAAAAATACATAGCCCTAAAACAAAACGGGAATCTATTCTATGAGCTACCTATAGCTAACGTAGCGATAGTCACAGCATTAGGGTCAACCTGTAAACGAGTCAAATTGCAAACGATGCTACCTCTAACATTAAACGGACACACAAAGGAATTTGTTTTCTTGATAGTGGACAATCTACGGGTTGACCTCATCTTGGGAGCAAATACTTTGTGTGCGTTAAAAGCCCGAATAAACATGGAGACATCATTTATGACGTATGAGATTGATGGATATCTGCTGCACCAGGAGTTTCTACTATCAAATAATAACAAAGACAATGTAAGACAAGAGATAGGATGCAATAAGATTAGTAAGGCAGTAAACAAAAATATTAACAAAAATGTACTATGTTCCGACGATACAAGCGGGGAACAGAAAGTAAATATAATAAAATCGCCTATTATAGGCGGACCAATTAACGACGGCAAATTAACCCCTGAAGAGCCGACATTGGAGGGTCCGATAGTGGATAGCGAGCAGAGGGGGCTATTCATGTGCAAGGGTCAGGAAGATGGGTCCTTGTGCGAGTTAGGTGGTGACAAACTAGAATGTAAACAAACTGTAAACAAAAATATAACTAAAAATTTAATAAGTTCCAACGATACAAGCGAGGAACAAACCATAAAATTAAAACAATTGTCAACGACAAAAGTTACAAACGAGATTACCAAAAATGTAAATAACAAATTAAGCGAAAATTCAAGGGAGATCGAGTTATTAAACTGTGAAAGAACGGATTCAAGTAAGCTAACGGGATTAAACAAAGCAAAAAATGGGTTAACCAAACCTACAACAAACAAATTAAATAATGACGAGGGAGGATTCGACGAATTAAATAAAAATGGCTACAAGCCGAAACAATTAAAATTCCAACAAGTTAGGGAAAGATCTAATTGTCGGGAGACTAAACAGTTACACTTAACAGGAATTCCGAAGCATTTTAATTTTAATCAATCTTGCTTGAAAACAAAGTCCAAATTGTTCGGTAAGAATAAATTTAATTTTAAATCTCAGAAGTATCAAAATTACCAAAATAAACCAAATAACAATAAATTAAAAACAAAAATAAAATACAGAGGTTATGCACAATGGCGTAACGCCAAGCGCAGAAAGAAAACCAGAACGCGTAAAACATATTTTAAACTGAATACGGTTAAGTTGGAAAATACAAATAATCACTGTATATTAAACAAACAAGAAATGTCCAGGTTACAAGACTTGATAGAAAGTTATTCAGATGTTTTTAACGAAAAACCAGGTAGATCTAATAAATATAAACATGCGCTCAAAATTAAAGAAGGCACAACTTTTGTAAACAGGAACTATCCTATTAAAATGAACTTCCGCAAACAGGTTCAGGAAGAAATCGATAAAATGCTCCGATATGACATAATTGAGAGGTCAAGGACGCCGTATGTTAATCCTATGGTTGTTGTCATAAAATCAGACAATACGGTTCGACTTTGTTTAGACGCTAGGAAATTAAACGAGATAACTGTACCCGATTATGAAAGTACACCTAGTATAGACGACATTCTAAGAAAAGGAAGGAATAAGCGGTATATTTCGAAGATCGATATGACATCAAGTACCATTTTTGGCAAGTACCATTGACACACGAGTCAAAGAAATATACCGACTTTTTATTCGACAATAAGGTGTACAATTTTAAGGTCGTTCCATTCGGGTTACAGAATTCTCTAGCGGCCCTAGTAAGAACAGTTGATTTAACACTTGGCGTGAAATTAAGCGACAACATATTACCCTATGTTGACGACCTATTATGTCTATCGGAGACGTTCGAGGAACACCTCGAGCACTTGCATATAATATTTTCCAAATTCAGGGAGGGAAATTTAACAATAAATCCCAATAAGACATTGTTCTGCCAACAGGAAGTGAAGTTTTTAGGGTACATTTTTACCCAGAAAGGGGTAAAAACTGACCCAGATAAGCTACAAGCGATTCGCGATTTTCCTAGTCCTAAGAATAAGAAACAATTACAATTATTCTTAGGATTTGTAAATTATTATTCGCGATTCACAAGTCAATACGCCCGAGAAACTTCACCCCTGTTGAAGCTGTTAAGAAAAGGACAACCCTGGGTTTGGGATATAGAAATGCAAGATGCATTTAAGAACGTAAAAAACCTGTTTGTGGAAGCAGTTACTTTGACACATCCGGTGGAAGGGCGGGGAACCTGTTTACAAACTGATGCGAGCGATAACGCTATAGCAAGTCAGCTGTACCAAGAAGACCAACAGGGCAGATTACAGGTAATAGGCTTTGTATCGAGAACACTGAAACAGGCGGAATTAGGATATACAGTGTGCGAAAAGGAGCTTTTGGCAATCGTGCATGGCCTAAGGAAGTTTCGGCCATTGATAGTAGGGGCCCCATTAACTATCATTACAGACATCAAAGCACTAAAATTTCTTTATTCATGCAATTATACCAATGCACGCATAACTAGGTGGATTCTTGCGATACAGGAATATCAGCCAAAAATGAGACACTGTCCGGGTAAAAAAAACGTTCCTTGTGACACTATAAGTCGGATGTATCAAACTAATATGGGGAATAATAGCGGGCAAAAGGGTTTAAATGTAATTAAAATAGGACAAATTAAGGTAGAATGCCCTACAATCATACAAAAAATGTTTAAGGAGATGAGACAAGTCCAGGAGCAAGAACCTGAGCTTCTTTATATAATAAATCAAATAAATCAGTTTAATCATTATACAATTTGTAACAATGTATTATGTAAAATTGTAAACAATAGAACGAAGGTCGTGATGCCAAAACAAAATATTGTTCCATTTATAGAGCATGTACACAAACAATATGCACATTTAGGAAAAAATAAAATTGTTAAAATGGTAAACAAACATGTTTACATTAAGAGTATAGATAAACAAGTCATGGATGTCATTAGGAAATGTCGGATCTGCCAGTTTGCAAAAGTAACAAATCGATATTTGCAAGCAAGGACTAAACCCATTTTAACACAACAGCCGGGAGAGATTGTTGCTGTCGATTTTTTAGGACCTTTGCCCCGGAGCACAGGAGGTGAAAGGCACATTTTAGTTGTAGTAGACGTATTCTCGAAATTAGTAAAATTATATGCAGTCAAGCGCCCAAATACGACGAGTACAATCGCCAAACTGTCGCATTATTTTCAGACAATAGGGAAGCCTAGGCGAATACTCTCAGATTTCGGATCGGCCTTTACGTCTCGACAATGGAATTTATGGATGCACGACAACAGTGTTGAGCATACATTAATTCCGGTCAGGCATCCACAAGTAAACCATGCCGAGAGAATAAACCGAGATCTGGGAAGGATTCTTAGGACCTATTGTCATGAAGCGCAGTCATCATGGATGAGATACCTACCATATATGGGACAGGTAATTAACATCACTCCCCATGAAGTAACTGGATATTCACCTATCCAGGTACACCATGGGGAAGTACCGATATATATATATGGGAGAGATTTCTGCCAGATGATTGTAGAAATGCGAAACAAGCGACACAAAGAGAGACATTACAGAATGTATTCGATCGCATCAGGACAGTGGGAGAAAGACGGGCTGCTATAAAAAATATAAACTGCCGAGAAACGTCGTTTCAACCGTGTGATTTAGTCCTAATCACTAGACACAATAGATCAGATGTGTCTAAGAACGAGACAGAGAAGCTGTTGTTAAGGTACCAGGGTCCTTATATAATTAAGAGAAAAATGGGTCGAAGAACATATGAAATTGCAAACGTGGTTACAAATAAAATCCGAGGCATCTATGACATTAAAGACATTAAAAAGTTTTATGATGAGTAAGAAATATTTTAAACTGAATGCTATTAAGATAGTCAGTACCAATAATAACCGCGGTACTTTAAATAAACAAGAATTGTCTACGTTACAACAATTAATAACAACGTATTCAGATGTTTTGAATAAAAGACTCAGCAGGTCGAACAAATGTAAACAAGAGCTCAAGATTAGGGCAGGCACTAGTGTTTGTAAACACGGCCGCACTGAAAACATCCGGTGGACGGGCGGGGAACGATTTCATAAAACATTCCTTGCAACAAAATAAGCCGGACGTACCAGAAAAATAGCGGGCAAAAGGGCCTACATTAAATTAAAGTAGGACAAATTAAGATAGGATGCCCTACAATCATACAAAAAATGTTTAAGGAGATCAGACAAGTCCAGGAGCAAGAACCTGAGCTTCTGCATATAATAAGTCAAATAAATCATTTTAATCATTATAAAATTTGTAACAATGTATTATGTAAAATTGTAAACAATAGAACGAAGGTTGTGATGCCAAAACAAAATATTGTTCCATTTATAGAACATGTATACAACAAACAGTATGCACATTTAAGAAAAAATAAAGTTGTTAAAATGGTAAACAAACATGTTTACATTAAGAGTATAAATAAACAAGTTATGGATGTCATTAGGAAACGTGGTTACAAATAAAATCCGAGGCATCTATGACATTAAAGACATTAAAATGTTTTATGACGAGTAAAAGAATTCTAAAATGTGAACTTTACACTTATCATGAACCAAAAAACATAAACGCCAAATTAGAATATTGCTTCAATAATAGAACCAGTACGCAAGCGATAAGCGAAGTTAGGCAGGAATAAAATTGTCAGAATGATTAACAAACTGATTTAAAGTAAAAACAAGAATAAGCAGTAATTGAATAAGGCTAAATCTAAACTTTAAACTTAGCTACTTATCTGTAAAGGGACAAATGTAAAGCCGAATGTAAAACAAACTATTTAATAACTAAACCAATATTGCAAACCTTACAAAGTTCTATTCAGGAAGTCTGTGTGTATTGAGCAAACATTGCTGAGCTACATCCACTGCGTAAGTCAACAAGCCGGTTAAATCAAGAAGCAGCAGAACTTTAATAAATTGTACAACAAATACGCTGTCAGACCTTGCAAAATAAAACAAGAAATTTGTGTGCATGAAATAGTGGGTCGTTAGATTGGACTTCGATAATCTGGACACAAGCCAGTTTTATAAACTATACAATATAAAGCTAGAGAATTTGAAGGCAAGGGTCGTTAGGTTTTAACATGATAAGTTCAAGGAAGCAATGCATCAAATTATTGTGTAGTTTGATAGGATGTTTACAAGCAAGCTCATTGACCTTACCAGGTAGAATGGAATGTGGAATTCACGTAATTACGACAAGGGGTTCTATCGGAAAATAAACAAACCCAGCTAGATAAACTGTACTTCCACAGCTGACACAATAAAAACATGTGATACTTAAGATATAAAAGGAATATGTTTAAAATATAAGATTGTAGAATTAGTTAGGTTTTTATTTGCAAGTAGGCTTGTTATGAAGTCATTGTTTTTAAAGCCGTAACTGATATAGATGAAATTGACGTGGTAGATAAATAAAGGAAATGACAGCCATTAGTGTGGTGAACAATGTGTCAATTGACGAAATAGAATTTAGTATAGACAAAAGTGACTAATAAATTACTAATGGAATGTGTTTGAAGGGTTTCAGGTTGAAAACTTATCAAGAGACAAGAAATTATTAATAAGGAAATTTTTGTAATAGCATAACATAGTTTAAGTAGGATTAAGGTTATGAATTGGTAAAAAATATTTTAATAAAGTAAAAACATTTTTGACCTCTCTAGCGGGGAACTTGCAACGGTCAGATATACCGTAGCAAATAGGAAATAAATAATTTCCGGTTTTTAAGTAATAAAGTTGATTTTTAAATTAATCAAGTTGGGAGTTATACAAATAATAAAGAGTGAAAAATTAAATAAAACCTTAAAAAGAATAATTAAGCTAAATTGAAAAATATTAAAGAATAAATTTGTAATAACTAGCTAAATTTAACCATCGGGAGTGAGGCGAAAATATTCTAAGTGCTTAAAAAAGCTATCTCAAGAACCAAACCACGTAGAACTTTCATCGACATTTTAAAAGAACCAGCATAAGCCAGAATAAACATTAGTGAAAACAAAATTTGAAAAACTTGAAAAACAAAAAAGTTACAGCAGTTTTAATAAAATAGACATTTTTCAGTGTTCCAAAAATGATAATCAAACTCTGAAAGCTAAAACAGATTCGTTGCCCGACTTGCCTGTACAAGGAATAAATCCAAAGATAGCAAGTATTGCAGGCGGGGTGAGGTAGGTTAAATTCACTGCTATATATACTAGGTCTCTAAGATTTTAGAGACAGTCTGAAATAAATTTTTAATACGAGGTGCCGCGGAACGCTATGCTGGACCGCGAGTAGGACCGTCATCAAGCCAGATGGACAAAACCTCAACGCTTTCGACGTCCAGGACTACCAAGGGATGGAGGCTCCAGACTCAGCCTCCAGGACGCGGGAATGGAGAAAAACCACCACCGACGAACCAGTGATGGCGACTTCCGATGTCCAAGGACCAGGGAATCCAGACGAGGGACTCCAGGACCGGCAGGAACATCTTTGGCAAGTCATTTTCTCTATTCGATACCAATTACGTCAAATTTAGTTAGTTAATTTTATTAAATTCAAACAAATATTCAAGCTTAAACAATGACTTCCCTCTTTATAAAATTTTAATAAATTGTATGCTAAATAAAATGAATTTATGTGATCAGAATATTTCAAATGATAAATATTAAACTTACAAAGGGTTATTGGCCATAAGCCATTTATTTTAAAGGAAATGAGAATTTTTCGAATATTATAAATTTAAAAATTAAGTGTCATAAAATACGAATTTAACAATTCAATATAGAAGATAAATTTTTATTATGTGTAATTTGGGAAATAATTTTATGTTTATGTAAATGTAATTGACATATATGGAAATTATAAGTTTTTAAAGTATGAGAAACAACAAGTTAATTAGTGAATTGTTTTGTCAATATAATTGTGTTGTATTTGAAGGGATAAATTTTCTTTTTTATTTAAATAAATAAAATTAAATATGGTATAAAAATCAACAGTATTTGCATTTCATCCTGTGTCGAATAATCAATAAAAACTGTTTATCTTTTTCCAACTAATATGAAAATGATTATTAAATCAGTAAACAAATTTAATTAAATTTCATTAAATGATAATAGTTAAAGCCTAATGTTTTTAAAGAGTTTCTCTCAACTAACTTCATGAGCTAGCCTAAAGATTAGTTGGTTTTTTGTATAAAAGTCCAGAGTTTTATCTACTGGCAGATTGTGTTTAAAAGGACACAGGAGCCTTTTAAAATAGGTAATTTAAACACGATCATATTTTGCACGTTCCCTTGCTGTCTCTGCAGATCATCACCAGGTGGTAAGACTCTGTGATTATTTTGTGTATTATTTTAAATGTGTTTCTTTCCAGCTGACTATTGAAATGACATGTGGGACTATATCTAGACCATACATAATTGATAAACCAATTTTGAAGAGTTTATACTTATTTTAAATAGTACTCAGCGGGAATAGGCTTGTTTTGGGCCTGGCCCTACGAGCGGGAAATATACACGTAACTCAGGGAGTTTAGCACGGTTTAACAAGCGGGGTGATTGGCAGATGTTTGGTTTGTTTATAAATAAGTTTTTAAACAACAAAATTTTTGTATTCTGCGAGAAGGGATATCAAATTAAAGCAAGGGTTCGACGTTGCAACACACACACACACACACACACACACTCACACACACACTCACACACACGTACACACACATACACACTGACACACATAAATATATATACAGGTAAATATATACAGGTAATATATATATATATATATATATATATATATATATATACATATATATTAAGTAAAATACTTTTATACGTTTTTTTATTTATATTTTATAATACGATTTTCAAAACTTTTTTGTCGTTTATTTTCCTACAAATATTAGTACATCATTTAGCTAAAAGATTGATATTTGTATAATTAAGAAAAAAATTTAAACAATTCTTGCACTTCATATATTTTTAATCGTTTTTTTATTTTTGTAATCATGAAATGAATAATATGTACTGAGTAAATGTCATTCTAATCTATTAATCATTATTTGGGAGGTGTTTAACCTATATACATTACAAGTATATTTATTGTTATCGGCATTTATTATTAACCTATTTCTAATTATTATTTTTCTTATTTCTGATTTGGAGCACAAATGCCTCAAGTTACTTACACTGAGTTACTTCTGAGTAATTTCCACTAGAAAATCGTCAATTTATATGACATGACCTACATATTCACTCAGTCTGACACCGTGCAATATATCCTGCCACGTTAACATATCGTGGGAACGTTCTCCCGCTAATGACTACCAAATTAAATTTGCAAAACCGGATTCCCATTTCAGACTTGTTAACCTTTTTTTACAGTAAATTTATTTATTGGTTTCAACGTTCTACCATAAATACTGTAGACAATTGAAGTGCTTCAGCCTTATTATTCAAAATTTACCAGCATAGGGTAAAGTGAACAATAATACATAACAACAAAATTAAATTCGTAATTTAAATACCAATAATATAAAAGGTGTTTTTCAACTTACACAAAAATTTAAAAATCCCAACTACAAACGACACGTTTTAAATGCAGCAAGGCTGATGTTTTATTTAATTATGTTTGGATATTTGTACGGTTAGGAGCCACAGTATATTGGTTTCCGAATAAACCCAACAATAACAGTTAAGTAAAAATCCTTAAGGAGTCATAACTAAGTATATAATAGTTGTGTACCTTTTAAAAATGAATCCCAAATAAATATTTATTTATTTTTTCCTCTTAGACCATACTCTTCCTATATATATACAAATTATATTATATTTTTATTATTATATAATAATATAATATTTTTATATTATTATATAAAGAATATTGTTTTTCTCAAATTTTCAATCTTTGGTAAATTACTTTATATTTTATTAATCCACCCAAGTTCAAATATATAGTTTTCGACTTGTAGTGCATGACACTTGATGTTAGTGGAATACTTGAAACCGTATTTCATTACTTATATTTAGTTAAATATATTTAGATTTGTGTGTACGAAAAACGTGTCACAAAGGGGCAAGTTATGCAGTATAGTAATTTCGTCCCATTTAGCTTAAAATAAGTGATAGCATAAGATTTCATAAAGCAACAAACTGGATGTTAACTTTTATGTGGTAAAACAGCAGTATTTACGCTTAATTGTGTTATCTTACTTCGTTTATATAATTCTAATTATAAAAAAGAAAAGTAGAGTTTTTAAAAATTTGTACCCCAAAGTGAGAATTTATTATTTTAAAAAATATTTCAATTTTGTAAGCAAACTATAGTTGTTTTTAAATAAATAAATAAAAAGTGTTGTGCTTTGTGAATGAAGTATTGTGAATCGAAGTATTTGACGACATGTATAAAATGCTATTTCTGTATAGTGTTTATCAAGATTTTATGCTGTGAATTTTCATAAATGTTTATTGGCTAAATATAAAGTATTTGAATGTCCGGGAGAATGTGCATTATATTAGTGTTATATTTATTACTAGATAATTTTGAAAGATTTATAAAGTCAAACTAAACCTAAAGGAATCAAAGTTTTGCAATTCAGAGAATTTGAAGTAGTCGTATAAAATCGACTAAACCTAAATCAATAGAACAATGTCGTAATATCAAGGATCTATAAAGTGGATTCCTGGGTAAACCATTCAAACAAACCATTAGCCTCCTAATATATTGCAGCCTGAACATAGATACATTGTTTAATTTTGCAAATAAAAGAAAATGAAATTGCTCCAGCTTTGTTAAATACATTGCCAAATGTGTGTCACGTAAACAATGAGATCCTACTTTATTTGTGGTGTAACTTGTATTAACTTGTGTACTTAAAAGTATACCAAATATGGTTCATAATATATTAAAACTCTTCAGTTATACGTATAGATATTGTTAGTAATTAAATGAAGCCAATAAAAAAAAATTAAATATTATTCAACTCTATTTATAATTGTTTTAAATAATCGAAACGTTTTCTAAATGCTAAAACAATTATTTAACAGTTAGCACGAGTATTTTGTTTTCAAATATAAAATCATTTTTGTCCATTAAATGCCATAAATCCAGAATTGTTTGTGATGATTTTTACTTCATAGTTGTGACGTCACTTCTTCATATTTGTGAATGTTTGTGACGGAACAAGTCTGATGTCTGAAATTAATCAATATTAGTGACACATGGCTCCTTGTCAAATGTCCCATTGATGGGTCCGTCATTAATCTGCTCTGAATTCAACGGAAGAATAAAAAAAGGAAAACTCTAGGCATTCACATTACGCCCGCGAGCGTTAGCGAGCCTGTGCGTGTCTTATAATGCGAACTATAAATTTTCACTAATGTTGTAGTTATTGACCAACTGGAAATCGAACGAGTTGTAAGTAATCACATTGGAAGTAAATTATGTTATTAAAATATTTACATACTCTTTGCGACGAAAATAAATTCATGTCCACATCAGCTATATTAAACCATAAAATAAATCACATTACTAAATCACATTTACTGTCGTTTTTTAATGTTAAATAATACACACAACCTAAACCACAAATATTTATCATCTAGTCTTATTTACATTTCGGTTATATAGTTACCATCCTTAGAGACATAACAATAAATACTCTGAGTATGCGTTCTCATTACATATTCAAAGTATATATTGTCATGTCTCTGAGGATCGTTTCTTCGTAGCCTAAATATACATAAGACTAGAATAACATTTTTTGTAGTTAGAGGTTGTTTGTATTATTTTGCAAAAAAAAAAAAAACAAAATAAAACCTAATTTTATGATATCAAGATGATATATAGATTTTATATATCTATTTTGATGTATACTAACTTTACAAATATATTTTTTTATTACTATTAGAAACTTTAGAATTAAATTTCACCTAAAATATCACCTTAAGGTTTCTTTAGCCAATATATGAGTTCCTTTGTAGTACAAAACTAGGTAATGTAATAATTTCTTTTGTTTATGTAAGTGTTTCAATTGATAATTTCACACTGAAGTAGTACAATGTCTAGTATAATCGAATGATCTAGTAGAGTTTTTCAATAACCTCAGATCTATAAGATTTATATAATTATCCTTAAAGAGATACAATTAATATTTAAATTAAAGTACAGTACTACCAAGTTTATATATTCAACCTTATCTATGCACCTAATTCTTATTTTATATTAAATTAAATATCCTATATAATTAACGTATTTTATGACATAATGTACAAAAAAATGAATAAATAATGTATAAGATAAATAAACGTATTACGACTGAAGAAAATACAACAGTATTAAATAAAAACAAAAAATATAGCGACAAATTCTATAACCTCATAATGCACGAAATGTACTAACTTGTGCATCCAGCAATGACCATCAAGATAATAAACACACAGATAGCCTACATATTGGTCTCTTTCGCTCTCTGTGTATATCTGTCCGTCAGTCTGTGTTTTTTCCCTATATCCCTATCTCTCTACCTTTCTCTCTCTCCCCCCCCCCCCTCTCTCTCTCTCTCTTTCTCTCTTTGTATCTGTCTATATTATTCGCAAATACTAATGTACATCACCAATAAAAAGGATGTCATAAACTCAGATAATAAAACAGGAGCACCAACAAATAAAATAAAAGGAAGACGAAAAAATGATTTTATATGGCAGTGGAAAGTGTGTTCAAGCATATTCAGGATATCTATAAAATATGTCACTACGTAAGCTAATAGTAGCAATGTGCCAAAGCAACCTATTACTCTATGGAAAACAATATGAGAAATATCATTTTTCTCGAAATCAAAGTCATATTTAGTTTGTTAATAATATGCTAATTTAATTTGTATCAGAGGTTGATATGGCAAGGTAGATTTTAGGTAATTGTTAACTGTCCATTTACCATGAAAACAAACTGTGTAGGGTTTTTTATATTTAAAAATTTTGTTTAATTTAGACTAATTTGTTAAACTAATTTCATATAATGAGCTAATTAATTGATCACAAGTGAAAGGTTAGATAAATAAGACAACGGTCGTCTTTATAAATGGAATGCGTAAGCAGGACAAAATATAATTTAGGAGTTTGTCTTATTACTCGGAAATATTTTCTCTCTTGAAAAAGGAATAAGCGAAATCACACTTAGAAATCTGTAGAATTTGCTTTAAAAACTGTAATGCAATCGTTTGCAACATATATAAAAGTTTAGACTTATAAAAGTTTATGTCTCCAACTTTTTTACGAGCAACAAAGTTGTTGATAAATATGTTATTGTACTCCTGTGTGGGTTTTATGAGATCATGAGATTAAAATTATCAATAAACCCTTTTCTACGGTTCCACCATTATCTTTTCCAAGCACGGGTACCTGTACAAACTCTATTATAAAAAACTGCAAAAATTTAAACAGTTTACTCTAAATCTGAATGCTTAATATTTTACTAAAACAAACGCAGTAGTATATTAAACCAAGCTTGGATGACGATGACTAAACTAAAAGCCAAGCCCTGATGAAGGCGACATCTTCGTTGAAACTAGTTTATTTGCTTTAATAAACTAATGTGTTTGTTTTAACAAACTAATGTGCAATGAGATTTAGATTAAAAGCTGTTTAAATTTTAACCGATGTGAATTGTTCTCACTTGCTAAGCTTCAATTAACTTACTATTATAAACGATTTTGCAATGTGCCAATATGGGAATGTTTCGTGTTTCTCTTCATTCCTGTAGTATGTTTCATTACCTATGAAACATTATGCAATCACGAGAAATTTCGTGTAGTTTTAAATACTTCAGCATTTAATTCTAGGTTGTGTCGAGTACTTCTTTACCTACCTATTCCTTAATCATGACTGCTATATGTTTTACCTGTAGCGTGTATGTTTATAAACGTGCGTGAGCTTGGCATGTATATTAGTGTGCGTGAGTGTGTGTTTGCAAATATTAGTCATATTTAATGTTCTCAACTATATTTATAATTATTTTTTTAACAGATTAAAAAAAATATTTTAATAATTTATAAAACACTAAAGTATAAGTTGTTCACAGAGGGTTTTAGCCAGGCCTACTTTTATTTCCCGCAGGACGCAAAGATTTATAGCATTAACAAATCCTACATGTAAAAAATTGGCTGAACTGTCGAACAGGGACAGTTATACTGGGATGGTGAGACTCAATGTTTTTTCGTAAATATAGAACATTACAAGAGCGTGTATGAAAACACAATCTCGTTTACTAGAATAGAGACAACACAATATTAGAGAAGCAATTTCATTTTATTAGACCACCCGAAATAAGTACTGAATAAATGATAAACAGGTTGAATTATAAGTCTAACACCGTCTTCGGTAAATAATTATTTAAAAACCGGTAAATATACTCCTCTGATTAGATGTTTAATAAGTTACCATCTATTCAATATAGAATCAACATTATAGAACCATATTGCAACGCGTTATTAGTAAACATAATTTTAACATTATCTTTTGAATAATTTAGTAATGAAAAACAAGCTTGTACAAAATGTTAAAAGTAAGTCTATCACTTATTTTTAATCATTTTCAAATAAACAGAACGAGAGAGTAGACTTTCATAATAAGATAAATACAGTATAAATAAATTAAGCATTTATTCGAAATACGAATTTCGTGATTCATATTATTAGCAATTTAAATTCAAAAGTTAAAATAGCCAATACGAACGTAACGTAAGTTACACGATGGGATTGTCATCCATAGTTGCATATTCATCATCACAAATTTCTGAATATTCTTAAAGACTTTGTCTCTTTGTTGTTGTTGCTCATTACCATCGGAGCATCACTATCACATTTACCTAATCAGAAACCACTCGCTGAATTTAAAATTAAATTTTAATAATTGAAATAAGGATTAATGAGAAAATGGATTTTCATTGCACTAACATATTTACCTTAGTGCACATGTTATAATTTTACTCAAGCTACAAGTAATGTAAGCTGATACTATAGTTACAAAATTAAAATTTTTGTCTATATTTATCATTTAATTTTAATGACAAAAACAAGTTCATAGGTACTAACTCATAGCTGCTTATAAATATTCACACAATATATAGTGTAGAACGTATTACGTCTTCTAATTTCTTTATTCTATACCGACTATTTTACAATGAAAATATTAGGGAAACCTTCAATACCACAAAAATAATCAAAAATACCAAATAAAACAAGTTACTTATGATTAAACTCTTGTGTACTTTTCGATAACCATGTCATCTTCATAAGAGGATCATATAAAAGTTAGAAGTTACAAACTAGAGTGAGGATAGTTTTATTTATTTTTGTGGTATTGGGGTTCTTTCCAATATTTTC
>JBAIZL010000006.1:12620204-12645204 GCA_036971475.1 Prosapia bicincta | reverse complement strand
GAATTGGGGTGAGAATGTCAGAGGTCAAAGAATCGCTGAAAAATATCCGCTCGGGGGTTTTCGAGGATGATGAATTCAATGCCGTCATCAGAAGTAGCCGGGGATGTACTTGTGAGGCTAAACCCATGTACCAAAGGGGTTGAATTAGGGTAAAAATGTCAGATGCCTAAGAATTGCGGGATAATTACGGTTCGGAGGTTTTTGAGGATGCTAAATTCAATTGCGTTATCTAGAGTCACCGGGGATGGACCGGATGTGACTCTACGTAAGTACCAAAGGGATTATTTGGGGTAAAAAAGTCAAAAGTCAAAAAATAACTAGAAAATATCAACTCGAGGGTTTTTGGTAAGGCGGAATTTAATGACGTCACCGAATGTCGCCGGGGATGCACTGATGTGGTTCCACGCGAGTACCAAAGGGGTGAATTGGGGTGAAAAAGTCAAAAGTTAAAAAATCTCTGGAACATAACCACTCGGGGGTTTTTGAGGATGCTGAATTCAATTCCGAAATTGAAAGTCACCGGGGATGGACAGATGATACTCTACGTGAGTGCCAAAGGGATGATTTGGGGTAGAAATGTCAAAAGTCAAAAAATTACTATAAAAAAACAACTCGGGGAATTTTGATGAGGCGGAATGCAATGCCGTCACCGAATGACACAGGGAATGCATTGGTGTGGTTTCACGCTAGTACCAAAGGGGTGAATTGGGGTGAAAATGTCAGAAGTCAAAAAATCGCTGGAAAATATCCGCCCAAGTATCGCGAGGATACTGAATCCAATGCCGTCATCGAAAGTCTCCGGGGATGTACTGGTGAGGCTAAACCCATGCAATAAAGGGATTGAATTAGGGTCAAAATGTCGGATGCCTAAGAATCGCGGGAAAAAAGTCGTTCGAGGGTTTCTGAGGATGCTAAATTCAATGACGTCATCTAGACATGCGTACTGAATTCAATGGCGTAATCGAAAGTCACCGGGGATGGACGTATGTGACTCTACGTGAGTGCCAAAGGGATGATTTGGAGTAAAAAAGTCAAAAATTTACTTGAAATGTACCTCTCGGAGGTTTTTGAGGAGGCTGAATTGAATGCCTTCGCCGGACATTCATCGCTGTACTGCGATGGTTCTACACAAGTACCAAAGGGATTAATTGGGGTGAAATTTTCAGATAAATAACTGCCTTAGGGCTTTTGAGGATGCTGAATTCAATACCGTCATCGAAAGACACCATGGCTGGACGGGTGTGGGCTCTACGGGAGTAGCAAAGAGAGAATTATGGTAAAAAGTCAGAGGCTAAGAGATCGATATAAAATGATCACTCGGGGTTTTTAATAATGCTGAGTCTAATCCTAGCACCGAAGTTGGTCATGCACAATCCGGGAAGGGACTGCGGGTGTCGCTGTGGGTGAATTGAGGTAAAACTTGCCAGAATCTAAAATATTGCCCAAAAATGCGCATTCGGAAGATTTTCGAAGGTCCTAGTCCATTGTCATCAAAATTCGTCGTGGATGTACGGGGTTACCAAGGGGTGATTTGGGTTATATATTCCATTGACAATAAATCGCCCGAAATTGGCATGTTTCCAACTATGCAACATAACCTACAGAAAGAGTCGGGTTCGCGACCTTGTTTTGGACAGAAGTGATGCTACAACTATTTACAGAAATGTTTGTGATATGAAAACATAAACAGACGGCACTCCGATAGCAGTTCTAGCACGTTTGTTTACGTCATGTCTGTCAAACTAATCTTTATAACTTGGACCAGTGTTTCAATGCAGCCTGTTCATGTGCTTTAAGAATTTTAAAGACTGTATGCTTGAAAGATTCAACTTAAAAAGATAACCGTTTGTCCCAAATTGATAATTTTATAAAGATTATTTTTTTTATTTAATTTTTGTTTAAATGTATTCTGTCTACCTAATTGTTATATATTTTCTTTCCGATTCTACTTAGACTATCTAAACATTTATGTTTGTTTTTTCATTATTCTTCGGGTAATTAATTTTATCTCAATTCGTGTTAATCTCTTTTGTTCTTTTAAAAAGGATGGTATCGTTAGCGGGGGCAGCGGAATGACTTTTCAACCATCCGTTAATGAAAGAAATTCTACAATAACCGTAAATTTTAAAAAAATATAAATAAGTAGACCTTATATTTTTTCAACCTTTATACAACTTAGAATAAACGACAAAGAGAATTTAATGACCCACATCATTTCATCGACTTATCTTTATCGGCTTATATATCCAGAAAACCTATTATACCAATATCTACAAATTCCAAGCTAAACCTTTAACTACCGTCATCATGCCTGACCATCAGCGACGGGTTACTCGAAGAAGACAGTGATTCAGGTGCTGTATCTAATGACCAACTTTTAGAAGGCATCAAAGAGAATAGGGGAATTGTGCAACAGAGTGAAGAAGTAATTTAGCAAAAGATCATGATACCGAATCTCAACGAAGTGCATCTGACGATGAAGATGATTTCAAAAAAACTTCAACCTCCAGAAATTTACGAATTGTTTCTATTTGTATAGATAAACTGTTATAAACAATGTAGAATTGGTCCAGCAACAAAAAATAGAAAGACTAGTTACACTTTGTAAGATGTCTTTGTACAGCCAATATGTCTAGAATGTTCTGAGCAGATGTGTAAATACTGCTGTCAAAATTGAGTTATTATTTCTAATGCCAGTTTCCATAAATAAAGCTTATAATGTGTCAAATGATATCTTGTATATAAAGTTAAGTGTGAACAAGAATATATAAGTTCTTGTATATATAAGTTAAAATCAGTGAACAAGAAATAATTAATGTATGTTAATTATCGTGCGATTATAAGTCTTTTTATAACTGATCTCATAAAACTACGTTTACCCTACTAGTCACAGGCAATCAGAATATTCAAAAGCAATTTTTATAAAGTAAATGCAAGATAAATTGTTAAACCACACAATAAATCACACTTAGACATTTCGTGCCTGTGAGCTACAACGGCAGTAGTATTGTGACAGAAATTGAAGGACGGTAGTTGAAGTAGTAGTTAATAAATACTGAATCATCTTTCGTTAATCTCTGTATTGTATACAAGAACCTAAATGACATCTGTGCGAGTGTTGTCAGTTTATATTACGATATCAGGCTGTCTGGTGTAAACAAACATAGGTCCAAGCCAAACAAAGATAAAGGCTCGCACTCCACAAGTACTCTCGTGGACGAAGGGCCGAAAAACTGACTTTCTGCCTTCTATCTTTTCCATCCCTTTCTCTCATTTACATACGGCGTAAACGTAAATTTATGGTATTCTCCCAACGTCAAAATGGTCGTATAAAGACGGAAACATTTGTTTCTATCCTCGACTTTAGCCGATGGTAGTCTATGTTTTATTTTATTAATATGTTTATTGAATACATTGGTATTAACTTTTAGTGAATATATGGCGTAGGCCATATTAAGTGCACGAAAGCATGCTAAAATAGCATGTTTACAAATTCCTGAAGTACTTACATCGAGGACTCTAATGAAACACTTGGCAACAATATCTCAACTCTTCCAAATGTATGACCAAGGTATTAAAGATCTAGCGTTATTTATAGGCCATACAACATAATTTTTATCAATAATAACATTATATATATATTTTTTTCATCCAAAATACTCAAAAATAATTTGAAAAATTTAAATATTGTAGCAAAGATAGAACACGTGGATATATATACGCGTTCTATGACCATAACGGTAAAACATTTAAAGTACTTATTTAAGGATACGTGTATCATAGGTATTAATATGCTAATTAAACTAGGGAGCAGTTCAGGCGGTTTAAGCAATGGTAAATATTTAAAATTCTTCATTTCTACATCTTTGAAGATTATATGTCAGGATATAGTTCTTCCCAATGTATATTGCAGTGTAGCTAGGAATCAAAACGTTTTCGGTAAGCAATGTAATAAATCTATTATGTTTATCCTCGATATTCTAGCCCCAAGAGTGACTTTGATGTCTATGGGATTTTCACTCACTTTAGAGTTGCATGAAAAACTGGTCTAAGTACGGTGATCATTGGTACGGAAACAAATACAGTAGTGCATGGATAATTCGAGGTAGATGGGACCGAGACACCGTCGGATTACCGAAAACTTGGATTACACGGAAATAGCTTCCTGTACACTAGAAAAAAACAGGAGTTCTAATGAACCCTAATACTATAATTAGGAATGCATAAAATACGTTTGTAGAACTTTATTGATTACAGTACATACATAAATTAATGTTGCTTGGCTCTTCAAGACTACTGTACTGATTCTTGCTTGAGAGGATACCATACGATATGAATACCATACAAGTATCGGCAATTATAGCTAAAAAAAAGCCGATGCCCGTTGTAATCTTTATCAGGACGCCCAATGTTTTGATCGTAGATAGTCTTTTTGTTCCTCTACCATAAAAATAAAACGAGATTATCAGTAAATCTAAATTATAGTGAAAAAAAACCGTGATCATCGGTAGTAAATATTTATGATTATCAACGTCTAAAGATTGACTACAAAACGTTTTATAAGATCTTAGTTAGGGTTGCTTAACTGAAGTAATTTTCTATCAACGAAAAATAGAGAATATTCAAATTGAAATATTAAGTTTGTAATTAGGAGTTATTTATTAACTGGTATTGCTAGTCGTAGGATTCGTAAAATATATAAAAAAAGAGACAGTTTTGAGAAGTGATTGAGTATTAGCAGACTTTGTCTTGAGATCAGATACAGCCGGACGAACTAAAATCATTCTGATACTAACTATAAAAATGTCGACCGAAGAACAGAGAGATTTTTTAAAGTGAAAAAAAATCTACAAAACAGTCATTATCTTTTACGTCTTATTTGTTTAACAAGAAATACCATCATAGTGACTAATTTCATTCTGTCACTCTGCATAACGCTATTTTACAGCTAGTTTTTGAAGACTGGTTCCTCAGCTATATTCGCCAAAATATTTGTAAATGTTTTCACCATAATAATAATAATAATAAATCAAATTGTAGATACCAGAAGGGATGCGGTTAAACATAGAATTAAAGAAGAAGATTAAAATATACTTAAATCTTATCAGATATATTTTCAGGTGCATTCAACGTGTCTTGATGAAAGTAACATTACAATCAAGGTGAAATGTCATCCTTCAGGAACATATCTAAGGGAGGAATTAAATAAATTTTTTAACCTGGCAACAACGACTACCCGGAAAATTTAATGAATGTAGTTAAAGAAGAACTTTTAGAAAAAATAGGTCTTTACTCAAAAACAAGTGTACCTATAATAACTTATGTCAAATCAAATATTGTGGATAAATAAAATAGATGTATTACATTGCTTACCGAAATCGTTTTTCACCCTGATGCCTAGCTACAATGCAATATACATTGGGAAGAACTATATCCTTACATAATATTATATTCTTTAGAGATCTAGAAGTAAAGAAGTATATTTACCATTGCCTAAGCCGCCTGAACTGCTCTCTAGTTTTATTGGCACAAGACTACCTATGATACATGAATCCTTGAATAAATACTTAAAATGTTTTGCCCTTATCTTGGTGAAATGTTTATACTGATTGGTATTGGCACTAAAATGTCATATCTTCGTGAAAATTTTACTCCTTGTTAGAATACTATATGCGCCCTTTTAAAACATATGCTCACAGAAAAATAAAACAGTTTTTTTGTTACATTTGGCTGTCGTAAGTACAGAAATACTATTATTTCAATGTTTAATTTTTTTTATCCGAAAATGGTAATTTGTGCTCGTTTGAACCTATAAAATATAGACATGTCAATGGGCCTACGTGAACAAGAAATTAACATTAGATGAGATTCGACCAAATAAAAGCCTTCTTTTATTTACAATGTACAATATAGGTAGATTTTTCTGGTTACCTACCTGAGGTAAAGGTGATACAATATTTGTTGTTTTTCTACTATAGGCCTAACTTTAAAAACTTAAAACTTAAAAACTATAAATAAACTTTATGCCAACCCTTTACTTATCCTTTATTATTTTTTTACAAGCAGTAAAAACTTAAAATTGAAATTTTCATTTTTTTTATACACTGAAGAAGAAAATTTGAAGAAAATTCGATGTATTAGTCTAAAAATTCTGCAAAATCGTTCTTAAACTGCAAAACCTCTTAAAAGATTGTAACACGAAAGAAATAGAATTTAAAAATTATGGCAGAAAGGTCAATGAGATAAAATAAATTAAATGAGAATAAATGTACTTTCGTAAAGTAAGGATATATTAGAAGTTAGTGTACTAACTCTAAGACTGATAATTAAATGAGAAATTCAGAAGAAAAAAGTTGAATTCGTACTTGGCCTTTATCCCGTGCAGTACACGCCTGGAAATCTAGATTGAATATTGTTAAAGATGAAACCGTTCATTTAGTTGCAGATCTATTAAGGGTTTTGAAAACATGTAATCAATCCAGAGGATCGATGGGTACCGGTCTACACCTAACCTGCTGATTCACAATACATTCGTCTACATGCACTCCCGTATTTTTGTTACTATGACACTATGTTTACTGACAGAACTGGAGAACTATTCCTAAAATTCGACAGAGCACTGAACACCTTCAATGGGGCGGGGAAATTTTAAAATAGCAACCTAGCGGCGGTGGATTTATTAATTTTAATTTTTTCCAATGACCTGGAAGAAACCGACACGAGGAACGCGACCCGTAAGGCATAGATTTAGCAATTGTCTCCCTTTTTTTCCAAACATACGTCAAAGAGATTAATACCTTTTATAAGACAGTGCCGTGTGTACTAACCTAAATAAAGAAATGACTTAAATTGAGGGTTTAAATTTATTAGTGGACATTTGTTTTTATTAAAAACAATAAATTTGTTGTGTTTCATTTCGTTAATTCATATTAAAAATAACAACAAATAATAGAATTGTAACAATCAATGTGACAATTTCTAAGACAACTATGTACTATTGTAGCCGAAACGAAACTGATTGTAAAGAGACGTCCCGTGTGGTTGTATGTTGAGAGTAGATGGAGAAATGGCGGTATAAATTTCACATTGTAACATGTGACCAATTAGCGCCTGGAATCGAACCCGTCATGAACGTGTTTGTATAATGTTTATTTTCGATCTCTGAAAGAATGACCACATCATTCAGTATTATCAGTTTTAATCTTGTGACAGGGACCATGATAGTTACTTCATGATAGTATCTGTTTACTCCAGCTAGTTCATTCCACCCAAAAGATAAAAATACCAAAATAAAATCTTATTTGGTTGAATCTTTCACTTTACAAGTCATAATATTCTACCTTCATTTTACCTTCTGAAATTTTTACCCTAATTCACCAGTTGCTACTAGCATAGAGCATGACCCGTGCATCCCCATTGACTTTCGATAACTGTAAAAGACAACAACATTAAAAACACCCGACTGATCATTTTTTCTTGTTATTTTGCCTTCTGCCAATGTTACCCCAAATCATACTTTTTCTAGTCCCGTAGAGGTACACCTTTGTATCCCCGTATAATGTTGAAGACGGTATTGGACTAAGCACCTTCCAAAACACTACGATTGATCATTTTCTAGCTTTGTTTTGCTTTCTCACAATTATACTCCAATTCATCATTTGCTACTCCCATAGAGGATCACCCGTGCGTCTCCATTGACGTTCGATAACGGTACAAGACACAGCACACTCCAAAACCTCCCGAGTGATCATTTAAAATTTTTTTTTTGCCTTCTGACAATTTTTCCCCAATTTACCAATTTTTACTACTCTCGTAGAACAACAACCGAACATTCCCGTTTAATATTGTAGGCGGTACTGGACTCAGCAAACTCCAAAGCACTACGTTTGATAATTTTCTACTTTTTTTTGCTTTCTCACAATTATACCCCAATTCATCATTTGCTACTCCCATAGAGGGTCACCCGTGTATCCCCATTGACGTTCGATAACGGTGAAAGACTCAGCACCATTAAAACCCACCCGAATGATCATTTTCAATTGTTTTTTTTGCCTTCTGACAATTGTACCCCAATTCACCGCTTTTCTACTCCCGTAGAGCCACATCCGTGCATTCCCAATTAATATGGAAGACAGTATTGGCCTCAGCTACCTCCAAAACACTACGATTGATCATATTCTAGCTTTGTTTTGCCTTCTCACATTTATACTCCATTTCATCACTTGCTACTCCCATAGAGGATCACCCGTATATCCCCATTGACGTTCGATAACGGTACAAGATACAGCACACTCCAAAACCTCCTGAATGATCATTTTATATATATTTTTTGCCTTCTGACAATTTTACCCCAATTTACCAAATTCCTACTCTCGTAGAGCAACAACCGAGCATCCCCATTTAATATTGTAGGCGGTATTGGACTCAGCACCCTCCAAAACACTACGTTTGATCATTTTCTAGTTTTTTTTTGCTTTCTCACAATTATACCCCAATTCATTATTTGCTACTCCCATAGAGGGTTACCCGTGTATTCCCATTGACGTTCGATAACGGTGAAAGACTCAGCACCATTAAAACCCGCCCGAATGATCATTTTCAATTGTTTTTTTGCCTTCTGACAATTGTACCCCAATTCACCCCTTTTCTACTCCCGTAGAGCCACATCCGTGCATTCCCAATTAATATGGAAGACAGTATTGGACTCAGCTACCTCCAAAACACTACGATTGATCATATTCTAGCCTTGTTTTTTCTTCTCACATTTATACTGCAATTCATCATTTGCTACTCCCATAGAGGATCACCCGTATATCCCCATTGACGTTCGATAACGGTACAAGACACAGCACACTCCAAAACCTCCCGAGTGATCATTTTATATATTTTTTTTGCCTTCTGACAATTTTACCCCAATTTACCAATTTCCTACTCTCGTAGAGCAACAACCGAGCATCCCCATTTAATATTGTAGGCGGTATTGGACTCAGCACCCTCCAAAACACTCCGTTTGATCATTTTCTAGTTTTTTTTTTGCTTTCTCACAATTATACCCCAATTCATTATTTGCTACTCCCATAGAGGGTTACCCGTGTATTCCCATTGACGTTCGATAACGGTGAAAAACTCAGCACAATTAAAACCCACCCGAATGCTCATTTTCAATAGTTTTTTTACCTTCTGACAATTGTACACCAATTCACCCCTTTTCTACTCCCGTAGAGCCACATCCGTGCATTCCCGATTAATATGGAAGACGGTATTGGATTCAGCTATCTCCAAAACACTACGATTGATCATATTCTACCTTTGTTTTGCCTTCTCACATTTATACTCCAATTCATCATTTGCTACTCCCATAGAGGATCACCTATTTATCCCCATCCGGGGATAGAGCCCCACGCGTTCATCCCCGTTTAATTTTGTTCACAGTACTGGACTCAGAATCCTTAAAAACACCCCAATTTATTATTTCCTAGCTTTTTTTGGGGTTCTGATATTTTACCCTATTTATTGTACCCTTTAGCTACTCCTGTAGAGGCACACACTTGTATCCCCGTCAGCTTTTGATAGTTGTACACGTTTATGAAAACTAACAACCAGGACTTATGTGAGTTGAGTAAATAATTGGCCAGCTGAAATGAAGGAAGGACGTACTAATGTTTATGTTTTTAACGTGATTACACACACGTGTCTTAGAGTCTAAACATTTGACTAGCCAGATAGTCGCACCATAGTGGCAACACTGTTGGTTCTCGTATCGTTAGTAGCGTGGGAATAATATACACACCGGCTGCCATATTGTTATTAGACTGAATGAAAATATACACTGGCTGCCATATTGATGCCTAAATGAAATGCTGCCGTATTGATAGTACTTCAGTCAATTTTGTATTTTTAAAATTTTATTGAATTAAAGTACATGGAGTAGTATCATGTTTATTAGAAATAAATTATACACCACTAAAAACATATATACTCCACTCTTTCAAGTGGCTGCCATATGGTTGCAAAATGAAATGCTGCCATATTGATAGCGGGATGTATATATATACATATATATATATATATATATATATATATATATATATATATATATATATATATATTTGCATATAAATATACATATATATCCTTACGCATATACATATACTTATACATATAAATATACATAAATATATATATATATATATATATATTACATTACAAGGTTTTATTGAATTTGTAAAATAGTGTAAAATGTCTAGTTTCAAGTGGCTTATATAATATTGGTTTATAAATGTCATAAGGTATTGTTTTTTTTACTTTTCAGAACCTGTACCAAGCACTTTTTATCTTTAGTACTACAAAAGCAAAGAAGCAAATGTTTTACATAAAATAATTTAGTGAATCCTTTCGTCCTTACGTTTACTAAAAACACTATATACGGACATTCTGTGTTTCGTTTTGCAAAGGGTAGATTTGTCTCAGCTGTGTCATTAATTAACTATAGTCTGTCTCTTGCATAATACCCTAACTTTTGCAGCTCAACTTTACCTTATGAAGTGTACACCTAACAATTCCTACCTCTGTCTATGCATTAAATTATGTAATTACGTAATCTTTATTTAATGTGTGCAAAATGTTTTTCATGTGTTCAAGACTAATGACAGATCACAGACCAATTCATGTTTTTACAAATTCAATATCCTTTCACTTTTCTATACGAAAGTCCAAATCGACCGCTGAAAATTTATTTGTAACTATTATTCTATAGTTTACAGTCTTTTCATTCAATAACAATATTTTTACCGTCATTTAAAACGAATATTGAATTTGACTTAATTGGTGGAGGAATTCGACTTGTAAATGTTAATATTTATTAGGAATAATGAAATATTGGATTTTATTTATTTTAAAAGTATTTTTTGTGAATGTTAAAACTCTAAACTGTGGTTTCTTATTAAATTAATAACGTTTAGCTCTTGAAATGGATATACGGAGAGATTATTGAACAGAGTGTAACCCTTGTAGCATGAATTGATCTGTGTACATTCTTCATTTACCTTAAAAGATATAAATTATTATTTTTTTTTTTAAAAAAATAATATAAATTGACTTTTTGAGTAATATTTTGGTGTAATTTATAGTACTTATGTCATATATGTACTTACATATAACTTTAAAATGAAAACACTATACATTGTAATGTCAAATAGATTTATTATGTGAATCTTCTAATATATATATATATATATTACATATTTTTTGTAACAAGTTTAACACATTAAATAATTTCAATAGCCACATTATATTATATTCCTCGGTAAACAACATGAGCCTGGACATTTGAAAATATACTAGTTAATAAAATAAGTCCATTCCTACATAGGTTAACAATAAGTTTACTTACGTTGTATAATAATTAGGACAATATAAGTAAAATAGCATAACCTATGCTTTGAAACAGCTGTTCAATATATCCTATAAAATGAGTGGTTTTATGAAATCATATGTTATCACTTATTTTAGGCGAAAAGGAAAGAAACTCTATTGCATATATTGCTCCTTTTGTAAAAGGGTTTTTTATCCATATAAAACCTAAATTAATTTTTTAATTAATTTTAAGAATGTTTAAATCATTTAAAAAAAAATTATTAATTGTCATCCACTTTAAATTTTAGTAAAATGTATTTGATCTTGAGTGGATGAACAAATTGCATTTTTTTACGGAGTGAAAAATTGAACAAGATATGTAAACTAATAGAAATAATTGAAAAACATATGATTATTTTACTCTTACCAATACCTATACAGCTACAAAATATTGCAATACATTTCACTGATTACGTGTTCTAATAATTGAAAAAAGGTTATATTTCTTACAGAAAGTTATTTAACCCCTAAAATACACCTAATCTGATATAAAAAAAGGAATAAATATTTTTGGTTTCTACCTGCAAAATATATTCTATAAATACTATTTTTTATTTCAATTTTGAAATAAATTCTTTTAAATAAAATTAAACTTTTACCAAACATACGACAGTTTATAACCTAACTACATTTACATAATAAATGCTAACATTAGTACATTGTAGGTTTTAAACCTGAGTTAGCTTCATTTATACAACGGGACAAGAAATAAGCACCATTAAATGTCCCTGTGGCAACAAACTTCCTTCTTTACTTCCCACTTTTATTGCTTTCTCGGAAAATAAAGAATGTTATTGCCCAATTACTTTGCACGCCCTTATGTGTGATTGTAGCTCTTCGTCGGATCGAAATATCCGGCAGTAACTTAAGTAAATGCTTTACAATTTACTTTTTTATTATTTCCTTACTTATATAGCGAAGCAGCAATCCGTCTCACATTATTTTTATTCACTTTATAAAGTTTGTTTAGTTTTATTTAATGCAATATACTAAAAAGTAGAACCGCAGTATTGTTCCTACGTTAAGCTAAAAGTTTCTATTGTAATTTGTTGATCTTCTGGAAATAATTCAGCATGTTCCATAAATGTTTTAACTAACGTAAAATCGGTCTTATTTATAGGAACATTTTCGTTTTTAAAAATGTTACTAGCAGCGTTATGAAGGGAACCATTCTAGATGCCGTACAATTTGTTTGTACCTGTGATCATGTTGATCGATAGGGATCGAAGATATTTAGCCGCACGCTAACTACTAGAATGATGGTATCATACAATATGATATAGCTTGTTCGGAGTATATCATATTCTGAGTCTAGTGGTTTTGTATATTCTCAAAATTGGAGTGATTAACAAAATATGATTCCCAATACTTTGCTATAAAATATGGGGAATATTTTAGATGTTTATTTGCGGGTTACTTTGGAAGCAGTGGTTACAGTACTTCTGTTTAGCAGAGATTAAACTATTGAAATACTCTAAATCCGAATCACTCACGTATCATAGAGAAAAGATTGTAGAACAAAATAAAATTATTATAAAGCTATATTCTAAGGTCTATGTTGTTAATAGGAGTACTTCTTATAATAATCAAAGTATAGGTTAAACTTTGTAACCTGCCACTTGGGGGTCTGGGGAGGACGAGTGGAGGGTGGAGGGGCACACAGGTCATTTTCAAAAACATCGACGCTTCTACTTCTTTGACTCTTAGGGTTGACTTAAATGTTGTTAACTATTTATTTTTTTTATGTATTGTAAAAATAACAACAAATGTATAAAAGGCGTTAACGGAAGCGTGCTAATAGGATTGTCTAACGGTTGAGACCGGTAGGGAGCGATTTATGGCCCCCACGAGGGGTGACGACAGTACCTCATATTTTCTAGATTAAAATTACACACTTTCTACCTAAGAGCCAAGTTCCAGCTATAGAATTTGATCTATATATGCGATTGATAGAAATGCGAGTAGAATTTTAATACATTTGCCTAATGTAGGGTGCACAAATTGTTACTCATTGGAGTCTACAAAAGACAAAATGCACATTAGCAGCTGCCCTTGAGTATTAACTTAAGACTACTGATACTTACTTTTCCTATGGATTCTATCTTTTATTACCTCTAATCATATCATAACAGGACACTTCCCACAACTAACATTTCGGTTTTTTTTTAATTTTTACGAAATTAAGTATAAAAACGGTTTAAAATATGGAAAAAATAAAATTTTAACAATACAACAAACAAAGAACCAACGGCCTGCCTTAACATACAACGTACATATTTTCTGCAAAAAAGTGTTACATACTAGATCCTTGTGTTTCACTTTATTTATTCTAAACATAATTTAAACCTAAACCTATTAATATTATAGGAGTATACAACTAAATATAGGGAGTTAAAAAAATGATACAATATACGATTAGGTACACCTAATATACATCGTATTTTAAACAAAGCGATAACACTGTTAACTAAATAACAAAGTGTCTATATTTTTAAATGCAGTTAGTTTCAACAGGGCATTATCTATTTTGTACATCTACCTTGATATGATTTAAAAACATAATTTGTATGGAGATAAATGTATTTTTCACTAAGAGAGTAAATTAGGTTCTTTTAGTCAATGTCAAGCCTAAACAGCTGCCTGTCAAACCAACGCCAAATTAGTTTTGTTTTCTCTCAATTTACGCAATATACTGTCACTCGGTGAATTACTGGGAAAACGATAAATCTTGTGTCTATTTTCTAATTCATGACTTGAAAATGACAAATTTTTATTCTCTACTTCAAAATATTGAAAAAGGTTATCCCAAATTTAATAATTTTATTTTGGATTGTTATTTCAAACCATTTGTATTAAACAATAAACCACCCGGCAAGCTGGCCTGAGCAACCGGGCGGGTCCACAGGTGGCGGATAGTGGGACGGCCTACAGAAATGTAGGTTACCTGTGAATAAGGATTCCGGAAGGTTTCTGAATATGCAGGCCTGGACCGAGGCTATGGTTCAAAGGTGAGGAATTATCCCTCCTCGTCAGTCAACCGGTTGGGCGTGGTGGGCAGTCTGACCGGGGAGACTGGGGTAGTTGGGAATTAAGTCCTCACAATGCTACTCTCACCTCCCGGGTGAACCAAGGGCAATGCGACAGTGAAGTATGGGCGGGAAACTACCCAAACGACACAGTTGTAAAAAAGAGAGTAAAGCAGGCTGTTCGTCTGAGCAGTTAATAATGTCCTGAACTTGGGGTGTGCTTCAAGGTCAGTGACTGAATACCCAATCCAAGGTGGAAGGCATCGTGCCGAAGGGTGAATGGCTGCAGGGTATAAAATGCAGTCCCAAACGATCCCCTTGAGGAACCAGACAAAACCTCATTGTATGTTGTCTTGCCAGGGCAGTGGGGGCTCTGCTCTGGTCGACCGTTATTTCCCCCATACTCGTGGGACTTTAATGGACCAAGTAAGTAAAAGAATTTATTTCGAGACTGCACAGACAGTGGGACCCAATGAGACGGCAAACCGTGAGTCTGTAGCAGATGTGTCAACGGCAACCATCACTGGGGGTGCGGGGGCGGCTGTCAAGCTGCCGACTGCAGAAACCGGTGAAGTGGCTGTAGAGTTGAGCACGATGTCTAGTCCGGGGGCTGCTCTGCGGACCCAGGCGACTGCAAATTAAGCAGGTCAATGATCAAGATCCTCCAAGTGAACCTACAGCATAGCAGGGCGGCGAGTGCTGTCGTGTGTAGGATGCTGGACAGGGGAGAGGTGGACTTGGTTCTCATCCAAGAGCCATGGATTTCTGGAGGACGAATATGCGGGCTGGCGATATCTGGAGGTAAGTTGTTGTACGATAAGGACTCCGGTGTTCCCAGGACGTGTATCCTGGCTAGGGGGGGGGGGGGGGGGGGGGTTGAGTGCTTTTGTACTAACGGACTTCTGCTGCAGGGACTTAATAGCAGTGACGGTGGAGCTGCGGGCGGAGGCGAGGATGAAGAGGCTGAACCTTGCCACGGCATATCTCCCCTTTGACTACGCGGGGGCTCTACCAACACAAGAGCTGAGGAGGCTGGTCGAGCATTGCGGGGCTGTGGATGAGGAGCTGCTGGTGGGGATGGATGCTAACTCCCATCACACTTCGTGGGGAAGTACAGGTACCAACACTAGAGGTGAGGAACTTTTAGCTTATCTTAGCTCTAAGAATTTACTAGTCTTAAATCAGGGGGAAGAGCCGACGTTTGTCACTAGGGCCAGACAGGAGGTCCTGGACATTACGGTGGCATCGAACCAGACGGCTAGGTATGTACTAAACTGGCATGTGTCGGATGAACCATCTTCTTCTGACCACAGACCTATTAGGTATGATATCTCTCTAAATCCAGCCATGCTTCGCCCAACCAGGGATCCAAGAAGAACAGACTGGGACTCCTACAGGAGGGACCTGGGAGTTCGGATTGAGGAGGCTGGATTGGAGTATGGTGGGAGGAGAGAGCTAGAAGACTCTGCCGCATTGGTTGGCGAGGCTATAGTAGAATCCTTTACTGATAACTGCCCTCTTAGTGAGGGGAGAAAAGTAGGGGATCGGTCATGGTGGAGCAAGAAGCTAGCAAAACTTCGGAAGACCACCAGGAGACTCTTTAATAGAGCAAAAAAGAACGGGGAGTGGGACCAGTATAGGAAAACATTAACCGAATACAACAGGGCAATTAGAGAAGCACGCAGGAAGTCCTGGAAGGAGTTTTGTCAAGGGATTGACAAACTCGGGAAGGGGCACGACTGCATAAAGTGCTATCTAAGGACCCAGTTAACCCGGTGGGGATGCTAAGAACCCCACTGGGAAATATAACAAAAACTGCAGGGGAAACTGTGGAAGAATTAATCAGAACACATTTCCCTTCCAGTAACCTGAGGAAACTTGGGGGAGCAGACACTGAACCAGTTGCCAAACTCTCCACAAGACGTGGTAAGAGGGAGGACTGGGAATTGGCAAGGAGGATAGTAACTCCACAAAGGGTAAGATGGGCTATTGGCACATTTAAACCCTACAAATCTCCAGGTCCAGATGGGATCTATCCTGTGCTGCTGCAGCAGGGAATGGATTTGCTGGTAATGGTACTTACTAAATTATACAGGCTAAGCATTGCTTTAGGGCATGTGCCGGCAGCCTGGAAAGCTAGTAAGGTGGTCTTTATACCTAAGCCCACCGGTAACCAATCGGAAGGGAAAGGATACAGACCTATTACACTCATGTCCTTTGTTCTTAAGGGACTTGAAAAACTGGTTGATAGGCATATTAGGGGGGGGGGGGTGCTTTGGCCATAAAACCACTGCATTGGAACCAGTATGCTTATCAACCGGGGAAATCCTGCGAGGGAGCTCTCCATCAAGTGGTTGGTAGGATTGAGCAAATGATCGCCAAGAAAGGTTGTGCCATAGGTGCCTTCCTCGACATTGAAGGGGCTTTCAATAACCCCTCAGTGGAGACGATGGTAAGTGGTGCAAGACGTCATGGAGTGGATGCAACCACTTGTGGTTGGATAAGTTCCATGTTAACAAACAGAAGCATTTCTGTAGAGGTGGCAGGGGAGGTCAGAAGGGCGGAGACAAGTCTGGGCTGTGTACAGGGGGGGGGGGGTTCTCTCTCCTCTGTTGTGGTGCCTAGTGGTTGACAACCTTATTAAACTCCTGAATGAACAGGGGTACTTCTGTCTAGGATATGCAGACGACATAGTTGTTCTGATCCTGGGCAGATTCCCTGATACAGTCCTTGAGGAAATCAGAAATCCTATACGACTGATTGAAGAGTGGTGTAAAAAGGAGAACCTTAGGGTAAATCCAAAAAAGACTGCTCTCATTAACTTCACCAGACAGCGAAAGATCTGACGACCAGGATGCCCCGCTTGTTTGGTGAATACCTTGAGTTTGTGGGGGAGGTGAAGTACCTGGGAGTTACTCTGGACAGGAAACTCACCTGGAACCCACATCTTGAGAGGACAGTTAACAGGGCCAAAAGGGCACTGATGACTGTGAGAAGAATGGTGGGTAAGAAATGGGAACTGAAGCCATCAATGATGCACTGGATGTATCTGAGGGTGATAAGACCTATGATTACTTATGGAGCTCTGGTGTGGTGGACAAAGGCCAACCAGGCACAGACAAGAGCCAAACTGAGCTCTATCCAGAGATTGGCCTGTCTGTGCACACTGGGAGCGATGTCAACTACACCAGCTGCAGCAATGGAAGTAATGCTTAACCTCCCTCCCCTTGAGCTTATCCTTAGGGGAGAGGCGAGGCTAGCGGCATGGAGATTGAGCAACTCGAGCAACTGGGCTAACCTCCCAGATGTCTCGGGACATATGAGTATCGAGTGCGTGGTCAAAGAACCCGTCTTGGAAATGGGCAGCGACCACATTACTCGAATGTTTGCACCTGACCAGGTACACCAAACTGTGATGGAATGGTCAGGGACATTAACATCGGGAGCTCAGATCTGGTACACAGATGGCTCCAAGATGGACTTCGGCACTGGAGCGGGGGTGTATTGTAAAAACCCAAGGGTAGAACTAGTTTTTTCCTTGGGGAGGCATACCTCTGTCTTTCAGGCCGAAGTATATCCTATAAATGCCTGTCTGGGCGAGGTAGCGAGAAGGGAAACACATGGGACCCGGATTGCTATTTTCTCCGACAGTCAGGCAGCAATTAAGGCACTAAACGGACACGTGGTCACCTCGGCCATAGTCAGGGAGTGCCTAATTAACCTACAAGCTCTGGCAAGGCACAATCAAGTAATGATAGGTTGGGTGCCAGGGCATAGGGGAATACTTGGAAATGAAGCCGCAGATGCGCTGGCCAGGGAGGGGTCTTCGACTCCCCTGATTGGACCGGAGCCTGCGGTAGGTATTTCCAAATCCATGGTCAGGATGACAGTGCGAAGGTGGATGGCTGAAAGACACTGTGAGCACTGGATCAGGGCCGAAGGGATGAGACACAGCAAGCTAACCCTTAGGAAACCCTCCTTGGGGCTGCAGAAGAGTCTCATCTATCTGTCTAGGCGGGAATTAAGGATAGCCACAGGTCTACTCATGGGACACTGTGGACTAAGGAAACATTTGCATAAAATGGGTATCTACAAGGATGAACTAGTGTGCAGATTAGGCGGGCAGGAACTCGAGACTGCCACACACATTATTTACAGATGTGAAGTACTTGCTGAGAGGCGCTTCAACCTCTTTGGTGGATGCTGAAGGTAAAACTCTAGTCAGGAGACTCCTAAACCTGGTAAGAGGGAAGGGGTTATTTGACTAGATCAGGGAGGTAAGTACAATATACCTTAAGGTAGCAGTGCTTCGGGCAATTCAAACCCGCTCCCAAGTTAAAAAAAAAAAAAAAAAAAAAAAAAACAATAAACCAAACAATGTTAAAAATGATACACATTGCACTACAACTCATTTTTCCCTCTCTCTAAAGTGACTGAGAGAATGGCAGGAGTTACCTACACGTCTTGCTCTAGGGGGGGTATTAGATTAAACCCGGGGTATCTGATGCGACCCGGGAGTGTTCACCCCTAAATTTGTCGACAATGACACAAAAAATACATTATAAGGTACTGTATGCCTTACATGTTATACTCTACTTCTGTTATTGATAGGTTAGGGTATAGTATTTAGAGATATGTTTCTCATATAACGCAAATCATAAATTGTTAGTTCTATAAATTTGCAAAATATTTTTATTTTTTATTTTTCGAATTTGTAAAAGTTATTATGTCAAAAAATAGGCCTAATTTAAATTTATTAGAAACATTACGTTGAATACCAAACTTCGTCTGAAGCAATTCCTCAAATTTAACATTGAACGTCATCACGACTTATAGGATTAAAATGAGGTTCATTATTTTCTATGAATTTAAAGTCATATTTAGAAAATAACTCGCATATGATCAATACATCACTGATACTGTCGAGTACATATTTATTTTCAATATTATTTCAATTTTGGAATATTTTAATGTTCATTGTCTGCTTTTGACTATAAAAAGTAATACACCTGTCACGAAAGTTGGGGGGGGGGGCAGCGCCCCTTCTTGGCCTTCTCAACACACAAAGGCTGAGAGTTATGTTAAAACAGAGTTTAAAGTACACAATATTCATTTAACTATGTAGCGGATAACACTCGGTGCTACAGTTTCTCCAAAATAAATTTATTATTTAAACCTCATTAATGAGTTTGTTAAATAATTTCGTTACACTATTTGCTATTTCATATTGTGATTATGTCATATGTATATACATGTTTACAATATTGTAATTATTTAATAAAGACTAACTTAAATAATTTTATGTATGTTCATCTAAGTAGAAAGTTATTTGATTTTTTATTTCTTTCTTAAAGCGGAATTCATTTTTTCCAAAGTAAAAGTAATTGTTTACTAGTTGTTTTGTGCTAAAAACGTGATAGTACAGTTTTGTATTGTGCAGAAGATTAATATTCGATTAAACTGTTAGCACATTGGATGTGGAGGCAAGAATAAAATCATAGAAGCACATGGGGATGGTACAATTTCATTTTTTCCCTCTGTGTCGTGCAAGCTGTCGAGTCAAGTAATCTTTTTTGCGTACACGAGTGTGGGATTCATTTTTCGGCAAGTTATCGGTAGTGACATCAGAAAACACAATTTTATTTTTTGTCTAAAACAATTGTCAGTACTTCTGGATTAGTGGCCCAACTCAAGTACGTTTCAATCACTAATTAATAATTTCGAGTCACGTGATCATAAATATTAGACCTGGATGATAAACTAGTCGCACCATTTAATATCCTGCACAGTTAGCTTATGCTAGGTGAATATGTCAAAGACATTCCTATTCTACCTTCACTCCACATTATCTCAAGTCCCCCCGTTATTTCGTCCCTTTGTAATCAGCATGTCATTTTCAGTATCAATCTATTGAACAGGGTTAGGTAATTATTGAATGATTCCAAGATTCCTTGGAAGTTTTAACTAACCCCCCAGAGGTGATAGTGATTTTAAAACGCAAAGGTGCCACAGGGAGTATTCTTCCAGGTCCACAAAAAATAGACACCGTAGCAAATTAAATACATTTTATTGTTATATATTTACTATATAGGCATAAAATCGTTTTCTTTACTTAATTACCTACAAAATATTTAAATAAAACTTTAAAAACTATCTCTAAACCTCTCTGTCTGTGGAATTCCTTGAATGCCATCAATATTTAATAAAACCAGATATTCCAGGCCTTGAAAATTATCTTCTTGGAATTCAATTATCTCCCGATCTTCATTTTCACGACTTATAATTTTTTGCAATATGCCAAAACAATCTTCATCATTAACATGGACGTCCATTTTCTTCTACACAACTGTTATAAAAAACAAGTTGTCCCCAAACGAACCGGAAGGCATATGAACATCAAACTCCTTTCGCTCCATATTCTTTTCTTAGGTTTCTTATGAAAGAAAACATATGTTTAATATCTGCACAAGATAAATCCATATCTAATTTACAATTATATCACTATTTACGTAATAATTTTAAAAATACAAATTATGAAATTCAAAACGCGATATTTACTGCAAGTTATTGACACGTTATTTACTTCCCGTGTATAACGAGAGGTGGCACGCGGACGATTTCTCCGGTCTGTCTTACAAAGTACTGTGCAACAGAGGCTAAATAACAACTGTTAAAATGAATGAGTTGCTATTGTGCCTAGCAGGAAATTATACAAAGTTAGGTGAATGTTGATCTTGCGATAGTATTATTATTCAGTACGTTTTTTAGAAATATGGAGGCAAACGCCGCTATGTCACCTCTGTTGGATTAGGAGAAAGTATTTGTTGACAACTTACATTTCATCACTCGCCTTACAAAATGCAATCATAGCAATTACCTGTTAATTACGAATGTTGAGGTATTCAAATCACCCAAATTTAATTTCTGTTGTAGTTATAAAAAATAAGTAATGTGTTTTGTTTAAAATTATCATATACACAACGAGTACTGAAAACAACCACTAGCAGACGGATCAAATATAAAGCGAGAAACATACGTGAAGGAAGGTTATGTGTAAATTTAAAACTACAAAATATTTTCAAAAAAATGTAAAATATGTTATATGGAAGGCACACACTTAACAATGATAATAATACTAACAAAACCAATTTGGAACATTGATGTTGATTACTAAAATTGACTAAACTACATACGAGTTGAAATCTCTGAGTTTCGCTTAGACACTTCAGGTTGTCCTGTTAAACTCTCACTGATATTTGCCTCTATTTTACCTATAATAGGGATTACAACAGTAAATAATAAATCACGAATTTGCCAAAATATTGAATTATATTTTAGTTTTTTCTGCCACATTTAGTGGGTTTTCTTTAAATTTATACTTTATTTATTATTAACGAATTTGCCAAAATATTGAATTATATTTTAGTTTTTTCCGCCACATTTAGTGGGTTTTCTTTAAATTTATACTTTATTTATTATTAACGAATTTGCCCAAATATTGAATCATATATTAGTTTTTTCCGCCACATTTAGTGGGTTTTCTTTAACTTTATACTTTATTTATTATTAAATATCTTTTAATGCAGTTGTTTGCTTTAAAAGACCTAGGATTAAAAGATTTAATTGCAAATACTTCAAATTATACAGTAAAAGATTAGTTAATTAATATCTGTTTGCTACTATATTTATTAATTAAGTAAGTAAAGCAGTTTTAGTTTATTAGAAATATCGTCATACCAAGTAATTCGTAAAACGAAGAGTACGATTTAAGTGTTGAAAATGGAATCGTAACGAAACGAGTCAACAGAGGAAAACCTTGTAATGTTATAAAAGGTAGAAAAATGTACTCAAATACTGAAATATATAATAAGTAAGGCATGTGAATTACAGTTTCAACTTTCACATAACTTACAATAGAAGACGGGTACCCTAAACGTACAATTTTATAGATAATTTTTTAAGATAAAATTTTAGTACTTTGCTAAGAAAAATTAGATAATCAAAATTTAGAGATACGATTAATCGAACAGTAATAAATTATCCTAAATAAAACCTAATCAAAAACAAAAACCTAGTTATTTTAAGGATATCTGTGTCAGTCCAGTTCTACACCATCAACTTAGAAATAAACTATCTACGAACAGCATACAAAACGACTATGTTACAAACATATACCCATATTACGAAGGTTACTTATTGAAGATGATCTCGTCATGGAAACATTTCTCATAAAAGTAAGTTCCCTTTATTATTGACGTTAGGTCGAGATACACAGAATAGTTGTATAACAAAACTAATTTAAATAAAAGTAAGTTGTTTCATTTATAAAGACAGACTTCTATGTTTATTGAAAACTCATTTCCATCCAACAATGTATACATTTAAAAATAGTATACCTAAACATGATTGCCTTTCTAAACGTTATCAAATGATATTTGATAACTTAGATAACACACACACACACACACACACACACACACACACACACACACACACACACACACTAAAATAAACACACAACAAGCACCAGGCGTGAAAAAATTAATCTGTACAAACTGAAACAAATTATACATTCCGCAAACGGGTCGCAGATTCAAACACAGAGTCCAGGAAGACTAAAAGCCACCCAAATAGAACATCAGCTCAGCATTCTGCAATCACCTAAAGGCAACAGGACAAAATACACATACATTTACCATAACCTAGAAGTCTTAGACATCAACAATAAAGTACCCCATCTAAACACACTAAAACAATATGAATGTTATAATCAAACAATGACACAAAATACAAACATATTAAACGAACAAACCCAACACAAATCACACATACTCTTTGATACTATCAAAAACCTGCCTTTAAAGCCGTCACCGGTAACCAAACAAAAACTCCAAGCGGAAACTTTCGACACTGAAGAAGATCGTAACGGAGCGATCGAAAAAGTTCTGTCTCAGTAACTTTTTTCTTACTATAGACATATTGTGACTTACTTACGAACAGTCATAATTTAATATAAACGTGATTAAATACACACACACACACACACACAAAAACACTAACACACAAACACACACACACCCACACGAAAACACACACACACACACACAAACTGAAACGGGCTTAGATTGAGGGTTCAAGCGTTAAAATGGAAATTTTTAAATAAAAATATATAAAATTTTAAATTTTGGAAATAAACAAATATAAATATAAATACTGTGCATAAAGTAGCCATTCAAAATAACTATATAAAGTAAAACCATTCCTAATGAAAAGAGTGGTTTATTAGGTTAGATTTGAAGGAGATAAATGCAGCAACCAGGAAAAAGAAAAGAAGAATAAGGAAGAAAATCAAGAATAAGAAAATCACAAAAATTCAAGATTTAAAAATTTACGACCAGATTTAAATTTTATTACTAAAATATAAAATTAGAAAGACACCGGAAATTGTGACATAGGGATCAGACCATTTTAAGCAGTAGATCGTATGATGCTACGTCACTCGCTAAGAAGGTTGCTGATTGGGTTAGGGACCTCAAGGATATCGGAAGTTTTATAAAATAGTTGGAAAGAGAAGAGGAAAAAGTCAGTAAGTCTAGAGACGCGATCAACGTTGGACTATGCTCAACTTGCTCCGCTTAGTAATGAGTCAAAAGTGTTAAAATTATAACAGGATCAGCTAAATGTGGTAGAAAAGTGGCTGCTAAATGTAACTGCGCAATTTTCCAAACCTTTTTTAAAGGTTTTAGGTTTCTAAAATTGGCAAAATTCAATCACAATGTGGTGCATTTCAAATCGATCAAACAATGGAAGTTTACAAAGTTGATGCACCGTAGATTGCTTTAGGAAAATAGTGACATTAAAAATCAATAAAATAGATCTTTAGAACTGTTAAATGTAAAACTAAATTAGAAACGCAGGTATAGGAACAGTAAACTTTTTAAATATTCAATTCAAGGGAGGTGTGAGGAACAAAGGACCGGGAACAAGGCTGATCAAGAATTAGGAAGATCTTCACTCCAAAAATCTGGGAAACAAACTTAGAAAGTAACAAGTGTCCAGGAACCGGAACGAATTAAAAGGTAGTAGCTTTCTTCTGATTCAAATCTAGAATTTCGTAAATTCATTTATTTTTGGGGAAATAAAAATTCAAGTAAACCTTTAAAATTTAAAAAACAATGAAATACTATGTTATACAAATAATGGCTATTTTTATAATAGAGGTAAAAAATGTATTAAAAGGGTTGTTCATAAAGTGTACAGAAATAAAATAAATATATAAACAATTATGGTTCTTGTAAAAAAATAAAGTGGTCATAATTATTATTACATTTTATTATAATTATGATTAAGTAACAGTTAAGTTTGTTCGAAGATTAGCTAGTTCTGGATAGGAAAAGATATAAAAACTAGCTCAGCCTATCGGGTTGTAAGTGAAACTGGTTAGGAATTAACAAATCAAAATTATTATGGAAAACAAATGTCAGAAGACAAAAAAAAATTATGTTGAAGTAATCCTTCGATTAACACAATGTAATTAAATATTCGAAAACAAACCGCAA
>JBAIZL010000006.1:12600204-12617704 GCA_036971475.1 Prosapia bicincta | reverse complement strand
ATAAAGGTTTCTTTACGTATTTAAATAAAATTATATAAAGCTTTTTTCGGCCCTTTAACATATGTGAAAATTAACATTTCTTAAAACGGCATTTACGAAAATTATTTAATTTATAAGAAAAGAATTATTTTGACAAACAAATTTTAAATAAATATAAAATTCCAAGACAAATGTGATGAAACTTTTTGATTTTCCTTTCGTTTTGAGAAATTACTTTTTGTTTTATATGGTATGTAAAGGTAATTACTAGTATTTATTATTATACCATTAATAAAAAAATTTAAATAATTTTTTTGTTTAATTATTAATTTTAAGATATTTCCACTGCAAAGAACATAACTGTTTCAATAATTTACAGTCTCTTCAATGGACAAATATATATTCATTAGGTTTTTGTATTCCAAAATGTGAGTGTTGTTTACTTATAAAAAAGGAAAAGTTAAATAGCAATCACATTGCGCAGTAGACGTTCAAATATAATTTTATAATTACTTTTTGTTTTAATTTATTTTACTGATGCACTCATTATTCATTTTAGTATATATCTTGGTTTACCTTATTTTTTTAAATAATTTGTTTTCATATATTTATAGTTGTGAAACTTTTAATATACTATTGAATTTTGAAAAACGTGATTTGACGATAGATATTAGACGTTAAAGTTATTTTGTCTGTTCCTATGCCAAGTTTAAGTAGAGTAACTCGGCAATAAAAATAAATATTTTCAAATAAATTTGTTTAGGTCAATTCCTATTTGAAGAAAAAATATTTATTTTAATTACGTTTAAATTAATTATTAGGAATATTATAGCTAAAGTAATACAATCTATGCTTTTTAACAGCTGATCCACATAGCATATACCATAAAATCGTTTCTAGGAATTCAAATTTTATCACTTGCTTTAAATTAAATTAACGAAATAGCAATATTACATACCTTACCACTTTTGTTAAAAGTTGAATCTCCCGTATAAAACTAAAATTAGTTCATTAAATTTAATTAATTAATTATTATATTCGAAAAACCGTATAACATCAAATGTTTTCCACTAGAAGTGCAAACAAATGTGATGAGTATCAAATATTTTATTAAGGATTGAAAATTTGAAAAATATCTAAATAAGGAAATTGTGAACTAATACAAGTGCTTGAATAAATCTTTTGCCTTACTCTTTTCAAACACTCACAAGGTTGTAACGTGATCTATAGCGCTATTCACAATCGAAAACTATGATCTGATCTACTTCAAATTGGAATGATTTTGAGTATGTAGTACAAACTTAAAAAATTACATAACCCTCACCTATTTCCGGATTTCTCGTTATCCGGATTGGGGTGTAGCCACATTGATCCGGATAAGAGAGTCGTACTATATTATATTATTACAATTCCTTTCTGGACCTGATAGGTTCTGTTTTATAAAAAGATCCTAATTCCTGGACTTATATACATCTTGAGCAAGGTTAGCACTGCTAACACGTCTACAATGGTCGTATAACTTATTGGTTTATAATTAATAATAATTTGAACCGTTTATTTTGTGAACAAGAAGCACGATTTATGAAACCTTAAATTGATTGTATGCTTCAAAAGTGAATTACAAATCAAAATGGATTACGATGTCAGTAATATATTCATTTTCAAAATACCTACAGACCATTTGATCTAAACGTAAGTATTAAACAAATACGTCATGACATAATATACGTAATAGCCTAACTGTAAGCACTATAAGATAAAACGTTATATATATATACATATATATACAGAATGAGAGAGGGAGGGAGAGAGAGAGAGAGAGAGAGAGAGAGACAGAGAGAGAGAGAAAGAGAGAGAGAGAGAATTTATACATTATTTTCAAAACCTCTGGTCGAGCTTTGTGTTACACACAGGTCTCAATGGCGTGATCGTGAATCAAAACGGTGAATGAAGTTGTCTAAAATACTAATTTGGAGTTTTCACATGAATACTATGCCTCCATAAGAACAATAAAAACTATTAGTTGAGGGGAAGGTTTTACACAAGTTGTTTAAATATGGTTATCATTCTTCTACCTCTGCTATTGAAACCAAGTGATGAGCTTCACGCATTTCATATTTTATTTAAATTAAATATGTAAAATCAATTGTTGAAAACTTTTAATATTTAAATAATTTGAAATTGCTTAAACCCGAAACAAAATATTACTATATTTTGTAGTGCATATAATTTGGTGTTTATTAAATAGAATGTTACGAAATATTAGGATAATATATCAATTTGTAGGGAAACATAAACTGTAAAAAGTAATCTTATTCATGTGATTGTTTTTAACAAACATCGTTGAAGCCCCTAAGAGTGTCGTCAAGGGAACATTTTTAATTACTTGTTGTATGCGTCACCACTTTCGTCTGATTGATTTTCACATCAGCAATAAAACCTCCGTGTTTTAGCTTTGGAGTTACATAATGAATGCTGAACAATTTTATAAATGATAATGATAGATAACTTTGGAAAATACCAGCATAGGTGTTTTGCTAATTCCAGATTCCTGCCTTTCCTAACGCTACAGTATTTTTCTCTGTTGACGCGTTTCGGAATGACTCCATTTTCAAAACTTTAATCCTTTTCTTCGCCAGAAATTTGATTTCTTCTTTATATACTATTAACCACGCCCCCACCATAAATGTAGTCACTCAGTAACGCGTCAACAGAGGAACATACTGTAACGTTATGAAAGGCAGAAAACTGTACTCAAATATACAGAAATATTCGTAACAGAAATGAAGAAGACGAGTATTACGAATTTCAGAATTGTAATATATAATTTTTTTTTACTTGAACTGAGTCGATATATTTAAATATTTTCTCATCATAACAAAAGCAGTTTGAAGAGTATTATATATAGTAATAAAAAGAACAAGGCATTGGAATAAAATTATCACGGATACAATTATTGGATAAATATCTATTAAAATCCAGACCACATCTAACTTCCCCACTTGTTTCCGTAGTGTTTATATAAAGTTGAAGAAAGAAATTCAATACACCCTAAACAAACAAATAAAATAGGATTTCCAATGATTCTCTAAAAATATGGAGTAGAAATATATAAAGGTTTCAGAGTTTACGCTGAAGCTGATTCAATCCGCCAAAGGTAAATACTAACCTACCCGGCTTATCCAGCCCCATTTTAACTTTTGGACCTCTCCATTTTGACTAACTGATTTCGAATTTTATTTGGAAGCAGGATTAAATGCGATAAAGTTACAATTTGTGGTAAACCGTTTAAATATGAGAGTATAGTGTAATTAAAATCTTTAGAGATAGCTATAGATTATTAAAGTGATAAATTGATATTTATAAATTCATAATTGTTTTTAAATTCCAAACCTATAAAACTAATTATATCAAATAATTTCATTAAATTTTCCTCCCTTATAATATCTTTATAATTAGTTTGGACGTTTATTTGTCTACAGAAATTTTAGTAGGACAAAATATTTCGTCTACTTATTTATACACACATACACACACACACACATATATATATATATATATATATATATATATATATATATATATATATAAATATAAATATATATATATATATAAATATATATATATATATATATATATATATATATGTATATATATATATATATATATATATATATATATATATATATATATATATATATATATATATATATTAAAACAACATAGGTTATTCAAATACAAGAATATTTACTAATTTATATCCAAAGCTTTTCGTTGGTAAACAGTACCAACATAATCAGGAATTTGATTCCTGATGATGTTGGTACTGTTTACCAACGAAAAGCTTTGGATATAAACAATTAAATATTCTTGTATTTGAATAATCTATGTTGTTTTAAATTATTAAACAAGAAAACGTATTATATTTATATATATATACATATATATATATATATATATATATATATATATATATATATATATATATATATATATATATATATAGGCTATATATATGTTAGTGATTGTTTTAATTTGATTTTTCCTTACTTTTGCTGACCCACCTATGACAAAATTGGTGTTATATAAAATTATATATAATTAATATTTTGTTTTGAATTTACGACATTTTTTCAAAACAAGTTCTCTTTCTTTTTGAAATTTTACAACTAATCTTTCAATTTAATACTAACTATAACTCTAATTAGATTTCAACTTTTATGTTCCACGAATTTTATTCAAAGTCGAATTTTATTTGACTTTATACAACTAATAGGATTTGATTTTATACTAATAAATATGTGATTAGTTAAATTAGACGTCTAATAAAACCATATTTTTTCTAATGAACCTATGAAGATAGGTGATGTGTGGAATCCTGCATTGCTAACAACATTTACAATAATAAAACCCTAATTTTTTTAAAAAAGTTAATTCAACCTATAATATCTACAATTAGCTAAATCTTATTTTACTTAATAAAAATAAAAAACAAAACATCATACAACATGTTTTATTAATAATAATTCTCATAGATTTTATTTGAAGATACCTTTTGGTTTTGCTGAATTTCTCCAACTTTATCATTGATAATGGGTAATTTAATTCTTTATTATTCACATTGGTAAATAAAATTATCTAATAGTTTCTACATCTCTCTCTTCAAAACTATTATTTGTATTTATATGTAATTTCTGGAAAATTATTGTATAAGTTACAAAATTGAAATAAAATAATTTGTTCTTAAATCTTAAAATGAAACATTCACAACTTTTGTTGTGGTGTAAAACAGTATTGATTGATTGGAAGTGCAGCATAAAGATATGCCTACTTATGGTTCGATGCCTTCTCTAGAGATGTCACTTGGAACTTCAATAATTCATCCTTGATCCTTATATCGATTTATTCTTTCTTGCTCTTAGTTATGCTTAACTAATCTATTTGTGTAAGCGTTATGATCATCTTTCTGATGGTTACAGAGGATAGATTGAAGAAAATCTTTAACAATATTTATTTAACGTTACGAGACTTTATTTAATTAAATGAATACAGAAACCAACAAAAAAAAAAACTATTCCCAGTCAAAGGTACTAGCCTGCTATCTTTAAATGTGCCTAACTATATTTATTAAAACTTTCACAGCACCACCCCTACTCACAAAAATAATTACATTCTGTTATGTTTGAATCAAGGGAGTAATTTCTACTCTAAATAACACGTCACTTCCTCTGAAATCCCAGGTCGTTTTCTTCCTGTTTATTTTTTTTTCTTAATTTTGCTAACAACAACTCTTTATCGACTATAATACCCTCTACAACATTTTCCTCAATTATCAATAAAAGGAAACAGTCGGGCGCATTGTAATAATCAGTTATATTATGAAAATTGCAAGAGATATTGCAAGATACAAGGGTAGAAATAGACAAGTTGAGTGAATATTGGAAATGGATCAATACGATAATACCTGAAAGGAAAATAAAACGCCAAGGTACGACAGATGTTAGCAGAGCATTTGACTTATAACAGGAATCATATTGATAAAAATCGAGCTTTATCAACAATGAATTTTATTACATAAAAATATATGATATAATTAAAGCTCATTTCATCCTCTAAATGAATGTAACAATTTACAAACGCTACGGACACACAAATGTATGTTATTAGGTTCAGAAACAGTAATAGTCATGTATAACAGCATTTATGTTAATTGTACGGAACTGATATGCTCCGAAATTACATCGTAAATTTGTTATATTATATGCTTGTTTACATGAATATTTAATCTATCATTTTGCAATAGAGTTTCATACATTTATAGGTTGTTTGTATACTATTAGGTAACTCATTACTATGAAACAATCAATGATAATCTCATTGTAATTTCAGTAATTATTCTGGTGAATATATTTTGGAGTGATTAAAAACAATTTTACAACCTGTTCCTTATGTTTATGCATGCACAGCTTGATTGGTAATACTTATTTAGAGCTATTTTGGCAACAGACTTCACTTAAATATTTAAGATACTACCTATATATACATATATATATATATATATATATATATATATATATATATATATATATATATATATACTACCTGTTTATCGATGTTTTTCGTTCGGTGAGATGATATTTAGTTAAGATCATTCTTTTGTTGGATTTTCACTTCGCTATTCGTGTGAGATTGATGGCCATTTTAATATTCTTCTATTTAGTGTTATGATATATTTATTCATACTTTTATTCCCAATGAATATCAAATAATGCTTGTTGTTTATGGCAAAGAGAAAAAAACGAAATTTGTCCATAAAACCTACTCTTACAAGAAATATGCAAATTCTTTTTTTCTCTCTCTTTCTGTCTCTCTCACAAACTCTCTATCATAAGGATAAAGTGTATATACAAATAAAAAAAGAATTATTCAAAATACAATGACTCACGTCAATTCCTACAGAGGCCGACAATGGAAATTTTATTTCATTTAAAGGACTTATCTATTTTACAAATATTTTCTCATTTTCATTTCCCTTTCTATACACCATATTATGGTGTTGGACGATTATATTTGTTTCTTACTATTAATTCGCTTTTAATTTTTATTTTTTTTAGTTATAAAGCTGATGATGATCTATGACTTCTCATTCTAACCATCTCTTCATTATTGCAAGAAACCTTTCTCTTACAATTTCATATACATCTGCAAGTAATTAATTTCTGGTTAGGCAAAATGTGTCTCAGACCAAAGTGATAAACGTCAAATGGGCACTCATTCAGTTCGAATCTGACAGAGACAACAACCTTTTTAAATTTATTTAATGATTAAATATTTGAAATAACTGTATAACATGAATTGTCGTTCAGTACCGATAAATAAAAATGTATTTGAACCGGATTGGATGAATAAAAAAGATTTTATCAACGATTGACATTTTGTACTATATATATATATATATATATATATATATATATATATATATATATATATATATGTATGTATATATTTACTATGTCCCTAATAGCATTCAACATAACTGGGTTAGGAATTTAATTGCTTCACCGTCTACATTTCTGATACGCTAATGTGATATGTGATGAACTTCATACTGTCAGTGTTGTTTTCATTGCCGGATTTGAATAGAATTACGATTTTACGCAATACCTAAACCGAATTCAAGAAATTTTCCAGAACAATAAACTTATTCCTAAATATTTAAATATTATATTTTCCGTATTAATTATATGACATGAATAACTAATATGTTTCTATAATAACTTATTCTGATAATTCGAGGGGTCTCTTCCACATCTACTTTGAATTATCGAGACTCTAATACACCTAACTCTATACTACGAGTGTGTTTCTATAATATTACTGAACAAATATTAGCATTCACTGTACTACAATGCTAGAAAACTTAACATGACCTTTTCAAAAAATAATTTATTTCTAGAACTATAACAAATTCGTTATTATACATTTATATTGGTTTACATTTGAAGTTCCTTGTCATTCGATTTGAATCGAGTGGGGATCAATACGAGTACAACTATTTAGAATAGGTTTGGATTACATTTATAAATGTAATTTTTAAAATTTTAATTTCACGTATTTTATTAGCGAAAGTAATATGAGTTTCTTTTGTAAGGAAACCTCCTGAAAATATTTTTGCTTAAGGGAAAGATTGAGAAAATATTTTCAAACAATATACAGGTACAATAACCAATCATAAGCCCCCCTTGTATCCAAATCATCCAAAAATATTTACCGTTTGCGACAAAACAAACAGTCCTAAAATTGAATCAGAAGTAGTTGATCTCTTGATCAGCTGTGCCGACTTTTGATGGTTTCCGTATTTCATTTCAGGTTAGTTTTTACTCACATGATGCAAACTACGGCAGATAAAACTTTAATCATAGACCATTATTTTCATTCATTTGGGATTGGAAGTGCGAATGGGCCAAGTTTGTCACACACTGCGCTACCTTTTCAGGAATAATTTCATACACCACCTGACACCAACGACTGAGGATTGAAGAAGAGGAAGATTTTCCGTGATGAACCACCAACTACAGGAGGAAATAGCATGTGTATAACAAGCAGGAAACTAACTCTCTTCGTTAAAATGATCCAAAACCTTCAAGAACGGTACGAGGGTTGCCTCAAATTGAACGGAAGTCAAATTGAACGGTTTTATAACATAACCCGACTCTAACCGATTCAGCATGTTTTTACTCGGTAGCTCATTACAAATCTGTTTGTAAAACTATGTAAATAAATTAAATTAAATCTTACAACTATTTCAGTACTGTTTATTTGGACGTACGCATTATTATATTTGTAAAACATAACAACTAATTGCAAACTTGATACAAGTGACTCCATTTGAATTTATCTCTAAACATATATATTTTTGTACAACTTTCACATTACTATTGCGGAAACGCCTTTCTAATATAACTAGAAGTATAGAGTAATATTTAGGGTTTGTCTGTTATCACAGGACTGAATTTAAGGTCATGTTGACACTGCGGGCTTGAAGTTCAATTTCCCGTTTTGGAATGTAGCAAAACTGTAAAACATACTTTAAGTATCTCCTCCATTAAGAGATATTTCCTATGCATAAGTTAGTCTTATCACTAAAAGGTAGGAGAATCAGGTGATTATTATTAGTATATGACTAATAGTATTAGTCCAATAGGTCTGATAGAATGAGCTTAATAGGATAAGTCTAATAATATAAGTCAAAATGAATAAGTCTTATAGTATAAGGATAATAATAAAAGTCTAAAAGTACAAGCCTAATGATATAACCCCCTTATAAGTAATAAGTTTACTTTACACCCTGTATGAAACAATAGTAACGCGTGAATGAAAAATTAAAAAACTGATAAGACCAAATAACATATTTTAATATTTTGATTCCTAATCTCGAAACCGCTACAGTAAGATGTATAGGTGCAGGCGCATTGATACTGAAATGCGGTCTATTTATATTTGGTGGTTTAACTGTGGTTTTACAAAATTCTATCCAGACTTAAACACCTTAATAAAATTTATTGCTTTGTTTAATTTGGAAGACTACATTGATTATTATAAATTCATTTAGCTTGTGAATATAGTGGTTTCAGGTAACGATTTTATGGCGATTTTTAGAAACAATATGAAATTATAAGTAGTTTATCGTGTTAAAAAAATAACAATAATTTTTGAAAAAATTAATAATTATTAAGGAAAAAATATAGCTTTGAATCTGTATGTTTGCTGAGTGACTGATTACTTCTGTCACATTGTGGCCGAATGTTTCAGTTTTGATATGTTAAAAGATTCTTTGTATTTAAAATTCCTTCCCGTATATCTTTTCTAACTGGATATCAGTATCAGGCAATTCATATTACTTTTCGCCATCTATTTAATATCGTTTGTTATGCAAAAGTAGTAGAGTGCAATTAGATTAAAAATATTGTTTCCATTTATGACACAAAATGGCGTTCTATGTAACAAAAAAACCAGCAAAACACAAACTTTTAATTAAAATTGTATCCTATGCTGTAGTATTCACTTTAAAATTATCATAAAATATCTAAATATTTCTACAATTTGTTATAATTTTTGGTTTTACCCTCTCAAAAAAAGTATACAATTAAAAATATTCCTACTTTATTATTTATATAACATAGAAGTAAAAGGGATATCTTTTTGGTTTTTACATTTATTGTGTTGTTGTTTGTATTTATATATCTTATTATGTCCAAACAAATTTCTAATTATTTTTTATTTTATAAGATCCTTTGTACCAGCATTCAACACAAATATTAGGTGAACTAAAATTCATATCGAATACAGAATGTTTTTACTAGCAAGTGTGGTCACTATCAAGTGGAAAAGAAAATAATTAAATATAAGAAAAATGAATGTCTATCTTCATCCTCAGCTCTGTTCCATTCAAATATTCGACCTATACTTACGCATACAGACAAAAGGCCAAAATACAATCTATGAGCATACGAGAAACCCCTTCCACTACGATCTTTTCGTTTTCCAATATTGCTCAGTCTGTGGAAATATTTTGGTTTTTATTATGAATGAAAGTAATACTAAATTCAGTAATACAATACAAAGTATATCTGAGTAAAAAAAACAATGCATGGAAACAGAGAATAACTTTTCATAAAATTCTATACTCCTATACGTGATATTAATAACTCATTTTTCAGTTTAATGAAAGAAGAAGGATTTATTAATATAAATGGAATATAATATACGTTATAGTTGTGAATGTTTGTAAAACAGAGCTTATATATTATTGGAGCTAAATAGGCTAAATAGGTTAAGATATTCCTGAAACATATTTTCTAGACAAACTGTGCCATTCTGGAAACGTAAAAAGAAAACGTGTTTATTTTTGCTTATTCTATGATTTGCGGCAACCTCTGTCGATCAGCCAAGTGGAAGCACAGTAAATCACTATTGGCGTGGCGCCTTGGTAATTGTTTTGTTTACTACGAGACATGAACGTGACTCGGCGGTTACAGCATAGTTTCATAGCAAACAACACTTCTATGTTATGTGCGTGTGCGTGTTTGTGTTTGCGTACGTGTTTATGTGTGCGTGCGTGTGTGTGTATGTGTGTATGTGTGTGTATGTGTTTGTGTGTGTGTTTAGTATGGGGGTAGTGCGTGTATGTGCGTGTGGGGGTGGGGGGGTTATATGTGTGTGTGTGTGGGGTATGTGAGTGTGTGTGTGTGTGTGTGCTGCAGTAACATGTCAGACATCAATCACAAGATGAACTTACTTTATCGTGCACAAGTCGAATGGTGAGGTTATTGTGAGGAAATGTCTATTTTCAAACAAATAACAGTTTTCCTTATTAAATTGTTAACTACCTGAAATAACCACTTGTCATAAATCAATAATTGAATCCATATTTAGTGTAATATGTTGGTAATTCTGCCTAAAATACTCTGATATTAATTATTGTTATCAACTTTAACTATAAACACTACTTTACGGCAAAGGATGTACAACAAATAATTTTCACAAGCATTATAGTTTTATTTCTGTAATGAAGCAAACTTAAAACCATTTTCTTTATTCTAGTAGTTAAGGTGTCAAATAGCTTGTTATTTATGTATGACTTAGGAAATTAATCCATGAGAAAGTCATCCAGATGAGAGTCATTTGTCATTTTTTTATATAAAACCTTTTGATTTTTAGTAAGTATTTATAATAACATATTTAAGATAAAAAGTTATCTCATATAAAATTGCATTAGGCGAGCAAGTTTCAAATATCCCTACAATCGAAAACAGTTACTTCTGGCTTTTGCAAAATTCCCGCACTTGTTTTTTTTAGTTTCTTTTATTTTTGATATTCTAAGGCTTGTAACCTTTTCTTTTTTATTTATGAATTCATCTACAACTATCTTAAAACTACTTATTCCTAATATATTGTACACAGCTTTCAACACATGAATACTATAGATAAAGTCATAACGTAGTCTTATGGGTTTTATTTTTGGCGAAAATTATTACTAAAAGTAGAAAATTCCTTTGTCATAAAGAAAGTATGAAAAATAGATGGCAATAGATAAATAAACCTATGTGAATCATTCCCCATGTTGCTAATGGTTACGTCCTATAGTGCCAGTAGTTTGTTTTTGAAAACCACTAAATTACGCTACTTGTGTTTAACTGCAGAAAATTTGTATCCCCTTTCTTTCCTCCTTAGCTTTAAATTTATCGAAGTACCTTCAGGGAAGCAGAAGCAATAGTGTTATAACACAAAGTTATTAGAAACAATAAAATAAATGTAACAAATGTTTACCTATAATTTATCTAATGTATGAATATAAGTGTAGTTAATTTTTAAACCTATATTACCAACGTTCGTGTTTGAATATAAATAAAATAAAAAATAATTGCCAAATCAGAAATAAAAAACTGCTTTGCGAGTGAAGGATAGTATTTTATTCTGGTAGTGAGGTCTCGATAACTAGATCGTTATCATCTGACCTACAGCACATAATGGCCTTTATATTTATAACACTTACTGAGTACCTGATGATAATGAATACTTTCAGTAGACAAATTACTACCTTGTGTAAATAAAAAAGTCACACAAAGAGATGAATGAACATTCATACTTGTGTCATTATTTGTTAGGAATACTGAAACAAAAAATGAAATGTTTAATATAAAAACAGTTTCGTACATTAGACAATTAATTTGATAGTATTTTTTAAACATAAACTGACCTGTAAAGTACTGTATGATATAACATAAAGATCATAAACTCCAAAAAATATGAAAACACAGAATTATACAGTTAAAACGTATATACAAATCACAGTATTTCAGATCTGTCTAGTAAAAATTATCATCTTTTATTATGAAATTTCTTGTAATATCTCAGAACCTCCTATTATATATTATATTTTGTACAACTTCTATTGTACAGCGCTATTGTACTGAGTCCACTCTCCCTTAGCTAGAAGCGAATTTCTTTAGGATGTATATGAATTCTTCTTTTGCACCCATCTGGTTTTTGTAGAAAACACCTTTGTACAGCCTTACTTGTTACCATGGATGCGCTAAAATATCATATATAATTCTCTAGGATGATAAATGAATGAAACATTAAAATGATCTGAATTTTAATCAATCACTACTTAAAAAACGAATGTGAAAGGAAAGCGAACGGAACTATAACAGAAGGCAAAAAAAGGGAATAAATAGTATCAAAAATAATAGGCCGCCACCATACACATGAAAATTCCAAGGAAATATGCTTTCTATTTTGCATATGCACAAGCAAACTTAAAATAACGCTTTTTTCATTTCAAATTCGTAATGCTGATGCTGGTAAGTAGATTCCCATCTTACCCATCTCTTGTAATGCTTCATTTATTGCAAGGAATTCCTCTCTTATAATAGCATATACATAGTTGACTAATAAAGAGATTTCTTGCTTAATATTTCAGTTAAAGATTGCTGGGAAAGTTGGCTCAATGGCAATAGTTTTCTTATAAATCTAAACGTTTAGACTCTATTTTCCATTATAACAACAATTATATGTTTCCTACATATTTCGTTTTACAATATGGGAAGAAAAAAATATTGTCTTGTAATACAAAAGTAAGATTGTTAGTATGTTTTAGTACAACACATTGAAAGGATAAATAGGTTCTAAATCGTTCGTTTTAGCAAAGGATACAATACAGCAATATTAGCAATGTTATTTCCATTACAACAATCAAATCGACTAAACTTGATTAGAGATTTGTAGCTATATACATACTTTAAAAAATATTTAGTTGGACCTCAATATATTCTTGAAATTATTGTTCAACATAAACGAAATACAAGAACTATAATTTTATGCCTAATAGTAGAATACAATTTATTTGTATTGTAGAATAAATACCTACTCAAATGCCATGATACTGATTTCCATTTCAGTGCATATTTCAAATACGTTTTATGATTATATCTTTATAAGTGTTTGAACATGTTATTTTTACATAGAAAAAAGTTTCTTGATACAAGTAATCAATATATAAGACTATTGCAACTACGGAGATATATTCACTTGAACAAACAACATTGTTCAAAGGTATTCGCCAGCTGATATATTTGGCACATTCAAGAAGAATCATTACCATAGCATATATAAAGTTCAGTTGGGGTCTTATATGTGATATAGTCACGTTTTTTAATAAAATTCAGCATTTTCATTTGTCGAAAACGTTTTCACTTTATGCATTGTAAAATAAATAGATCCTGTAAATTTATAATTGACTTTTTCATTTATAATAATTTTCAGAAGGTCATTTGCATGTTATACTTTTATTCATGGCAACCGTTTCCCCATCAAGAATATATTTCATTATTATTACTTCACGTTTTGCATTATAAGCAGATTTCTCTATTACATGGTACCAAAGCACGTAAATAGCTTTAACAGAAGTATGACACTATAATGCGACAGAAATAGGACTTCTTGACTCAAATGCAATTAAAAGTAAAAAGTTTGAGAAAATATTCAGAATTTTCAAGTAAAATAAAACATTATTATATTACAAATCTAATCTAACACACACACACACACACACACACACACACACACACACTGCAATGGTACGCGCAAAACGCCCAACCAGAAAGCCGGCCACTACCCCTAAATTTCTTTATTTTCTAGAATTCTCTTTTAAACCCTTTTAAATAAACAATCCCTTTATGTGATACTGCAATTTAGAAGATATGATTTTAATGCCTTGTACATTAAATTAAACAACTGATCTTTCAAAACATAAATTTATCAACAAACTATTATAACCCCTTTAGATAAACGACTGAATTTTTAAAACATAGGAATATCAACAAACAATTATTAACCCTTTAAATTACCAACTGATCTTTTAAAATCATAAGTTTATCAACGAAGAATTTTATGTCTCTTCTTTATCTGGATCTCCTTCCAGAACACATTTCAAACACAACATAACAATATTTTCTATGTCTATAACAATTTAAACAAAATTTCTTATATCTAAATCTGAAATTCGTAATCTAAATATGATTTACTAGACTCACATAATCTTTTTTAAAATATTTAATTCCTATTATCTTTTGTTTAATTTACCTTCTACATAATTTACTTTTACTTTTAATTAAACAAATCTTAACAAATTATAATTTTGTTCCCTTTTTTCTACTTCACTACACCTTATTTTATTTTCAAATAATTTTGTAAACCATTTAATTCATTTTAATTTTAATTAATTCTCAATAATTAATTTTAATTGATGCTCATTATTTATTTTCAATTGATTCTTATTAATTTATTTTAAGTTTTTACCGTCAGTCTAAACTACTATAAAAAGAAACATGTAGCCTACATTCATATAGTCCATATTATTTGGCTCCTTTTGCACAAAATTCATACCATATTTTCTTAACTCATGTTTACATTCCTTTTGTTTTTCTTTAATTATTTATATTTAAAAAGCCTTTAATTTCTAACATTCATCTAATTTCTTTCTTTTCTAAACAACTCTCAAACTTCTATATTGAAATTTCCAAATTACTAACAATTATTTTTATTTTGAAAACTATAAAACTTGTTAGGTGGAGTCCTCCATCTTGTGGTGGGATTTACCCCCACTAGTTTATGTATTAAACAAAAGCATAGCTTGATATATTTGTATCTTTAAAAAAATAATTATTAAATTTATGTTTTTGAAATCTCAATGTTCCCCAAAACTCTTTAATATGATAATTTAATTTAATTAAAACAGAGAGAAGGTAAAATCTCACCTTTCCACTTAGAATCTCTCATCGGGCTAGGCAGATTGACTTGATCTTCTCCCTCAATCAATATATATATATATATATATATATATATATATATATATATATATATATATATATATATATATATATATATATATATGAGTGTGTGTTTCAGTGACTGCTGGTGCCTAGGAAATATGTGGGTTAATGATCGTAAAAATGTTAGTATTTTTTTAATGCACATAAATCGTGTTCGTAAAAATTGAGAAGCTGTTAAAATAGGGATGAACATAATTATTATTATTTTTGTTTTTAGCTATTGATCGCATTTTTGTGGGTTTCATAACTGTTCAACCTACCTAAAACTGCCACTGGGTTACAAATATTTTAACTATAATATGTATATTATATAGTATATTATTACAGATTATACATACAGTATTTAATGAAATAAATACTAAAAATATACATTGTAGAAAAAATTAAATGTAGAATAAAAGATTGCTAAGTTTTTAAAAAATCCCTAGACGTTAAAAAAATTTAATGTACAAGCTAGTGACAAAGGAAGTATAATTTTTCTTTTTATAATTTATTTTTGTGGTTTTTACTCACAAACTCGATGTTACAAAATTATAAAGATGCAAAAATCAAATTCCTTGCTAATGTTACATTATTTTAAACACCGAGTATGTTTGCATGCTATTGATATGTAAGCTTTACTAAGGAGACAGCGAATGCCTACATTAAGTCAAATCTCATGACAATGTTTCCAAACTCTTAGCTAACACTGTAATTAATCATTATTCTTTCCGTATTTAAAGCATATTTGTAAAATCTACAACTGCTATTATTTACAGAAATTGGTTTCGGGAAAAAACGTGTAAGTAACTGCTCAGCCCGATAAGTCATTTATCTTCACTCTTCTCCTAAGCACAAAACAGAAGAGGTAATGATTGATGAAGCCCTTAGGCTTTCGTTAAATAGTTTGGTTAAATATTTCAAAATCAAAACGTTTTCTTTATTAACTTATTAATTTATTGTAAACAAATTTTAATTATTAAGTTGCATCACTATAAAGTATCTTTGGAGGTTTTTAATATTTTCATCTCTAATTATTTATGATATCAACTTCTTTTTAATTAAAATCACAACTAACAGAAAACTATAAACGCGTTACACCTACATAATCTATACCTTTTTTTATCCTAAAAAGAGCTGCTTCGTTCGTTTCTTTTGTTGTAATCTAATATCCTCGCTGTTTATATCTTACGTTGGAAAATAGAATTAATTATGCATATAATTGAACAGTTATTACAATTTAATTTTTTTTTTGTAATTTAAAAGTTTGTATTTCAAATATATATATAATTCATTATTAAAGGAAAACATTTCAAATTCAATAATTGTTTTAGCATACTTATTTCTCATAGCTCTTCGCTATTAAAATAAGCATTAGTATCTTATTTATTGATAAAATAAAATTTTACTGAATTGTTTTTTCTGAATATTCTAATATTTATATTATTCGCGAATAGTTTGAAAAATTTCTAAGCTAAAACAATTCTTGAATTTAAAATAATATTTTTTCATTAGCTTTGTAGTACGAGAAAACGAATCAATAAATTATATATATATATATATATATATATATATATATATATATATATATATATATATATGTATATATATATATATATATATATATATATATATATAAATATATATATATATGTATATATATGTATATATATATATATATATATATATATATATATATATATATATATATATATATATATTGTAACATTTTGGAATAGCAAGTAGGAAAGGCACTATGTCTAATATAATAAAAATATGTGTAAGTAAATTCAAACCAAAAAATAACCAAATTATGAAAAAAAAGAATGTAAACATAACCTAAACTGGGTTGTGAGGAAGAATGCACATGGCAAAATCGGAACATGTAATCACATGTTTAGAACAATAACCACTATAAAAACCATATAATAGAAACAATTTAATATGTAACAGTTTGAAAAGAACACTAAAACCATGTAAATAAAAGTAAAAGCCTTAAAGTATTAAGAAGATACAACATAATAGATTGCACAAATTAACCAAAACAAGATGGGTAACATATTCAGTGAGGTGCGCGTGCATGTGGAGGCAACAGCTGAAAGTTTGAATAGCAATCGGAAAAATAATATTTAAATGCAGTTACCTGC
>JBAIZL010000006.1:12435204-12595204 GCA_036971475.1 Prosapia bicincta | reverse complement strand
ATGAATCACTTTTTGTATTAACCATCGAGAGGGAGCATAGAGTTTAAAACGGGAGAGGCTGCTTGCGGACGTATATTCCGCACAAATACCCTTTAACGGTTTACGATTTTAAGTTTGGAACTTGATAATTAAATACTATATATATATATATATATATATATATATATATATATATATATATATATATATATATATATATATATATATATATATATAAATATACAAATATATATATATGTGTGTGTGTGTGTGTATGTGTATGTGTGTGTGTGTGTGTGTGTGTGTGTGTGTGTGTGTGTGTGTGTGTGTGTGTTGTGTGTGTGTGTGTTTGTGTGTGTGTGTGTGTATGTATGTGTTGTGGAAACAATTATTTTAGTTACTTTATATTAGGTACTTACAATAATTTATATAAAAAAAAGTAGTATAGCCTATCAGTTACAACACCTGTTCTAGAACCCTTAAGGTATATGATAAAGTCAGTTGTTTTGTGAAATCATACGTTATCACTTATTTCTGCGAAAATGGGACGTAGTAATTATTATTATGCAAATCGTGCTACTTTTGTGAAAAGTGTTTCTCCAATACAGAACTAAAATTAAATAATAATTCTGTTAATTATTGAACAAATGTGTAAGAAAACTATTATAACATAAAGTGTTTAACAAATGTATTTCAACTTGTCTGAACGAATCGATATCTCTTTATGTTCTTATAGTTTGCAAACTATGTATAGGGAGAGTGTGAACTGAGTGATATATTTAACTAATTTATCCTATCATTTTAGCCTACTCTATGGAATTCTATTATAGATAGATCATTTGCCTCATAACTAAAACGTAAAAATGTCTTTGTATTTCGATATATAACTACAATTATTACGTAAAATTTAGTTTTTAGCTGCGCTATGGTATACAGAAGGAACATCCACTTTTACACTAGTACACGTAAATGCAATATCCGTTGAGTGTGAAACAATGATAGATTTAAAGGCAAAATAGATTTTGTTACCCTTTTTTCGTTAGCATAAACGTTACCAAACAGCATTAAACATCGTCAATGACGAGTATTATGATCTGTTACTTTATGTTAAATTCGATTTTCAATAACCGTAACATTTATATTTAGAAATTTGAGTTTTTTAAATATTTAGCAAATTTAAAACGATTACTCAATTTTTCTAACCATCGTGTGTGAGCGCACCCAAATGTGCGTGCGTGGGAGTTGTGTGTGTGTGTGTGTGTGAGTCTGTAAATGCGTATGTGAATGTGTGTCTTTACAAGGTGTGAATTCGTTTGTGAATGTGTCCTTACTACATGTGTGAATGATTTGAACCGAACCCGTGCGTTTATTCACAATTCAACGGAAATAGAAGTTATGAGGTTTTTAACTAAGTACTTCAAGCTCACATGGATATTTAGAGATGAGTTACTGATTCCGATATTAACACTGATTATCTTCAAGCGTAATAAAAAACGGAACATCCCGTTTCCTACTGAAGAGGCAATTTCTTTTATTATAAGTGCACAAACAAGTGATATCTGTTTTCAATCTTGCCTTACCTTCTTACTTCCCAAATGTAAGCGTTATGTAGGTTGCGTTCATCCTTTAGTACTGTATGAATGTAAAACCTTTTCTTTCTTACAAACACACATACACAAACACAATCACACTAACACACACATTCACACAAGTGCGCGCTCGTGATTAAATTAACTAGTAATTTTTTTAAAGAATAATTGAAGAAGAGCGTATTCTGCAGTGAGAGGTGAGTTGTGAGAGGGGAATTAGTTAATGTTTTAAGGCACCGACAAGAACACCTGGACAACTTTCAAAACTCACAAGTACAACATTTGTAAATTTCTATGTTATTCAACAAAACAGAAGGATTCTAATAATTAGTCCTATTTTAAATATATAAAACATAATCTTACATCATAATTTATAAAGAAAATTTGCACATTATAGTAGCCGTTTTTTGATAGATACCATTAAGGTGACCTTTGAGAATATAGAAGCAAAGTCAACTAAATGAACCTAAATGGTAGCATCTTGGTAGTTTTTACACTGGTAATTTCCTTGAAAGATTTACATAATATATTAAATATCGTGATTATTTCAGTTAGAGAAAGCTATACCTTTCCCAAAATTTATATATATTTATATTACATTTTGGATATGGTCATTTTCTATTTTTCTAGTATATATTTCTTTTTCTGTTAAAATTGAGAGATATATTTAACAAATGTTTAAATACATAAACTTATCAACAATGTAGTAATGTAATGTAACTGATTGTTGATACAATTAAGGAAGCTATGCTGATGTAAAACTTTTGAAACTCATATACACTCTCTACAGAATGTATTCGTACTGTCACAATTCAAAAACTCAAAACGTACATATCAATACAAATAATTATTTCACTGTTTTATTGTTCTAAATACTACAAAGAAAACATCTATAGAATGATAAACATGCTTCAATAATAACAACACTAAAAAAGGAGGATCTGTATAACATCTAAAACCACACGTATGACGGACAAATACACTCCCAGACAAACACTACAAGCCAGTAATACACAATGTTTCATAGAACAACTGCCCCAGTTTTTACATAGATCAGAGAGAAACCTTACCACACGATACAGGAAACATGAGCCCAAATCTATCTTCGTCACAGACATTCAAGATACACTACATACATACATACATCAATATAGACAATAATCTAAGAGTTCTTCATTACCACAATACAAGAAATAAAACTACTAGATACACAAATACCACAAAATCACATTATATACATAAAATTACACTCGAAATCTAAACCTATACTTAGTTAACTACTATTACATGAACAATAACACACCACAGAAAACCATACACAACAGATGTACACTAATACAATACACCAGAGCACACCAGTGTCTTGCCGTGACTCACAGCATTAAATAATGCACTGGTCTAGTGCGAAACGAATCTGCTGAAAAATATCTAAGGGTGTTTGTTGTTTCCCTAGTAATACCAAAAATTAGTATAAATATAATAATTATTTAATAAAACATAACACCATGATAAAAACAAAACTATATTGTTCAATACGATTTTCGTCGTATTTTAAACAGGTTAAACTATCCCACTTGTTTTGTTTCTATTATTTGACAGTTTCACATATTTTAAATGACAACAGGGTCGGACAGAATAACTAAAACTAAAAAAATATAATTTTAGTTTAATCAATACCACCCGGAAACCAATGTTTGTTCATAATGCCAAACAAGTTTCCGCACTATTTGACCAAGAAGTTTAAAATAACAGACATCTTTGATAAACCATTCGTGAATAATTTTAAGTGGAATACTTAGGCGAAACTCTTTCCGCTCTGTCCCATCATATTAAAAGTTTGGTGTAAAATTGGACAAACTGCAGCTACCATATAACAGTTTTACCTCAACTATGAAATCTTTCTGTTTTATATTTAAAACTATAACTTTTGTGTATGAGATCTATCTTTAGGTTCATCTTTCGTCTAATTCAAAATCTACTACTTTTACACTTGTTTCTGTTTTAAAAAATTGAAGGGTACCATGTCCCTGTTCCGACAAAAACACGATGTGTTTATTTGTGTTTGTATGTAATTGTGTGTGTATGTGTGTGTGTTTAATCTAGGTATGAGTGTTTCAATGCGAGAGAGTGAACTTGTGCATTTCAGTGTGTGTGTGTGTGTGAGAGAGAGAGAGAGACAAGGGAGAGTGAAATATTATATATATATATACAGAGAGAGAGAGAGAGAGAGAGAGAGAAAGAGAGAGAGAGAGTGATAAAATACCAAAGAACGATAATTATAATGTATATTGAATAATGAGATAAATAATTACTGCGATATTCCCACTCTACACAAGTCTCTTCTATTATATGATACGTCTTTATTAATATTTTTCTCTAACACCAGTGATTAAAAACACTGTTTCTATTCTATAAACTCTAATACGGTCATTATTGCAACGATGTTCCAGATCTGTCTTACTTTAGTTGTCGAGATGGTTATTCCAGTTGTTTCATTGGATAATACATATCAAGCATATTCTACATCACCAGTAGATGGTTATATGCTATTACATCTTTTCATATTATGCTAGAACGTTTTTCCGCAGTCATTTTCCATCGCTCTCGTTTTTTCTATTACTTCCCCAATTTCTCGTCCAAAAACAAACACTAATTCATGAAACTATCAAACTAGTTTCGCCAACGATGTCGCTAGAATACTACCAAGCATTGAGGAAGGTGACATCCTCGCTGAGACTAGTCTGTTTGTTTAATGAACAAGTATGTTTGTTTTTACTAAATTAATGTGTAGTGAGATTTAGAGTAAACTATTTAAATTTCTAATGTCATTTTCAATCTGTGATGTTTTATGACAAATGCACTAATAACCCTCTTACTTTCACGTATTCGACAAATATTGATCATTATTTATGACTTTATTCTAAATAGAGGTGCATAATAATAGCGAATTAAAAATATGTTCAGTTTAAAATAGTTTCAAAAGTTTTTTTAGAAACTGAGACTTAACCTACAAAACAGTGACATTACTTCCGCTATGAAGATAAAACTTTGTTTCTTAGTTAGCACAACTTTTGTTTTATCCTTCAAAGAGTGTGCTTAATTGTTCAGAAGTTTGTTACTTGAAGTATAAAAGAAGATAATTTATCATGTTGTTTTCTTTACTTTCAAAGTGTTAAACGATCTATTATGAAGTGTAAGATTTCACCAATAAACAAATAACGCACGACGATAATATTAAAACATATTTCATTTAATATTTTCTAACATAATAAAAGGACCAATATATATTTTTAAAATAAACCTGATGAATAATGTTTTAAAATAGGTATAATCTAGAAAATTTTGGTTATCCATAGTTTTTTTTCTTTTATTCGAGCAAGCTCAAATCTTTATATTTTATAACATATTAAGGAATATAAATAATTTTGTAGGTTTTTTCGGTTTTAACTGAAAACATTTATAAATTTGTTATTTATCAATGTATGTTGGTTGCAATCAGTAAATATTTATTGGTACTTTATGGAACAATCACTAACGATTATGAGTGGTATTAAAAACGGCATGAAGAATACTTAATGGATTTTCTCTTCGTTTTTCATTGCCCATCTAAACAATTTTTAATTTTTACTCTGCAGGAAAAATGTTTGTTGTAAGTCTGAGTCATAACACCATATTAGTTCGCCACGTGCCTGTAACAATGCCTAACAACTGGATGCAATTCTTTCCTCTATAAAGATATAATGATTTTATTATTTCCTTATCATTTATATAATAACTTTAAAATGGTGAATAGTGAATAAAATAGGTTTACCGTAATCTACACCATGCCATTTCATCGGAAGGTTGGCAAAGGTTCTTTTATGCTTAACCAAATCTATTTTATAGATTAATAAAAGCTACAACCCTATATGACGATTATTGTGGTGATAATGTAGTTTGTCAATTCAGTGGGAACAATGCATTATAAATCTAATTGCTAAATCAAAATATATTTTGATTATCAAAAATATTTTGTTGTCCCTAAGACTATTTTTACACTTTGGTGGACAATTAAAATCATATTTTGCTTTTTCGTTTTCAAAACATATTTTAATTATTTTTATAAACTCAAAACTAATTTGAAACATCCATAATAAAAGTAGGTAGAACTATATGCTATATTTATCCAGCTATTGTTTAGTGATTTCAATCTTGATTAATCATTTCTATTTTCGTTGTATAATTAATGTTTGCTAAAGTTGGTTTTTATTGTGCTTAAACAGTTTTCATTTACATACATGTACAATGAATATAACATATAATTAAAAAGGGAAAAGGAAAGAGACACAATTAAATCTAACTAACTATTGTTTTCGTTAGTCAAAACTATTCTTTATTAAATACAGGTTTAATAATTTTTACAATTTTCAACTCATATCTTTTTCAATTTTTTTTAAAATTTTAGTGAAATTAAACTAGTATGTTGCACATTTAAAACAATAAAATTAATAAACTTGAATAAACTTGTAAAATTTACGATTAAATATGAAAATTGACGTCTAATGGACAGATTACTGTCGTAAAAATACTTTAAAACAATCTCAATGCCTCAAAGAAACTCAATAATAACACTAATATCTAAATTTCATTTCCATAAACTACACATTTATTATTAGAGAAACCTTGGTTGTCATCTGCTTCATTTTTCTGCTTTGAATTTTACATAAATCAACAGTGACTTCTTATCTCTCCACTCACACACGCACGCAAACACGCACACACATACACTCACACACACACACACACACACACACACACACACACACACACACACACACACACACACACACACACACACAATGACTGTAATGAGTGTAAATTAAGAATTTAAGAGTTAAAGTGGAAATTTAAAAATAAATAAAATAATAAATTTTAATTTTTCATAATAATTATAAATATAAATATAAATACAGATCAATAATCAGCTATTTCAAGTTTTATAGAGTAAAGCCCTATTTTTAAAGGGGGAGTTTTCTTTTTAATTGATTTGACGGAAATAAATGAAGCGACAAAGAAAATGATAGAAAAGTCAAAACTCATGTAGATAGTTCATCGGTATTTATAAATGTGCAAAAAAACAATTATGAAGAATATCAAAAATAAATAAATCGACAGCATTCAAGATTTCAAAAGTTATTACCAGATTTAAATGTGTGTACTAAAATAAAGATGCCAACAACTACCGTAAACCATGACGTACAGAATCACGCGATAGGGGTAGGAGCAAACCCTACTACGACACTTTATAACATATCTGCTGATTGGATCAGAGACCAGAGGCGAGTTTCAGGGAAATGGAGAAGGTGTTTGAAACCGAAGGGGAAAATAGTTAGTCTTGAAGTGTCGTCAACGCTAGACGCAGTTTTTGCCTCATTTTGTTTTCAATGATTTAAAAGTGTTATATTCTAACATTATTAGCTACATGTTGGGAAAAGGAGGCTGCAAAATGCAACTATGTGATTTCCAAGCCTATTTTAGGGATTTCGGTACTAAATTTGGCTAATTCCAAACAAAATGTGGTGCACTTCAAATAGATCAAAAAATGGAGGATTCCAACGTTTAAATAGCCTACGGTAAATTGCTTTTAGAAGACAGTGACAATAAAATTTGCCAAAATAAATTTTAAAACTGTTATATGTGAAAACAATAAAAATTAAACATCAAGATTTCAAGAAAAGGTTTTTAAATCGAGAATAAAATAAGTGAAACCCTTTTAGAAAAGCAGGGATAAGGACTGTTAGCTTTTACAAAATTGAATTCGCAGTGACCTGTGACAAAGGACCGAGCTAAAGAAAGAAGACCAGGGGGAGAATCTTCACGCCACAGTATCTGGACAGCGCAAAACTATAATGAATCTAGTAGGACCCAGAAAATTTCACGAATTAAAAGGTAGTTGCTTTCTTCTTATTAAAATCTATAATTTTGTAAATTCACCTAATTTTGAAAAAAAATCATAATTCAATGAATTCTTTTTTGTAAAAAAAATTTTTTTTAATAAACTTTGTTATAATGATATTGGCATTATTTATGTTAGAAGTGAAAAAAACCTGAAGTCATCAAAGTCAAAATGGCATCAATATTGGCAAATGGCGGCATAATGTCTTACATTATTGTAATTTTCATTCCTGATGATGTTGGTACTGTTTACCAACGGAAAGCTTTGGATATAAATTAATAAATATTCTTGTATTTGAATAACCTATATTGTTTTAATATACTATATATGTTATAATATATATACTATAATATGTATTCTTGTGTATTAATAAAGAAATAAAACCATTTAGAAATACAAGAATAATTTATTGAACTTACAATTCAAACACTACCAACATCCTCAGGAATACTAGAAATTTAACATCAACCATACATTTGCAAACTAGATGCAACAAACAGCGTTGCCAAATTTATTACAATGTTGTCAAACTATTTCCTTACTGCCCCAACATTACAAACACTCAATATAGTAACAAATTTAGATTTTATTTGTATTTGTTCATTTAATAACTTATTATTAGTATTATATTTATGTATTTCTAAAGCTTTATAAATATTCATTCTCAGGCCTTTGATAATTCCTTTTACAAGTATAATATTATCTATATTAGGAAATATGTTATTTTTTTTAATACAATGACTAGCAAAATTTGATTTATAAATTTCACTCTTGTTATATGCATTGAAATGCTCTTTATATCTATCTTTAAGTTTTTTCTTAGTTTATCCTATATAAACTTTATTACAATAATCACATTCTAATTTATGTACACCGTTTTTTTTCATGAATATTATTAATTTTATTATTATTTTTAATTATATTTATTTATCTACTATTGGCATTATATGCGAATTTGATATTACTACCGTTAAACAATTTTGTAATAATTTCATTACCAAAAAATGTAAACGAAGTCCATATGACATTTTCATCATTATTTTTGTAAATTAAATTATTAAAATACTTTGTTTCTTTAATATATTAGAATTAAGTTTATCAACAGCTTTTTTTATAGCCATTCTCAATCGCAAAATGACAAATAATGTTTTTCTCTCTAATTATGTTTTCATTACTCATGGGTATTTTATGTAATCTATATAATAAATTGTATAAAGCAGCCATTTTTTTTATTATATGGGTGATTACAAATCTTAGGAATTATTTGGTTAGTTTGTGCCGGTTTACGATATATGTTATACTCAAATTCATTATTATGATTTGTTATATGTCTTGTGTATTAATAAAGAACACAATTAAAAATACAAATACAAGAATTATATTTGAATTTACAATACAAAGCTTTTCGTTTGGCTAACAGTACCAAAATCATCAGGAATATTACAGTATATATACATATATATATATATATATATATATATATATATATATATATATATATATATATAGAGAGAGAGAGAGAGAGAGAGAGAGAGATAGGTAGTTAGATATAAATAGATAGATAAACAATGGGGTTCTTGTTAAACAAATAAAGAGGTCAAAATTATTAAATAAATGTCTCAGGGTTTTATATGTTACCGTACATATGATTAAGGAACTGTGAAGGTTTGTTTGGATACTAAAATAGAAGAATTAAGACTTTAGCTAGTTTCGCATAGGTAAAGATATACAAATTTATATAGAGAGTTGGAAGTGAAATTGGTTTGAAATTAGCAAATTAAAATTTGTATAAATAAATATCAGAAAACTTAATAATTTGTGTGGAAGAAATTCTCGATTTACAGAAAGTAAATAAATATTGTTGGTAAACAAACAACATTATTAGTGTAGGATAACTGTTTTGTCTGTTTCAAGGATTTGTAATTTACTAACATGAAGGGTTTTATATATGCATAATATTTAAAACGTCTACAATCATAGGCAATTCCAATTATGGAAATATTGTTTTATATATAAAGTCTACATGTTGGACGGGAGTTTTATACTATACTAATACTCATAAGAGAGAGTCATACGTTACAGTATTATGAATCCTACTTTGACTACCAATGCGCTAGCACTCGTTACAAGATGATGATCTGGAGTTCTAAATGGCTCATATTTATGATAAAACGTAAAGCATGGGCATCTATGTCAGTATTTATTAAAACACCGATATGGTAATATAATAACATATAAGTAGTGTCCATGCTACAGTTGTTTAATCTCCGCGATAATTACATCCACAACAACATCGCAACACCTAATAAATAGTGTAAAATCTTTCTGGTCCACAGTTTATTACTTTTAAAATAAGATTTACATATTAAACATAAATAATATAATAAATAGACGTTTACCAAAAAATATCAAATTTTTATATTATTTCAGATTTCAAATATTTGAATGTGTGTTCTTGATGGAAAGGCAGCGTCATGAAAGTATTTTAAGAATTAGTACTTTTTGTTATATTATAACATAATAACGTTGTAATGACTAGGAGTAATTGTGGAGTATTTTTTAATTAAGATTTAATAAAAACTCCTAAGCCACAAAAACTTTGTATTTATGTCCTCATGTACATTACGATTGCGAAGCAATCTTCTTTAGTGGAAATAACTACAAGACTAACCGGTAGTGCACGAGTTGGTAACAAACTACATATATAATAACAATATTTTGGTCATGCCTTTAAAAAATATTAAAATTGACTAAAATGATAGCCTACATAGACTAAAAAACATACCCATGAACAACGAAGAAAAAATAAACCAACTCTACACAATAAAATTGATAATCTATAGAAACGGATGCATACACATCCTGATTGACAACTGAAGGCACAAAAATAAAACCCACATATCACAACAAAAAAGAACAATAACAAACACAAAAACTATATATAACAATAACATATTACGACAACACATCAGAAAAAATAGCTTTCTCGTTCCGCAAACAATAAAAACAAGAATTTAAAACATCCTACTTAATTAAAAAAAAAAAAAACTACACAGTACAAAAACACAATAGAATCAACACGACAGGGTAGGAGTATACAAGGTTTACTCCTTGCTGTACAAGGTATTTGCAACAACTGCCACAGATTTTACATAGGTAAAACCAAAAGAATCATTACCAAACGATACAAAAATTCATAAAAGAAATACAAAACACAAAATCCAAGTGAACCTTGGCCATTCACGTACAAAACCCACTCCATACACCATTAAAGACACTAATTTTAAAATCATACACTATATCAAAAAAGCAAACTAACCACAATAGAAAACTATGCTATAAACAAAAACCACAAAAGGTATCCACAACACCTTCTAAACGACAAAAGACACTCACAATCGAATACTATATTTGAACACATAATTCACAACTATTCCATGAACAATAATACACCACAGAACACCAATACACCATAAACTCACAGCACCACAACTCACCTGGGCAACAGTCTTGTCCATGTTTCACAGCATCGAACATTTCACTGACCTATTGCGAATCGCGGCTCCTACAAAATATCGGTAAGTAGTGTTTTTTCCAAGTGATACCAAGTGTGTAAAATATAACAACTTTGAAATGACAGCAAGTTTTGTGGTGTATCTTTTTTTTATAATGTACTAAAACTTCTTAAACAACAAAACTTTGCTATTATGTTCTTTGTACATTTCGATAGGAAAGCAATCATCTATAGAGACAATTACTACAAAACTAACTTGTAGTACCAGCGATACTAAATAGCTACAAGTGTTACTATTGTAATTTCCTCTGAAGATGATTGTTTTGCAGTCGAAATGTAAATCAGGACATAAATACAAAGTTTTGTAGTTTAAAACATTTTGTTAATTTTTAATTATAATAAAGTTGTGCATAATTTAAATCACTGAACTCTTTTTATCATTTTGTTAAAAAAAATATTTTCACTGAATATCTACAATGCAATCGTAGTATATAAACGATATCAGTGACACAACTGCATTGATTGTTTATGTTTAAATCTTGAGCATGGTTTTACTAAACAATTCTAACATTTTGTTTTAAAGGAAATTGTTAAGCCCAGGCCACATAAAACCGTAGTTGAGATTAATTCGAAATCCGCTGCAATTTTACTTCGTTAAGGCTCTGCGTGATTTATTCTTGTAATCCAAAGCACCTATTCAATTTCACTAATTTGTTTGATGTTTTATTCTCAGTTGCCGAAAGTAGTGAAGTAAATCACTCTTTATTAGAAAAATACGATTAAAATATTAATGTCTAAAATAGTAACCTCATTCTATTTAGGTAAATTGTTAACGTTAAAGCATTACGTTATGCAGTAAGAATCTATAAAATAGTTAAAATTATTCTCTAGAACATCAAATTACAGTTGTTGTTTCATTTTTATGAGCAGGACACATTTATTTATAAATGATTATTATAACTTCACTGTAGAATATTTACAATAGAAGCGAACATTCTATTCCCATTGTAAGAATAAGAATTAAACTACCGCTAAGTAACAACATTGATATAGCATAGATTATACATGTTACAATAATTTTTATTTTCTGTTAATGTATTTAGTATACTTTTTCAAACAAACTGCAAGATTTTCTTTAAAAGCATTTTATAATTGTAAAACTTGAAAACATAGCTCTATTTTAACTTCTATATGTTTCAAAGTCATTGATTTCAATTGACGACGATGTTGGGCAAGTTGTAATGAATTATATTGTTAATTGATGTTCAACAATATGTGTGAGTTGATTGCGCATTCGAAGCCTAAATGTTAACCTTCTTTATTAGGAAACATGTAAATGTTATTTCTTGTACATATTTAATTTGTAATTTGTTTTTATTTACAGGATAAATATTCGTTGAGTTAAAATTTTTATAGAAACATTTTCTATCCGAAAATAAATGAAGAAAACTTGACCTTTGATTGTTTTTCAGATTACTATACACAATTTACTTTTAATTATTGTTTACACTAATGCTTATAATTATACTCTTATTATCCCTGTAACTCCTTTATTTCCTAATATTGCTTTATTATTGTTGAAAGAAATCTATATTTGTATAAATTAAGTAATAACCTAACAGAAAAATATTCTGTAAATATTCTACATAATAATTATTGTGCCGTAAAACATTATAACGCAAATCAAAAGAAATAGGTTATGTGAAACAAAAGTGTTAATGTTGTTTAGAATACAAAATCTTTAATAATTTAAAATATAATTGCATTTAAATAAAATACAATTTAATGAAAATGAAATAAATAGCTCACAATCTAAATCAAATGGTAAAATTAAAGGAGAAAGTAACAACAAAATCCAATATTTCTACCTAGTAATTAACAAATAGAATATTGATTACTGAAAAATAAAATATATTTTAGTAATATAAAAGCAAAGATATAAATATAACAACTATTTTGGATAAAATGAATAAAATTAATAATAAAATCAAATTTACTTATGAACATATTGTTGAAGTGGATAAATCAACGACCACATTAGTCATCAATACACGTGATTAAAGGGCTTTAGCATATTATTAAAATAAAACATTTAGTTCTTTTTATAGTAAATTCCTATTTAAGACGACAAAGACAAATTTTATTTTGTATTCTTTTGTATATATATATATATATATATATATATATATATATATATAAAATACGTTTTCTTGTTTAATAATTTAAAACAACATAGGTTATTCAAATACAAGAATAATATTCTTGTATTTGAATAGCCTATGTTGTTTTAATATATATATTTATATATATGCCAGAATAACAATATTAGGTGGCAAAATGGAAAGCGAATGTCCTTGAATTTTTTCTATTTTTCTGCTATGTATAGTGTGGACTATTATTTTTGTTTGTTGCTATTCATACGCTTTCTTCATTTTGTCACTTGCAATAAGTTGTAGCTTCTCTTTCCTTTCGCATTGCCAGCTTGTAAAGTAATGTTCGACTCCGTTAATCTAGTTTGTTTGTTGATTTTATTATTTTCATTCATTTTTAATACTCAAGTATTATTTATGAAATTCTGTGGTATCAGAGGTCAACAAGGAAAATTTTAATTTTCATACAAGGGCAAATAACATAAATAGAGTAATATAACCTTTGTCATAAAGAAACTGTTCTACCACATAGCTTATAGCATAAAATCTTCTGTTTTATGAAGTAATAAGTTATCACTTATTTTCAGCAAGTAGAACGAAATAAATGTATTGCATACCTAGATACTTTGGTGAAACGTTTTCCCTCATATAAAACTAAAATTATTTTACTATATTTATTCAATGAGTTATTTTTTAGTACAACTCTATTATCCTTGACATCCTTTACAAGTTTAATAAATGTATTTGAACTTGAGTGGATGAATAACAAATATTTTATTATTGTTTAAAAATTTCAACAAGATATATACAAATATTGAACACGGAGAGTGGGTACTATTAGAAGGATTTGAATAAAACATGTTTTCACCTAAAATATTATTCAAAACATCTTGTTCGATAAGGAATATTTCTGTAAAAGTACTGCAATTGATGAATTTTCAAATAGGAAAACGTTGGTTTAGGTACAACGTACCATGAATGCACTTCAGAGCCATAATCAATAAAAGAGAAATTCGATACTGAGCATTCAGTGTTTTCGAAAATTGAGATAAACATTTGTGGTAAGTAAGTAGATTGAATTTAATTCAATTTTTTTAATTTCTATCTTATACCTATTGTATCAGTCATTAGAAAATGCGAATAAGTAAGGCAATGCATAGTCCTATTCAGTACATCATGATTAGATTTATACATCATATTATATGCATAAGTTTATGTTTTGATAGCAATAGTTTGCGTGTTAATTGTTTCTGTGTTATCGCATTTTCCGTCTTTTTCGTAAACAAAAATTTAACGACTTAATTTTGTTTTATAAAATCTAGAGTCATTACATGATTGGTGTTTATGTTCTATATTTTATGATAATAATGACCATGAGTATGATTGTCACCCTATAATATCGCTTGTTTTTATTCGAACATTTATTTATAAAGATTTTTATTAAAATGAGTAATCTTACTATAGTAATTTTATTTTGTTTACTGATTAGATAAATAAGACACATAGAAACACAACATAGAATAGAAAAAACGAAAAAGTTGTCAGAAAACAGAGAATTTTAAATCAGATAAAATATAAGAGCTAAACACACGTAATGACATTCACAGGAGAAGGATAAGGGGATCTTGTTGGGGGATTAACTATTTCCTTGGCGCCTGTTTAATTGTCTTGTTTACATCTAACTGGCATGTACGTGCTGAAACTTATGGTCGTGGCCGATCAATTGTAAGGGCCTTGGGTGAGTAAACCTCAACGTTTTAGTGTAAAAGTTGTGTATGAGAAGTAACATTTATTTTAAATTAATTTCATAACTCTAATTCTTCGCTGTACAATATATAATATATTAAAATGAAAATATAAATGCCATTATGATCGAATAGTTACCAAAAGATAGTTTAATTATGTCATACGTGGAATGTTTCTGTAGTGAAAAAGAATAAATAAATCATAATGGAATTCAATACGACCTAAAATGCTTTATTGTATTATATCCTTTTTATTGTATGATGTATAGAGGTTTAACATCTAAACAGTTTTTGTTTCATTTGTTTATTTGTGTTTAAACGTTTCTCCGTATGTGCTTAGAATTAGAGGAATTCGGGGCTATTTTAGCATTATAGAATTTTAAAAAAATAATAACATTTGTTTCGACTATTTGTATAAGCTATTTGTTTATTTTTAATAATTCACACTCAAATACATTATGAAGTGAATAATATAGATATATTGTTTTATTCAATTGTCTTCTGAATATCAGTTAAATTTAATTATTATTATTATATACTATACTTCTTATATACATTGTTCCAAGCAAAACATAACCTAATCAAAACATAATTCCAGATCCATTCTAAGGTAACTGTTTACTTTCACCACGTAAGCAATTTAGGGCGAACAATTTTACTTCCCGACGCAGAAAGTCATCACGAGCCCTAACAACCGAATAAAAACTTTCGCTGATGTCCCAAATTATTTCAATTAAAAAAAAAATCATATATGTAAACCACCATCTCCTTCACGATCACCTTAAACGATACAATGCCAACTGTTTTCCTTTAAACTAGTATATTCCTTCAAAAAGTATTTACACTTTTTTGTATTAACACGGAAAGCTAATTTCATCATATTATAGTCTGGACTACGTTTTTTGACGCGCAATACCAACACCGCACTGTACTATTGCTATGAGTTTCTACATCAGCGGGTAAGATTTTTCGGCTTATTTTATATCTTACAAGTGTAGATATGTTTGGTATATATGAATATAGGTATATGGTAATGTTGTATAAAATTACAGCCAAATCTACCATAACTGCACAATTTATAGCTATATTTTAACATAGGAATAAGGTAATGCTGTATAATATTAGAACAAAATCTAACCTAACTGGATTCTTTATAGGTATATTTTAATATACACATATAGTAATATTATATCAAATAACCAAATTTATCCTAACTGGTAAGTTTATATGTATATTTTAATACAGGTATATTGTAATATTGTATAAAATTACAACCAAATCTATTATAACTGGATACTTATCGGTATAATATATTATAAGTATATATTATTTGTGTATAAAATTACAACTAAATCTATCCTAACTGGATACTTGATAGGTATATTTTAATATTGGTATAAAGTAATGTTTTATAAAACATTAAAGTATTTCAACTATATTTATCCTACCGGATACTTCATAGGGTATGTCTAGGCGTAGAACGTTGCGTTGTTATTACTACGCACCCAAATACGTAGTCTCTACTAAAATGTGATAAAAAATATCCTTCCGTGTTAATAGAAAAAAAATACATAATTACGTAAATAACTTTCATGGCATTTTGTAGTTTCAAGGAAAATAATCAAGGCAAAACATTGATATTGTAAAGTACTAGGCGATCTTGGAGGGGTGTGAATAGAATAGTTTTTTCCGCAATTGTAATTGTTTGGGACGTCAGGGAAAGCTGTTTTCTGGTATTCGTTACGAGTTTCTGCATCCGCCTGTAATATATTGGGTCCGAAATCTCTTACGTCGTTATAGTAAACTACTACATATTCTCATAACCCGCTTTCTTAAATTCGTTTTTAAATTTTGAAAACAAATAACCATTTCTTCTTTTTACACGTTAGATCCAATCTCAAATATGTATAACAATAATACTAAGTCAAAAGAAATTACATAAAAGTATCAAGGAAACAGTATGTTTTCTTCTATAGGAGTCATAAATCTAACGATCAATGAAATGATCTAATACTAAGTGAAGTAGAAATTATTCTCTTTAGATAATTAAGAATAACTGCGTTAACCAGTTAAAATTTGTCGCATACAATGTCCTTAGTGTATAGAATCTAATTAAACTTTCCTTGCTGTTGTACCTTGATACGGCGTTCCTGCATCTGCATTGCTGTATGTCGGTAAAGAACTTTAAGTAGTGGATAAAAATTGTTACGTTTTCATACTAGAACTTATTTACTTTAATATTTGTTTAAAGCTATATTACTTTTACAATTATATTTTTTTCCAAAATCCTATTAATGTATTTCCTTTGATATAGTTGAAACTAGAACTCACTATGAGACTCAGTGCGTCACCGAGAAGTTTACTCAAAATTATTGCACTCGTTACATAATACCTCAAAGTGTATAATTGTAGCTAATCGGTGTAACTTTCTAAGAAATAATATTGTGTAATAAATAAAGAAATTCAAACACAGGAAATATTTAAAATTACTATTACATTTACTTTAACAAAAACTTTAATATTTATTGTATACCTATATAGTACAATATTGTAAGGGCTATATAGTCATTTTGTCAGTAATTTTGTCACCTGAAAAGATACATATAAGCATGAACCATTATAACATACATAAGATCTTACCATGTGGCACTCTTAACAGATGATCCAGGTTGGGCCGTGCAAAATATGAACCTACATAATTTGTTTGACCTTTTTATAAGCTCCTGTGTTACATTTAAGCAGCATCTGCTAGTGGTACTTCTTCCTGCACTTTGAACTTACTTTTAACGTAGCTCAAATATTTTAAATAAATTTACTCTCAGGAGGAAACTCTTCTGTATTTATTTTATTCCATTTATTATGTTATGAATTTAAATACAATTGATAAACAACTTTGCAACTATTAATTAAACATGTTAGAAAAAAACGTTTAGTTGTTATTTAATAACTATCACCGGATGTTTTGAAATATATTTAAAAGATTTTGTATAATAATTTTCATTACAAAAAGTATGCAAATTAATAAAATTATACAATTTTTGAGATCTAATGCCTTTGTAAATATGCAGAAAGTTATTTTAAAACTACATATTCATTCATTGATTCTTGAAAACTAAATTGAAATTTTATTTTGAATTTTCCCAGTATATCATAAGTTAATTATTTTTATAGCTTTATACTCTAGAATTAAATTTCCTTAAAGGTTATTATAACATTCTGTTGTGTTATTAGTAATTTTATATTTTCAGTATCAACATGTTAACATAATAACACGGTAACATATTTACCAATATTACCTGAAATTATTAGCCCTACTCATATTTAATATTTTAAATTATTTAAAATTTTGCAACCACTCTTTACTATTTTAACCATTATAAAAATTACCTGGTTTATAATTGAAATCACTGTAATAAAACTAAAAAACTAGTATTTTGTGGTTTGCTTCATGATTAGGCCGGTTTAGAGACTTTATTACGAAAAATGAATAATTTACACGCACAAAACGTCCGTTTGGAAAACTGAGTTATTTCATCTGATTTTAGTGAATTTACACACTTTAATATTACATTTAGGAAAATATTTTACTATTTTAAAAATATTTAACAATTTTAGAATGTTTATTTCTTTATGAATAAAAATTATGAATTACATTTTCTGAAAAGTTTGTTAAATTCTAACAAATAAATCTGACTTTATAATATGACTGGCCAAAAGTCTTACTTCTTCGGTTCCTGGCGCTTAGTTCTTGTTCAGGGAGTGGTCTTCTGTCTTCCTCCCTGGAACCTGTGGATTTTTCGGACACCAAAATCATGGGAAGTCGTTTCGATTTGAGTTACATTTCCTAGGAAATGGAACTACCAAAAAACGACTTATAGCTTGCGATGTAAATTTAACGATAGAAACGTTCTTGTAGACGCCATCTGGCCTGTTGTCTTTTTTGTGTAGCTGAAAATCGGGATAGTTTCTTTCTGCACTTGTAAATTATTAAATATTCCGACTCCTTTAAAAACCCTTGCGATTTGATATGTATTGCCTTCGCCGCACTTCCCACTCCATCCGCTTAGTTTTCTAACTCTGATAGCTTATTTTCGTGTCTTAGATGGTTTCTCCCTTTCATGAACCAGCTTGATTGAAGTACGTTATCGTTCTTTTAGTTCTTAAAATGTCTGTTTCAGTTATTTCTGCTGTAATTTGTTATTTACTGAAGTTTTACGGTTTATGAATACACTCTTGATTTGTTTACACTTTAACTTTAGAAATGTAATTAGTTATTGTAGGGGATCCGGTGCACTGGATAGAATGTGTAGTTATGTTCTTGCACTTAATTAACGGTTTGTGAAATTTATTTGTTAATTACAATTTGTATTGTTGACTATAAGATTTTAGCGTCTCCACTTTGTTTTTTCTATGCTTTGTTTTATTTTCCCTCCATACAAAAATGTAAACACTTGGTCGTTACATTTTAATCTTTTATATTTCTATTTTATTTTTAGATTGTGTTTGTGTGTGTGTATGTATGTGTGTTTGTTTTTGTGTGTGTGTGTGTGAGTGGGAGAGAGAGAAAGAGAGAGAGAGAGAGAGCATGCACACATAAATTGTGAATGTATTACGATATTCATGACTACAAATATTTCTCCACAAGTGAAATTCGTACAAATTGCTGCAATCTTTTCGCCAATCACGTTTTCGATAGCATATACGATGTTTTTTTTTTTTTTAAATTAAACTCCTTGATGAAATTTGGTTAATATTTTAAACAACATTCCCGTTAAGTAGCTTGATAAAGGGCTCCCACACTTCCTATTAAGGTAACACTTCAAACTTAAAATTCTAATCCTGATATTTACATTGCAAAACCCGTATCGTTCAGGTAAGAAAAAAAAAATATAAAATTTGTTGGGGCATAACAATATTCCTCATCACCTCATGTGAAATGTGTGTGTTGCAATGGACCGGCCCCCTCAAAAGCTCCGCCGTCAACCCTACCGTTGACCAGCACGCGAGCGCAAGGCCGACCACCAAACGCCCATTGCAGAGCAAGAATTTTGAAACGAGCCGCTCACAGCAAAAGCCACGAACGCTGTGCAGTGCTCGCCAAAATCTGCCAGAGAACAAGTCACTGGACTTAAAAAAGAAAAAACCTAACTTGCTGCGGATTTTACCCTTAACGGGTAAGTCATCCCGTGGGAGGGGTTCTTTTGAAAGACATCTAAACGGCGAAATGACCATATCAGTTGTAGGAGAGTGTAAGAAACTTGTTTAAAAGAATACTCAGTTTGTTTGCAAGTTAGTTAAAAAATATTTATTTTTTAATTTTAAAATTTAAAATTTAAATTTACATCGCAAAGTCTGTAACTTCTTTGACTTAAAATATCTTTTGTGTTGGTTCTCACACAGTTAAGAAACCATACTCTGCTTATTCTATTTGACATTAAAGTTTAAATTAAGATTTTACGATTTTAGTTTGCTTACAATCGGAATATACCAAAGCGTAAAACTTTGCTCTACTTAACGTTCAATCTTACTTCTCAAAATATAACCCTTTCCAACCTGAAGTTCTTGTTCTTATCATCTAATTAAAAATTCTCTTTTCCCTTAAGTGACTATTTTAACAACCCTTGACTGCTTGTCCTAATTTTATTTCAGTATCCCAGGTTATTAACCATGAAATTTTAATTGTCAATATTTGGTTTTGTTTACTTAAATTTTTACTTAAAATTTAATTGTTACAGTTTACAAATTTTCGTTTTAACCTTTTTGATTCAAGCAAAGCCTTACTCTTCAGTACACTCCGAAAGCTCCCTAACCTTCACATTTTGTTCAAATAGTTAAAATTTCTAAACACACTACTTTTTTATGGCAACATTCTACATAGCCATGTAAGTGATAAAATCTTTCCTATATCTCTATCAATTTTAAATGACCTTTTAAAGTTTAATTTCTATTTGCTTTAGCAGGTAAAGTTTTACTAAATTTTACCAAACAACCTAAAAACAATGTCATAAATTATATCAGATTATATAAAAACCAATTATCAAGCACATACTGAAACACAAATTACATATAAAACATATAGGCATATCTTCCAATAGATTATCAAAATATTTACTGAACAACAAATCATAATTAATAAAAATTGTTAAAACATCTGCTGAATAAATTCAAACACCTTCCCAATTGAAATTACAATACTTAAATACATATTTTAATTAAAACGTTTACTGAAACATAGTTAAAACCTTTTTAAACATATCCTCAATCATTTACAAAATCTACAAATCTATTAAAATTTATTTAACCCTTTTTATAGAAAATATTTAACCCTCTGGTTACTACTTGATTAACCCTTTCGCCATGAAATCCACATAATGAAATTTATTAATATTTATTGAAGCATAGTTAAACCCCTTTAAACTGATCCTTGATCATTTACAAAGAAATTTACAAATTTACTAAAATTTATTTAACCCGTTTACTAGAAAATATTTAACCCTTTGGTTACTATCAATTTAACCCCTTTGCATGAGAATCATAAATACAGAAATTTATTTAAATTTATTTAAAATTTATCAATGCAATTTCTGAAGGAAATTGATATTCAATAAATTTTGAGTAACCTTTGCTAAATGGTTACTAACCCCTTTGCCTAAATTATATAACTTATATTTAAACCAATTTGCAAAAATTTCCTTTTTCCTTTTAAGTTTCCCTATCACCAACATATTATTTTACATACATATAAATCATGAAATAAACAAAATACAGTTATAATTCATAAAAGATAAAACTTATTTTAATATATTAGCTAGCCCCACTCACAATTTTAAAATCTCTGGTTTAACTTAACCATTTGGTTGCACTTTTAAAATATTTAAAATCTACACATATCGAAATCATAACCCTTTATTTTTACTCAAACCTTGGTTTGATTCAATTTATTTAATACCCATATATAATTTCACCCTTTTCTAAATAAAATCAACAGTTTAAATTAAATAGCTTCAATTAATGATATAACCCTTGTGTTGGAGTCAGCTTTGGTAGATTAAACAGCTCCAGTATCGAATTCAATCAGCCTGTGCCTTGTCTATTCGATAGCTCAATCTATGGTTTATCGTCGATAGTTTAAGACCACGTTGTCCCTTGGCGCGCGCCTAATCCCCACCCTAGCACAGTCCCCTCACCCCCAGTCTTTTGCTGGCCGTAGACAGACCAGCACGTCCGTTGCGGGTTCTAACTTTATTTCGCCAACCTCGTGGACGTTAAGTTTGCCCCGCGTATGTCTAAATGTAAGTGTTTCGTATTGTATTTGCTTTATATGCTCGTTAACCGCGAAAGTGTACATTATTTAGTCCAAGTGCCGTGTTCGAATGCGCCTTAACCTCGCCGTTACAAGCCGCCGTTACGGAGTCGCTCGCAATTATTTAAAGACTTATTTCAATTGTGAATAGTATGAGAATTGAACTCCGTTTTATTAAGTTTTACAGCACGAGCCGTCTGACGATCACCACTTCACCCAGGGCCCTGCTGCAGAAGTCCAGAAGACATCAAACCTACCGTGCACGTAACCCCTTTGTTCAGCTTAGGGTAAGTGTTAATCAGTTCCAAATACTTTAACATAAACTTGTGCTTATTTTTCCCGAGACTTAATTAGTGATAAGCACTGTTATTATTTGTCGATTAGGCATTTTTGCCGCCAGCCTTAATTTTATTCATGTACAATTTCAATCACAATAACGACCGCGACTATCTCTCTCTTTCGTCTTCTTTCTAATATTTTAGCGGAGCTGACGCCTCCATTTTGGTCCTCCGGGCCGGATTTTGCATTTCAGCGATCTATAAACATTTAAAGTGCAAAGAAGTGTTAAAGTTCTCAGTAACCTCGAACCTTATTCAGTTTAATAGCGAGGCATTTGCTTTATAAATAAGTTTTATTAGTGATTTATAAGTGTTATTTATTATGCGAACAATTTCGAAGCGTGTTAAATTTCATAGTAATAAGCTAAGTTGCAAGCATTGCGTAATTCTGTGTAATTTTCCCGCTTCCCTTTCCTTGTCTAAATTCATTACGCAGTAGTGACGTCACAAGCTGTAGCTTGCAGCCACTTTCCGTTGCTATCAGCAGATTTATGGGACACCTGCGCAGATAAGGAACACTTGACTAAACAAGATAGACTCAATATTGATCCGTGTAGCTACACTGTAGATTTATCCTGTTCAATAAGGAAAACTTGCAGCGGTTCTAATCTAATGCTTATGATTTGTAAAACGTATGGTTGTAAAACGTTATGTCTTTTATTAACTTTATTATACAGTCCACTTTTTCGTAATTAAATGTACCATTGTGTAGTCATTAGGTTTGGTTTAAACATAATTGCAATTTAATTTAAATTTTGTTTTTTGTTATTTTAAATTTTGTCACGATGGCTAATAACAACGCATATTGCCTTGATAAGTTGAAGGCTATATGCAGTGATTTAGAGCAAGTAAACAGCTTGCTCGGTGATAGTGAAATGTCTGAGGGCATAGTGCAGGAAGTCAGGCGCCTTCATGTCGAATTTATCGAAACTTTTGACCGCGCGGAGCAGACTTTTGACAGTCAAGCTTCCGAATTTGTCAAGAATGTCTTTATAGCAAAACGTCAATTTCAGGACACCTATCGGCCCATGATAGTAAAATATCCTAACCTCGTTAAGACGGAGGTTACCTCGACCTCGCCTGTCAAATCAACACCGACTTCACCTAACCTTCCAAGTCTAACTTTGCCAAGCTTTTCGGGCCAGAGCGACGACTGGATAGATTTTGTTACGATGTACGACTCTATGGTACATAACAATGAGACGCTTAGCAATATCCAACGTTTTCAATAATTAAAGTCCGTCTTAAAGGGAGATGCACTGGCCATCGTCACCGGACTTTCCATCTCCGAAGCAAATTACAACATTGCTTACAATGCGTTGCGTAACCGATACGCGAACCCGCGACGTCTCGCAGATCATTACTTTAACACAATTAAAGACTTTCAGCGCATCAATAATGCTTCACCCGCGGAACTAAATCGTTTCTTAACCGCGCACTCTAATGCCGTCTGTGCATTAAGAGCTATACCTCTCGAAGACTTAGCGGATTTCTTATTGTTCTCTATGGCAATTAATAATTTGGATGCCAAGACACGATTAAGTTTTGAAAGCCGACTAGGCACTAACCGCATGCCGACATATAAATTATTGAACGACTTTATAACTGAACAGGCTAGAGTCCTGGAGATGCTTAGCCAACCAGCTGCCGTGGTTGTAGCAAACGCCGGACGTGGTCAAAGACCCCGCATGTTGGTGTCATCGATGGATAAACCCGGGTTTCAAGGGGCCCTTGAACCGAATAATTACTTGTCTGAACCTAACCTCACTTTGGGTCACAGCCCTAGATTTCAATCAGTAGCGTCAAATGACAATGGCCATCAGAATAAGGACGCCCAAGGTACTATTCAGTCCAAACGTGCTGCGCCAGTCACTATGCAACCGGTTAATCAACCACTACAACCTAACTTGTTGCCTATTATGAATGCGCCTAGAACGTCAACATTTCGCAATCGCTCGCCACCGCTTAACCTCAATCAGTCTAACATGCCTACCACGCGTGTAGGTAAATGCTACTACTGCGGAGAAAGTCACAGCATCATTAATTGTCAACGATTTATTTCTCTTACAATAGCGGAACGCATTGACGCTATTTCAAAATTACAACGGTGTTATAATTGTCTCGGCTCTCATTATCAAGCTCAGTGTCAGTCTCGTCATCGTTGTAGACAATGCAGCCAAGCACATCACACACTGCTGCACAACGACGCACCGCCGCAGCAGTGACTAGCCGCCCCACGACGCCTTAGGCCTACCGCTAGCCATCCAATCGATACTATAGCTCAACCTCGTTCTTTGTCATGCAACATTACCTCGTCTCTCGCCCTGTTGGGTACCGCGCAAGTCGTCCTACAGGACCATTATGGTCAACCTCGTTTTCTAAGAGCTATTATCGACCCCGGCAGTCAGATATCTGCCATTACGAAACAAGCTAGCGATATGTTGAGCCTGCCTACTCGAAGATCGAACCTGTCTTTGATTGGCGTCGCTGCCAAGTCTACACGTATTCACGAATACGTAACTTTAATTTTATTCTCACGACATGACCCTGGCGTCATGCTGACTACGGAAGCCGCTGTGCTCAACCATATAACTGACCCGCTGCCAGCTGATAAATTATCCTCTGCTTTAAGCGCTCAATATCAGCACTTACCGTTAGCTGATCCTCAGTTCGACTTACCTGCCCCTGTTGACATTATACTGGGCGCCGATGTCTTCACGCAAATAATTATCAACGGGCCTCGTACCATCATTCATGGCCAACCATCGGCACTTAACACACTTTTAGGTTGGGTCATTATGGGATCTGTACCTTACAGTACGCCACAACAACCACGCGTGTTTATCACCTCGCTCAAGTCTATCGACGAAAACATGCGACGATTTTGGGAAATCGAAGAGGTAAACGAGTCTAACTTGTTGAGCCCTGATGAGCAGCTCTGCGAAAATTTATTTGCCACCACTACTGAACGTGACGCCACTGGGAGATATGTCGTAGCCTTGCCTTTTAAACCTGACGCCGTTGAACTTAAGTCAAACCGTAATGTCGCTCTTGCTAGTTATCATGCTCTGGAACGCCGTCTGAGCCGACAACCGGATGTTTCACGACAATATCATCAGTTCATGAAAGAATATATGACTTTAGGTCATATGTACCCTGCCGTTAAGCCTTCGAATTATTTAATACCACATCATTGCGTTTTCAAGGCCGATAGTTCTACTACTAAATTACGAGTAGTTTTCAATGCTTCTGCGCCTGATTGCAACGCGCATTCTTTAAACCAGCAATTGCTGGCTGGCCCTAAGTTACAAAGGGACCTGTCCAACGTTATTATCTCGTTTCGATTGTTTGTTCACGCCGTCTGTGCGGATCTTAAAATGATGTACCGCCAAATTGCCGTACGCAAGGATGATCGTCGTCATCAGCACATTTTGTACAGGCCGACTCCTCATTCTCCACTGATGGAGTATGAACTAGCCACTGTCACTTACGGGCTTACCCCGTCTGCTTATTTAGCCCTACGTACACTCGAACAACTCGTCAAAGATGAGGGCGACTGTTACCCTGCTGCGTCGCACGCCATTCTTCATCAAACGTACGTTGATGATGTCGTCACTGGCGCCGATACGTCCGAGGACGCCCAGAAATTAATACGGCAACTTATTAGCATCTTCGCACTGGCAGGACTAGAGCTCAGGAAATGGTCTTCCAGCGATCCCGCGCTGCTGTCGACGCTGTCATCTTCTCACCTGGAGCACCCGTTGCTATTCCAAGACGACTCTACCGCTGTTAAAATATTGGGACTCCAATGGCATCCTGTTAATGACTCGTTTTCTTATCGTATTAAAACTTTGTGTCGGTGCCTACGAAACGCACCATTCTCTCTTATGTCGCTCGCACCTTCGACCCACTGGGCTTCCTTACGCCTATCACATTTTGGATCAAGTCATTTTTGAAACAATTGTGGCTCGAAAGGTTATCATGGGATGAACCTTTGCCAACCGCGCTGCGCAGTCGTTGGGACAGCTTCATTGTCCACTTCGCTAAGTTAGCTGACATTCAAATACCTCGACATGTGGGCACACGTGATGCCAAACATCATTTATTAGGCTTCTGTGATGGGTCCGAAGCTGGTTACGCAGCCGCCATCTACTTGCGAACTGAATGGAACGGTTTAGTTTCCGTCAGCCTTCTAAAGGCTAAAAGCAGAGTAGCTCCCGTCAGAACACTCACTATACCTCGAATGGAGCTCTGCGGCGCCGTCTTACTGGCCAAGCTCTATAAGTCTGTTCAGCCTGCTGTGAATTTTGAGGCCGACAACGCTACGCTTTCCTTCACCGACTCAGAAATTGTGCTGCATTGGCTTAGCACCCCGCCACATATTTTGAAAACTTTCGTTGCCAACCGTGTTATTGAAATTACCTCGAACACTTCGACCAATCATTGGTACCACGTCTCAACTGTTGACAACCCCGCGGACGTTGCTTCCCGTGGGTGTCTACCCGCGCAGTTTGCTACACATCCACTGTGGTGGCACGGACCACCATGGGCGTTACAATGTACTACCTCTTGGCGTTTGTCTAAGCCAACTGGACCGAACCGCGACCTGACCGAGCTCAAGACCGAGCCTCAGGTGCTCTGCGCGACTGTCCAAGCGCCTAACCACTTATTGAACGTTATTGAGCGTCATTCCAATCTAACCACGCTGCATCATGTCTTCGCTTACGTGCTTCGTTTCGATAACAATTGCCGCATTAAGACTCAGTCTACCAGCCATTGTCACAACACTCGCTACAAAGCCAAGAACACCGTAGCCAAGATTTCATTCGCTGCACCTTCAGTACAAGAATTAAGGAACGCCAGAAATCTTTGCGTTAAGCTCGTACAAGAGCTAGCCTTCAGCGAAACGTTGCAACGCCTACACCGCGGCGTCCCGATCAGTACTCAACTTCGCAACCTAACGCCCTTTATCGACTCAGTGGGGCTACTTAGGGTGGGCGGACGTCTTAATCATGCTGATATACCATACGCAGCTAAGCATGCCATTTTACTGCCTAAGCGGCATCATTATGTCAATCTTGTATGCGATCATTATCACAGCCTCGCCTTACATGCTGGGCCGCGTACTACGCAAGCGATGATCAATGGTGAGTTCTGGATCGTTGCGCTACGTTCGTTGTTACGACAACGCATTCATGCTTGCATGCGATGCTTTAGACTACAGTCGAAACCTCGGCCACCTATGATAGCAGCTTTACCGTCTTCTCGCGTCACTCCGTCGCCACCTTTCTGTAAGGTAGGCATTGACTTTGCTGGACCTTTCGACACTAAGGCCAACCATCTTCGTACGGCAAAGATCCTGAAAGCTTACCTATGCCTATTTGTTTGTATGGCCACTAAGGCTGTACATTTGGAAGTAGTATCAGACCTCTCTACTGATGCTTTTCTCGCCGCGCTTCAGCGTTTTGTCGCAAGACGTGGTCTGCCTACAGACATTTATTCAGATAATGGCACCAATTTTGTCGGCGCCGCCAACCGCCTGCACGAGGTCTATAAGATGCTCGACCAATCCAAGTCAATCATCCAACGCAAGCTCGCCGCACAACGGGTTGAATGGCACTTCAACCCTCCAGCCGCACCACACTTCGGCGGACTTTGGGAAGCTGCCGTTAAATCCGTCAAAGGGCTCCTACGCCGTACTCTTGGCACTACGTTATTGAACCTCGAGGAGTTAGCTACGTTATTTATACGCATCGAAGCTATTCTCAACAGTCGACCTATTTTCGAGGTCTCGCCTGACCCCAACGAAGGATCTTCGTTCCTTACGCCCGGACACTTTCTCATCGGCCGTCCCCTTCTAGCACTCCCTGAGGAATGTCATTCTGAACCCGCGCTCAAGTCTAGATGGACTATGCTACAGCAGATGACCAATCGGTTTTATAAAACCTGGTCTACCCAATATCTACACTCGGAGATTCAACGTTGTAAATGGCACAAAGACGCCTCACCCCTCCAGGAGGGTAAGCTTGTATTTATCACTGGAGAACATCCGAGCCCTCTTCATTGGCCAATGGGTCGGATCGTACGTCTTCACCCTGGACCCGACCGGATAACCCGCGTAGTCACCGTCTAGACCTCACATGGACAATTAAAGCGACCTGTCCATAAGCTTGTAGGCTTTCCGCTACAACCTTAATCTCTTTACCGCTTCTTCAGCACCTGTGTGGTACAACCGCGTTTCCTCGAGTTCTTAATCTCACTCGACTTCTTCGCCTCTTCAGCAATTTTGTGCAACCTCGTTTCTTTAAGTATCTTCAACGCCATAGATTTCTTCGCTACATCTTCAGCACCTCGCTTCTTCCAGTCAACCCCGTTCACCGTCAACCAGTGGTTATCCAGGGTGGGCGGTAGTCTATTGTCTTCAGCACAGCTAATGGAGCTACTCACTTCATCTGCTCTTTTCTGCTTTCTTCGTGACCCGACCACTTCTTCTTCGGCACCCTCGGTCTCTGGTGCTCTCTAGTTCTTCGCCCTCTACCCACCTGGCGGATTAAAAACATCCGTTTTGGTGGGCGGAATGTTGGAGTCAGCTTTGGTAGATTAAACAGCTCCAGTATCGAATTCAATCAGCCTGTGCCTTGTCTATTCGATAGCTCAATCTATGGTTTATCGTCGATAGTTTAAGACCACGTTGTCCCTTGGCGCGCGCCTAATCCCCACCCTAGCACAGTTCCCTCACCCCCAGTCTTTTGCTTGCCGTAGACAGACCAGCACGTCCGTTGCGGGTTCTAACTTTATTTCGCCAACCTCGTGGACGTTAAGTTCGCCCCGCGTATGTCTAAATGTAAGTGTTTCGTATTGTATTTGCTTTATATGCTCGTTAACCGCGAAAGTGTACATTATTTAGTCCAAGTGCCGTGTTCGAATGCGCCTTAACCTCGCCGTTACAAGCCGCCGTTACGGAGTCGCTCGCAATTATTTAAAGACTTATTTCAATTGTGAATAGTATGAGAATTGAACTCCGTTTTATTAAGTTTTACAGCACGAGCCGTCTGACGATCACCACTTCACCCAGGGCCCTGCTGCAGAAGTCCAGAAGACATCAAACCTACCGTGCACGTAACCCCTTTGTTCAGCTTAGGGTAAGTGTTAATCAGTTCCAAATACTTTAACATAAACATGTGCTTATTTTTCCCGAGACTTAATTAGTGATAAGCACTGTTATTATTTGTCGATTAGGCATTTTTGCCGCCAGCCTTAATTTTATTCATGTACAATTTCAATCACAATAACGACCGCAACTATCTCTCTCTTTCGTCTTCTTTCTAATATTTTAGCGGAGCTGACGCCTCCACCTTGTTTATTTCAAACGAAAACAATTTATGTCAATTTGTTTCATAACTAAAAATTTCATAATGATTCCTTCTAAATAAAATAACAATTCAGTTTAATTTAATTATATGAAATAACACTCCTGTTTATAGGAGTACTTGAAACTAAAGCATGGCCTTCAAATCAGCTGTGGTAAACAATTGCCTTTGTCCGCCATCTTGGATATTTACTTTTGGCATATCATATTTAATTAATTACAACCCTTCTCTTATTTAATTTCCTTACACCTTCATACGATTTTAACCCTTTAAATAATTTAAATCCCTTATTTGAGTTGTTTACCTAAAAGCCTTAACCCTTTACAATTATTCTAACCTAAAATTTTTTATTTCCCTTACTTTCATGAATTGCAATATATTTTCTGCTTTTATGGCATCGCCATCTTGAAACCCCCTCTTTAAAACAAAGCCACCAGTATTTACTTCTGAATTTCAAAGTTTACTGTTAATGGTTTGAAAATTTATTTAAATTTTATAACATTCTCCCATAAAGAAAAATTTTTCAAATTAAAAATTTCTAATTTGCAAAGGGAAGACAAAATAGACCTAACCTGAAATCCACCACAAAGCACGGCTTGCCCATTTCTTCCTCTCTTCTTCGTCTCTCCCTTTGTTCTCCAGCGGGGTGGGGAGGTAGGCTTGGATGTTGTATCTTTCCCACGCAGGTATACTTGGATGATTTCCCACGAGTTGCCGCCATCTTTGGAACCACCTTCCCTTTGTGCTTCTGGTACACCTCATGTGATCTGCTTGCTCCACCCTTTGTTTGAAACTCTCCCATCTTCTTTCTGCGATGTCTTTTGCACCTCTTTTAAATTTTAGACTGTTACTGATAAAATTTTTAGCTTTAAGCCCTTTTGTAACACTGTTCTTAACTGGGCATTTTATAACAAGGGAAAGAATAAAAATTTTTTTTTTTTAATCGTTTACCAAGTTAGTTGAATTATGTTTAATTTAGTTTGAAATTTAGTATCACTTTTTTAAAACTGTTTGCTAGGTTATCACTGTTCACTTCGCCTTGCCTTTGTAGTAAGGCTGTAACACACATATTTTAAGACGCTCGCACCTTATTGATGGAATTTTATGGGGAAACCTCTTTCGGCGCGATCTTGAGTCCGAAAGGGCCCCATTTTCGGAAACACAACGTAACGACATTCCTACGAAACGAAATTGCCTTAGCCACTCATCGTTTTTAAGCAATTAACGGTAAAATACTACTGTTCATTCTTTACCGGAGCTAATCCCTTACACGTCCGTACACTTCAGAAGTCCTGGTTTCGCTGGGGTGTAAAAGGACGCTATTTTTCTATCCCACGGGGAAGCCCCCCTCCTTACAGTCTGTTCCCACGAGCCTCTCAACCAATAAGGATCCTTATCGATTTCGTCATGATCGGCGCGCGCATCTCCTTTGTACAAAACTCAACGGCTCGCAAAAATCCATACATTGGATCGATTCTATCCACTTTTTCGTTCTAGCCGACTAAGTCTTTATTGGTGCCTTTAATGAAGTTTTCTTATTCTTTGTTATTGATTTTTCTCGTCTCGCTTTATCTCTGGAAATGTCGATGGTAGCTCTAGGTCAATTTTGACAATCTTCCCCTTGCAAACGGCCTTAAATTAAAGTTTCTAACCCCTCTTACGGTGGCTTGGTTGGTTTTATATAAAAGAAATTTAAACTCTTTATGTTTTAAATTTTATCTTTTTGCGGGATGTATTCCAAGAGAATACTGCCCGTCGCAGTGTGTATATATATATATATATATATATATATATATATATATATATATATATATATATCGAAAAAAAGGATTTCTTAGACATTGCAGTCCGTACCTATGTTTCACGTGACTAATTATGTTCGAATGTGAAAACCCTATATTCCTATAAGTAAAAGGTAAAAACATTTCAGATAGTAGAATTATTATTATTGTCAATCCGGTTTTGTCAGTCTATTTTTTAGACATAATAGCTAATATAAATGCAGGTGCCTATGTTTATTACAATCAACTGCTGAAATAGAATAAAATCAAAGCGTTATAAGTATACAGGCTATTTTCATATACAATAAAATAATTTGCATAGTATATAATTTCTTTTAACTTTTCAATTTGTACTTTTATATTTGTAAATGTGTATATTCCGCATTTTTAAAATCCAACGTGTATTTAATGAAATAGGAAATTTATTTCCACAGGAATAAGTTTACTTTAAACATAGTATCTTTAAACATAATAATACATGAGTGCTTTCAACTCTTGAGGTTAAACTGGAACCACAGTATCTCAACGCATTGTATCACGTTTTTTTGATTTTTAACTAACTATTGTTTTCAGTCTGTACGCTATTGTTCAGTTGAAAGTCTAATCACAACCTAATCCAAATATTAACTTGTGGAAACTGGAAAACTGTTCGGTATTACTCTTACTAATTAGGCTTGTTTTTAAAGTAAGTAGAAATTTTTATTTCCGCCTATTTAGAGCGTCGGTTGATAATCGGCCCATGCGTGTTGTTATGCCGGCATCTGTCGGCAAGCAAAAGCTCCCTTATGGATTTATTCGTTAAAGAAATACCCAGTGTGATACGTTTTCCTAATGTTTAAGGCGTGATATTCTTCACAGCCGACATTCATCGTGAGATCTGTGAAATGTAAGGAAAACGTCATGTGTGATGGGATAATAAAGATATGATACCATTCTAAGAGTGTTATAAAACTAGCTAGACGTTAGTTCTGGTGAATTACCTTCAGCATAATTGGGCACAGCGTGAGCATAGCTTTTGGTATTTCAAACGTTCTGTCAAAAACTCGGATATTGCACATCTTGACACCCTAGGAAACTCACGCGATAGCGATGAAATTATAAAGCGTCTGTTCTCTTTCACTGTTCCATTCATTTTGCACCAAGTCACGTGTGATGAGGGCAAGTCGTACCATTATGAATGAAATGATCTTATTCTAAGTGAAGTAGAAATTATTCTCTTTAGAATATCAGGAATAATTGCGGTGACCAGTTAAAATTTGTCGCGTACAACGTCCCAGTGTATAGAATGTAATTAAACTTTCCTTGCTGTTGTACCTTAATACGCGTCCTTACATCTGCATTGCTGTATGTGGCTAATAAACTCTAGTAGTAGTAGATAAACATTGTAATGCATTCATACTAGAGCTCATTTAGTATAATATTATTTATAGTTCTACTATTTTTTAAAATTATGTCAATTTTTAAATACCTTATCATGTAAATCATTTAATGTAGTTGAAACTTGAATTCACTACGAAACACATTGAGTCATCGAGAACTTTACTCATATATATTATCCTCGTTACATAATACTTTAATTTCTATATTGTAGCTATGCTGTGGAACTTTGTATTACACAATTTTTTTTTAAAAATAATGAAATTCAAACACAGTAAATAATTAGAATTACCTTTACAGTTACATATATAAAACACACAAATCAATAGTAATATTGTGATTATAAATATTGAAAAAATCGTATCCCTAGCTTTATTATACTAAATCTCATTATATAGAGTATCTTAATTTAAGAATTAATTGTAAACAATTATAATTAGATGACATAAGTTAATGATTGAATGTTGTATAGGTTTATATAATCTTAGCTTAGCCACTTTAGGAGCATACAGTTGATTTATATCTATCTATATCTGGCATTCTACAAGTCACTAGAGAGTCCCTACCTAAAGTGGTTTTTCATTTTTTATAATATTTGTTTTGAATGCTCTTTGAATAATCATGTTATAATGATATAATTAGCTACTAAAATTAATAATATTTTCTTAGTATTCAGAATTACTTTAGTTTCTGACCCCATCGTCATCAGTGTCATATAGGAGTCGGATAATATTGCTGGTAAAGCCTCTGAAGTATAACGTCAGACTCCGGATTCTCATTTAGGTGTTGGGAATATTTCTAGCCTAATTTCAGTCATTAGGTCTAATCAAAATGACTAATCATCCGTACTCTAAACAACTATTTCTATTGGTCAAACGGAAGTAGAAGTAGAGGTAGAAGTCGTCAAGACGTTGCTAGTATTTTACATGATAGCAGGATTTCTGAACCTAATATCAGGCATGGACAAAAGACAGCCCTTTTTACGCTGATAAATATTGGGGAAATTGCCATAACGCCCGCTAATAAAGGTAACTCAAAAATTGCTCGATACTATTAAACATTATTCGAAGTTTCTCCTATTTAAATAAATCATTAAAAAGGACAGAAAAAATTAAAACTTAGAAAATAAAAAAAACATAACACTTAATAGTAACAACAAGAAAAACATTTACAAATATAATCCACAAAGTGCTTTGTAACATAAGGAGGTGATTGAGAAACTCTCGGGAAGTAGCTTTCACAAGAGGGCGCTGCTGTAGTCTGACCACTAAAGACAGAGGCTACATTCACAGCTTCAAGGAAAAAACTCTAAAATATAGGTCTGGTCGATTTCAAGAATGCAGTGAGAAATGCGGCGCAAGAAACATACATCAAGACAAGGTTTTTAATTGAGAAATAATGTTACCTAAGGAAAAAAATGGGTATGCTAAATCGTTCATCATACCAAAATGAAAGTTATGACTAGTTTTCTCTCAATTATTAGATTTTGAGATGATTTAGTAGCTCAAAATTTAAGCTGACTTGCTAGAGTTTCTAATATCTTCCTCTCTAGATGTTCGTCCAGGTTTAGATATTTTCACAAACTCTTTATTCAAATAAATTTCCTATTTTTGTGGGACAAATAAAAGTGGTAAATAACTAAGTTATTCTTAATAATTCAAAATAGAATTTTGAACGCCCACCTAAAACGGAATTTCAATAGCCTCCTCGGGACGTAGACGGTGTATATACTTACAATTTGTAATATATATTTACATTTGACAGAATTATTGGGTTAACCGTCGTGTTTTAGTCTTTAGTGAAAACGCTTATCTTTCTTAGGATATTATATCGATCAAAGATCCTCTCCTGGTCACCAGCTAGCACTAGCTTCTTTTTTCTGGTACCTTACAGCACTCTCTCCATAACCCTCTTATCTTGCTTTAAATAACTTGAAAATTAACTTTCAATAGTACTGGAAAAAAGCTTGTAGCAAACAGCTGATTATTAATGGGCACTGGCACGTGTTGCCCTCGAGCGGCGACCTTTAATTTGAATAACTGTTTGGCGGAAATACCAAAAAAGGTAATTTAAAATGTTTATTCGTATTGGTTTAGTCTTCCTTGATGTCATAGATTTAAGTTTCAAAAAGTTTCTTTCACTTTGAAACTGTTAATTTAAAGATCTTCACAAATAATAATTAGGCGAATTCAACATCGATATCAAGTTTTTCTTTTCTATTTCCTTACTCGTTTTATATATTAGCATCGAGGAGCTTTTATGACAAGAGGACTTAATAAATACTTCTGTAGAGCTATGAAAGCATGCATAATAAGTAAAAATGGTATCAGTAATCTAACACCTCAATCACCAGCATAGAAGCAAAATGTATGTTAAATAATTTCTATAAATGATTTTTTACAGTCATTTTAAGAAAAATAGATAACTTTCTTATTATTTTAATCTGAAAAATATATTACAGATATTTCAGAGAAATATATGTATATATATATATATATATATATATATATATATATATATATATAAATAGAAGTATATATATATATATATATATATATATATATATATATATATATATACTTGTAGTAATATACATTAAAGAACTTTGTACAAATATTTATATAATTTGTAAACTCACAAAATTCAGATTTTATGTCTTATCGAACATATATATTCCAGTTTCCGAATTATATTTAAAGTTTGCTCTAGAAGTAAATTAAAAGGTAAACCCTAATTAAAGAAACAGACACTATTTTGATCATTTTTGAGTGAGCTTGCTTTGTGTGCCAAACCGGAACCCCAGCGGAGGAAAAAAAGTCGCATGATGTCGTGACGTAGATTATAGAAGCCACCACATTGGTTGACAAAACATGGTACGATACGTCTCGTGGGAACGATAAAGCCCAGCGGGGGTTAAAAGCGTTATTCGGGACTTCAAAGAGGGAGGACGTCGGTTCGGTCGCTCCAGGTCACAAGCCTTTGTTTCAATTTGTGATCTGTAAATGACGACGATGAAAATGACGTGCTAAGCGCGAGACTGGTCGTCGCTAAAATGTAGTCGCGTGTGATTTGGAATCCTTTTGGAGGAGGTATCTTCTCCAAAAGTGGTCTTCAAAGTTTAACATCTATATGGCGGCGTTCTTAAGACGTTTGTGTGTGTTAGAGGTGAACAATATAAAAAAGTATTAGAGTCAGTAAGGTAATTTATAAAGAACAGTGCTTCAAAATTTATATAAACCAGTGAACAGTGAAGAAATCCAAATTTAATTAAATGTCAATTTTTAAGTCAATCTTTTATATATGAAGAGTGAAAAATAAATAATTAAATAAATAATTGAACAATATGAACTTAAGAACTGAAAGGCGGAGACCAAAATTTTATAAATTATAAAATCGGGATATAAAATTCTACTACTCAACGCAGAAGGGACGTACTGGAAGGGTAGACAAAGTAATTCGAAGCAGGGACGCCACGGTCAAGATCGGGGTCACTCACAAAACAAGATGGCCAAACCCAGAAACAAACGACCTCGAGGGAGATGAAAGAAAAATCTGCCAGGATTTAGGGGTGACCCTGCGATTAAGGTCAGGTTAATTTCTCTCGTTTTCATTTAATTAAATTAAAAATTCTATATGGACCAATTTTTGGGGAAAGTTAACATTTTAAATAATTCAATTTCAAATTAAATTTCTTTTTAAAAAGTTAAAGATGTAAAGAATTTCAAACAATGGTTTTATTTAATTCATGAACTAGAGGGGGTAGTGGTTAGTGGGGGAAATTCCCACCACAAAACAGAGGAGTCCTCCAAACAAGTTTATAAATATGAAATATAATTAAATTGTTAGTAAATTTTTTTTTTTTATATAGAAAGTTATAAATTGTTTTGGGAAGAAATTAATTAAGTAAATGTTAAAAATTAAAGGTTTTTTTAAATATAAAACATTAGCGATAAATGATTAAAATATAAACAGGTGTTAAGAAATTTTTTTTATGAGTTTTGTGCATAAGAAGGGAAATAAGACAGATGATTCAACAGAAAAGGTTCCTTTTTTTAGTATTTTAGACCAACGTTAAATGTTTACAATTATTAAATGATAATCAAGTAAAATTATTATATGAGAAAGGGTTTAGGTTGATTATTGAGAATTAATTAAAATTAATTAATAATAAGCAATTAAAATTAATTAATGAGAAAGGGTTAAAATTAATTAAATTAAAATTAATTCATGAAAAATTAACATTTATAAATCAGATTTAATTAAAATATAAAGGGGTTTAAGGGTTTACAAAATTATTTGGAATTAAAATAAAAGGGTTGTGAAATAGAAAAAACGGTGCAAAAATAAAATGTGAAACAATTTCTTTGATTTAAAGTAGACAATAAAAATAAAAAGCAAATATTCAGCAAAGATTATGTGGGTCTAGTAAATCAATTGTTAGGCCATGAATTTCAAGTTAAGATGTAATATGTTTGTTTAATTAGTTATATAAGTATAAAAAATTGTTGACTGCTATAACTCATGTTTTTTTTAAAATATTAATTGTTTTAAATGGGATAAGATTATTACGTGATATAACTTATGTTTTTCAAAAAGTTTAATCGTTTTTTTAAATGGGATAAAATTGTTTATTGATATAACTTATGTTATCCAAATGATCAGATTTTAAAATTAAAAGGGCTAAAGTTATTTATTGATGAAGTCAAGTTTTAAAAGTTCCATTGTCTAATTTTATGTACTAGAGTTTAAATTCAAACGTTCAAGATTTGCAAAATCACATAAAAGGATTGTCTATTTCAAAGGGTTTGAAAAAGATATTGTCAAAAAAAAATGAAACAAATTTGATTTTGAATACTGGACGGTTAAATGAACATAATTAAATTACACGTTTCAGTTAATATAACTAAAAATTGTTTTTCTTATAACATTTGGTGTTAATATAATTTCAGTAAGAGGTTTACTCAAATTTTCTATAGAAGGGTAAAAGAAAGGGTTAACTGAGTAAAGAGTTACCACTGACATTGAAATGAGTATATTTTAGAATATAAAGGAAGAGATAAGGTAATACGAATCAGAAATGAATTGTTAATATTTTAAAGACCTAGTTAAAATAAGAAAATTGCAAAATGTGCTGTAATTTCAAAATTAAGGGTAAAATGCCAACAAAACAATAGTGTTTTTATTTAAAACAGATTTCTTACACACTCCTAAAACCAAAGGGCCATTTCGACAAAAAGATACCTTCAAATAACTCATTCCCCGGGAAATACGTACCCAATGGGTTAAATTTCCGCAATTTAGGTTTTTTATAATAAAGTCCAGTGAATTGTTCTCTGGCAGATTTTGGCGGGTCATTGCACAGTATCCTAGTGTGGCTAGGATAGGCCCTGTCAGAATCCTGAGCTTGCGGATGGGTGAAGGGTGGAGGCGGCTGCGACAGTAGCCCGTGCGGGGTGGGACGGCCCTCGGGCGGCGCGGTGCGTGCTCTGCTGCAGTGTGTGTGTGTGTGTGTGTGTGTGTTGAAACGGACCGGCCCCCCCTGAACGCCTCGCCGTCAACCCTACCGTTGACCAGCACTGAGCGCAAGGCCGACCACCAAACGCCCATTGCAGAGCAAGGATTTTGAAACGAGCCGCTCGCAGCCAAAGCCACGAACGCTGTGCAGTGCTCGCCAAAATCTGCCAGAGAACAAGTCACTGGAATTAAAAAAGAAAAAACCTAACTTGCTGCGGATTTAACCCTTAACGGGTGAGTCATCACGGGGGAGGGGTTCTTTTGAAAGACATCTAAACGGCGAAATGACCATATCAGTTGTAGGAGAGTGCAAGAAACTTGTTTAAAAGAATACTCAGTTTGTTTGCAAGTTAGTTAAAAAACATTTATTTTTTAATTTTAAAATTTAAAATTTAAATTTACATCGCACAGTCTGTAACTTCTTTGACTTAAAATATCTTTTGTGTTGGTTCTCACACTGTTAAGAAACCATACTCTGCTTATTCTATTTTACATTAAAGTTTTAATTAAGATTTTACGATTTTAGTTTGCTTACAATCGGACTATACCAAAGCGTAAAACTTTGCTCTACTTATTTTTAATCTTAATTGTCAAAATATAACCCTTTCCAGCCTGAAGTTCTTGTTCTTATCTTCAAATTAAAAATTCTCTTTTCCCTTAAGTGACTTTTTAACCACCCTTGACTGCTTGTCCTAATTTAATTTCAGTGTCCCTGGTTATGTAACTTTGAAATTTTAATTGTCAATATTTGGTTTTGTTTACTTAAATTTTTACTTAAAAGTTAATTGTTACAGTTTACAAATTACTTAGCTACATTCTATATAGCTATGTAAGTGAATAGTTTTTCCTATATCTCTATCAATTTTAATTGACCTTTTAATGTTTAATTTCTACTTGCTTTAGCAGGTAAAGTTTTAATCAATTTTACCAAACACCCTAAAAACACTTTCATAAATTATATGTTTTTAAGTGTAAAGATACCTATAAGATACATTATAAAAACAAGTAAAACAATGTAACTAACTATTTGTAAAGGATGTATTCCATCAAGGACTGTACAGCAAAGATACATCGAAGTTTGTAAGCTAAGAATATATACAAATACTGTACTGTGCAAAACACAAAACATATACATACAAAATATTAAACAAATGTGCAACAATCAACATAATATTCTTGCTTAAACTCACTCAAACACACACGTTCGAGCGTTCTTCCTCTCTCTCTCTCTCACACACACACACACACACACACACACACACACACACACACACACACACACACACACTGCAACGGGGTGAAGGACCGTCGCAAGTGGGAAATAAGTAATTTCCTGTTGTTTAGAAATAAAGCTGTTTTTAAAATAATCAAGTAGGGAATTATACAATTATTAAAGAGGGAAAAATTAAATAAAACAGTAAATAGAATAGTTAAGCCACATTAAAGAATGTTATAAAATAAAGTTGTAATAACTAACTAAATTTGAACATCGAGAGTGAAGCGAAAAAATTCTAAGTGCCTAAAAAAGCTATTTTTCGAACCAAACCACGTAGAACTTTCATCGACATTTCAAAAGAACCACAATAACCTAGAATGAACATTAAAGAAAACAGAATTCAAAAAACTTAAGAAACAAAAAAGTTACAGCCGTTTAAATAAAATAGACATTTTTCAGTGTTCTAAAATTAATTATCAAACTATGCAAGCTAAAACAGATTCGTTGCCCGACTTGCCTGTACAAGGAATAAATCGAGCGATAGCAAACTTTGCAGGCGGGGTGCGGTAGGTTGAATTCACCGCTATATATACTTGGTCTCTAAGCTTTTAGAGACAGTCTGTAAAAATTTTCTAACACGAGGTGCCGCGGGACGCTATGCTGGACCGCGAGTAGAGACCGTCAGCAGGCCAGATGGACAATAACCTCAGCGCTTTCGACATCCAGGACCACCAAGGATGAAGGCTCCAGACTCAGCCTCCAGGACGCTCGAATAGAGGGAAACCACCACCGACGAACCAGGGATGGCGACTTCCGGTGTCCAAGGACCAGGGAATCCAGACGAGGGACCCCAAGGACCGGCAAGAACATCTTTGGCAAGTCATTTTCTTTATTCGAAATCAGTCACGTCAAATTTAGTTAGTTAATTTTATTAAATTCAAACAAATTTGCAAGCTTAAAACAATGACTTCACTCTTTATAAAATTTTAATAAATTGTATGCTAAGTAAATGAATTTATGTGCTCAGAATATTTAAAATAATGAATATTAAAATTACAAAAGGTTTTTGGCCATAAGCCGTTTATTTAAAGAAAATGAGAAATTTTCGAATATTATAAATTTAAAAATTAAAGGTCATAAGTTATGAATTTACCAATTCCATATAGGAGATAAAATATTATTATGTGTAATTTTGAAAATGATTTTATGTTAATGTAAATGTAATAAATCTATATGCAAAGTATAATTTTTTAAAGCATAAGAAACAAGAAGTAACTCAGAGAATTGTTTTGCTAATATAATTGTGTAATACTTTGAAGGATAAATTTTCTTTTTTATTTCAATAAATAGAGTTAAATATGTCATAAAAATCAAGATTATTTGCATTCCATCCTGTGTCAAATAACCAATAAAAACTGTTTAGCTTTTTCCAACTAATATAAAAATGATTATCAAATCAGTAAACAAATTTAATTAAATTTCATTAAATGGCAATAGATAAAGCCTAATGTTTTAAAGAGTTTCTCTCTACTAATTTCATGAGCTAGTCTAAAGATTAGTTGGTTTTTTGTAATAAAAGTCCAGAGATTTATCTACTGGCAGATTGTGTTTAAGAGGACACAGGAGCCTTTTAAAATAGGTATTTTTAAACACAATCATATTTTGCACGTTCCCTTGCTGTTTCTGCAGATCATCATCAGGTGGTAAGACTCTGTGTTTATTATGTGTATTATTCTAAATGTGTTTCTTTCCAGCTGACTATTAATTTGACATGTGTGACTATACTTAGACCAGACACAATTGATACACTAATTAAGGAGTGTTTATACGTATTTTAAATAGTAGTCAGCGGGAATAGGCTTGTTGTGGGTTTGGCCCTACGAGCAAGAAACATACACTTAACTCTGGGAGTTTAGCACGGTTTTACCAGCAGGGTGATAGGCAGTTTTTTGGTTGTTTATAAATAGGTTTTCTTGTAAACAATTAAATTCTAGTATTCTGCAAGAAAGGATTTAAACAACACAACAAAACGACCGCGTGGGGTTGCGGTGAGAGGACCGTAGAGGTAAGGTGAGTAAGGTAGGGGGACGTTGCAGAATTGGCGCCCGGACGGTAGGGACTTTGAACAGGTTCCCTATATCAAAATTGAATAATTAAATAATAGAAATGAATCGAGATAGTTTAAATAAATGAAGTCAAAATGTTTTGAATAATGTAATTAAAATTTTTAAATAATAATATAAATGAACAAATCTAAGAGCGTACAAATAAAAATAAAATAAATAAATAAATAAATTTGTATAGGATTTAGTCGAAAGAGCGGGTAGGAACCATCTGGCCTAAACCAAATCGAAAAGAAAGGAATAAGTACATAAATAAATAATTGAATATTAAATAGTAAATCAAAATGTCAAAACCCGAGATAGATAAATTGATGGCCTTTTTCAAGGCAAAGGAGGAAAAAGACAAAGAAGAGCGAGAGAAGGAGAAGGCGGAAGCAAGACAAAGAGAGAAGGAGAGAGAAGACAGAGAAAAACAAAGGGAGAAGGAAAGAGATGAAAAAGAAAAACGTTTGAGGGAGGAAGCAGAACAAAGGGCAAAGGAGAGAGAAGACAAAGAAAAACAATGGAGAGAGGAGGAGAAACAATTGAGAGAGAAAGAGTGGGAGGAAGCAAAACAGAGAGAGAAGGAGAGAGAAGACAGAGAAAAACAAAAGGAGAAGGAGAGAGAAGACAAAGAAAAACAAAAGGAGAAGGAGAGAGAGGACAGAGAAAAACAATGGAGGGAGGAAGAGAAAATGGAAAGACGACATTTATGGGAGGCTTTCCAGGGAAAGTTCGATGACTACCAAAAAGAAAATGAGGCTAAGACAAGTCATATATATGAAAAGTTAAGCGAACATGAAACGGAAATAGAGAAATTAAAAACTAAAACGGAAACAAAAACGGCTAAATTAAACGAGAAAGTACAGGATATCCAAGAGGACATTAAAACGGTAAAGCAACAAGTCGCAAAGGTAAAGCAAACAGCTGGAGCGGGAATAGTAACACAAGTTTGCTTACCAAGGGTAATAGACAGGAACGGGGAGGCTACGTACCGTAGGATTGAGTTCTGGGGGAATGACAAGGAAGATCCAATGACATTCCTAGGGGAAATAGAAGATCTATTTTCTGAAATAGACAATACTATGGACGAGACTGCAAAATTAAGAATTGTAGAGCGATATTTGAAAGGGGCAGCGGATGCATGGTGGAAAGCCATAAAGAACAATACAGAAACTTATTCTGAATTCAGGCAGGAATTCACGGAGCATTTCTGGAGTTATCGCCAGCAGGATAGGGTACGCAGACAGATAAATCAAGGGCGCTACCATAATAATGGACCATACTCTATGGCAGAGTATTTTATTATGATGGTAAACAGGGCGAAAAACTTAGACCCGATAATCCCAGAGAACCATCTAATTTTCATGTTAATGAAACACTTTGGGAGTAACGTTCAGCTAGCTAGTGTGGGGAACCCCACAAGTAACATCAAACAAGCGATAGTTTTCCTACAACAGCTAGACAGCGTTACTGACAACGGCAATGGTAATGGGAACGCTCAAAGAAGTCAACAGAGGCAGGTTGCTCCAAACCAACAACCTAACCCTAACCCAAGGTCCCATGGTGATACCGCAAAATACCAAGAGACCAAGTATCCTAAAAACCCTCATCCTAAATCGCCTATCCCCGGACCAAGCGACCACCAGCCAAAAAACTAAATATAAGGATCTCTGGCAACAATCAGGGAGATAAGTTAACCAGGTTAGAGATCCGAAGCAATAAGAAGTTTAAAAAAATTCAGAGCGAGAGACCGAAGGAAAAGCCGGTTTACCATCATAATAAGATCAGGCTAGGCGGTTTTTCCATGTCTATTAGGGACGATTTGTTAGAGGAAAGAATTGACTCGGTTGTAAAACTGGAGAATATGGACCAGTGTCCAGTGATAGAGTGCGAAATTAAAGACCATAAGTTAATTGCACAAGTTGATACAGGTGCCCAAATGTCTGTGATTAAAACAGAAAAATACATAGCCCTAAAACAAAACGGGAATTTATTCTATGAGCTACCTATAGCTAATGTAGCGATAGTCACAGCATTAGGGTCAACCTGTAAACGAGTCAAGTTACAAACGATGCTACCTCTAACATTAAACGGACACACAAAGGAATTTGTTTTCTTGATTGTGGACAATCTACGGGTTGACCTCATCTTGGGAGCAAATACTTTGTGTGCGTTAAAAGCCCGGATAAACATGGAGAGATCGTTCATGACGTATGAAATTGATGGATATCTGCTGCACCAGGAGTTTCTTGTATCGAATAATAATAAAAATAATATAAAACAAGAGATAGGATGTAATAAAATTAATAAAATAATAAACAAAAATATAACTAAAAATGTAAAATGTTCCACCGATACAAGCGGGGAACAGAAAATAAAATCAAAACAATTGTCAACGAATAAGGTTAAGAACGAGGTTACCAAAAATTTAAATAACAAATTGTGCGAAAATTCGAGGAAGAGTGAATTATTAAACTGTGAAAGAACGGAATCAAGTAAGCTAACGGGATTAAACAAAGCAAAAAATGGGTTAACCAAGCCTACAACAAACAAATTAAATAATGACGAGGGAGGATTCAACGAATTAAATAAAAATGGCTACAAGCCGAAACAAATAAAATTCCAACAAGTTAGGGAAAGACCTAATTGTCGGGAAACAAATCCGTTAGACTTAACAAGAATTCCAAAGCACTTTAATTCTAACCAATCTTGCTTGAAAACGAAGTCCAAATTGTTTGCTAAAAATAAATTTAAAAGTAAATCTCACCAGTATAAAAATTATCAAAATAAACCAAGTAAAAATAAATCAAAAACAAAAATAAAATACAGGAATTACGCACAATGGCGTAACACAAAACGCCGAAAGAAAACCAGAACGCGTAAAACATGTCTTAAAATAAATACGATTAAATTGGAAAATACAAATAATCATTGCATATTAAATAAACAAGAGATGTTGAAGTTACCAGAATTGCTAAACAGTTATTCAGACGTGTTTGATGAAGAGTTTTATGAATGATTAAAAAATATTTTAAAACTAAATACTATTAAGAAAGGCAGTACAAATAAATAACCGCTGTACTTTTAAATAAACCAGAATTGTCTAGGTTGAAATAATTTATAATAAAGTATCCAGATGTTTGAATGAAAGACCCACCGAGTCGAACAAATGTAAACAAAGGGCTCAAGGTTAAGGGCAATCACTTGTGTTTGTAAACAAGGCCACAATGAAATATCCGGTGGACGGGCGGGGAACGAGTTTATAAAAACATTCCTTGCAACAAAATAAGCCGGACGTACCAAAATAGTAGAGGGCAAAAAAGGCCTAAATGTATTGAAAACAGGACAAAGTCAATAGGATGTTCTAAGGAAATTCCAAAAATAATTTAAAGAGAAATGTTTAAGGGATATGAAACAAAATCAGGAACAATAACTTGATTTGTTACAGTTAATCAAATCAACTGTGTCAATAATTATAAAATATCGTGTAATGTATTCTGTAAAATAGTATATGATGTTAAAAACGTTAAGAAGTTTTATGACGGGTAAAGGGATTCTAGAATGCGACCCTTACACTTATCGTAATCCTAAAAGTACAGAAATGCCTAATTAGAATATTGTTCAATAATAGAACCAGTACGCGAGCGATAAACTAAGTCAGGCAGGAATCAAATTGTCAGAATGATTAACAAACTAATTTAATGTAAAAACAAGAATAAGCAGTAGTTAAATCTAGACATTAAGATTAGCTACTTGTTTGTAAAGGGACAAATGTTTAAAATCTAAAACAAACTCTTTAATAACTAAATCAACATTACAAAAGTATTATTCAGGAAGTCTTTGTGTATATTGAGCAAACATTGGCTAGCTACATCCACTGCTTAAATCAAACAAGCGGGTTAAATAAAGCAACAATCAGAGAGATAGCAGGCGAATCTTAATAATTTGTACAACAAATACACGGTCAGACCTTTGCAAAATCAAACAAGAAATTTGTGTGCATGAAATAGTGGGTCGTTAGATCAGACTATCACTGTACAATATAAAACAAGAAAACTTGTGTACTAACGATCAAGGTCGCAACAATAGAAACTTTGCATGAATAACAGAAGCAATCAAGAGTTATCAAGTGGACTTCGATAATCTGGACACAAGCCAGTTTTATAAACTGTACAATCCAAAGATAGAGAATTTAAAAGGCAAGTTTCGTTCCGTTTTAATATGATAAGTAGAATTGTTGTCGCATTTTATTAGAATGTTTACAAGCCAGCTCATTGACCTTGCCAGGTAGTTTGGAATGTGGAATCCACGCAATAGTTAGCCGCTACGGAAGGTTTATCGGAAAATAAACAAATTAAACTCGATAAACTGTACTTCCACAGCTGACACAATAATACGTAATAGTTAAGATATAAATGGAATATGTTTAAAAAATAGTATTGTAAGATTAGTTAGGTTTTTAATTGCAAGTCATTGTTTTTAAAGCCATAACTAGTATAAAATGAAATTGACGTGGTAAATATATAAAGGAAATGACAGCCATCAGTGTGGTGAATGATGTGTAATTTGACAAAATAAAAGTTAGTGTAAACAAATGTGACTAATAAATTGCTAATTGACTTGTGTTTGAAGTGTTTCAGGGTGAAAACTTTTCAAGAAACAAGAGAATAATAATAAGAAAATTTTGTAATAGAATAAGATAGTTTAAGTAATAATAAGATAAGGAATTGGTAAAAAACATTTTAACAAAGTAAAACATTTTTAACCTCTCAAACGGGGAAATTGCAACGGGGTGAAGGACCGTCGCAAGTGGGAAATAAGTAATTTCCTGTTGTTTAGAAATAAAGCTGTTTTTAAAATAATCAAGTAGGGAATTATACAATTATTAAAGAGGGAAAAATTAAATAAAACAGTAAATAGAATAGTTAAGCCACATTAAAGAATGTTATAAAATAAAGTTGTAATAACTAACTAAATTTGAACATCGAGAGTGAAGCGAAAAAATTCTAAGTGCCTAAAAAAGCTATTTTTCGAACCAAACCACGTAGATTTTTCATCGACATTTCAAAAGAACCACAATAACCTAGAATGAACATTAAAGAAAACAGAATTCAAAAAACTTAAGAAACAAAAAAGTTACAGCCGTTTAAATAAAATAGACATTTTTCAGTGTTCTAAAATTAATTATCAAACTATGCAAGCTAAAACAGATTCGTTGCCCGACTTGCCTGTACAAGGAATAAATCGAGCGATAGCAAACTTTGCAGGCGGGGTGCGGTAGGTTGAATTCACCGCTATATATACTTGGTCTCTAAGCTTTTAGAGACAGTCTGTAAAAATTTTCTAACACGAGGTGCCGCGGGACGCTATGCTGGACCGCGAGTAGAGACCGTCAGCAGGCCAGATGGACAATAACCTCAGCGCTTTCGACATCCAGGACCACCAAGGATGAAGGCTCCAGACTCAGCCTCCAGGACGCTCGAATAGAGGGAAACCACCACCGACGAACCAGGGATGGCGACTTCCGGTGTCCAAGGACCAGGGAATCCAGACGAGGGACCCCAAGGACCGGCAAGAACATCTTTGGCAAGTCATTTTCTTTATTCGAAATCAGTCACGTCAAATTTAGTTAGTTAATTTTATTAAATTCAAACAAATTTGCAAGCTTAAAACAATGACTTCACTCTTTATAAAATTTTAATAAATTGTATGCTAAGTAAATGAATTTATGTGCTCAGAATATTTAAAATAATGAATATTAAAATTACAAAAGGTTTTTGGCCATAAGCCGTTTATTTAAAGAAAATGAGAAATTTTCGAATATTATAAATTTAAAAATTAAAGGTCATAAGTTATGAATTTACCAATTCCATATAGGAGATAAAATATTATTATGTGTAATTTTGAAAATGATTTTATGTTAATGTAAATGTAATAAATCTATATGCAAAGTATAATTTTTTAAAGCATAAGAAACAAGAAGTAACTCAGAGAATTGTTTTGCTAATATAATTGTGTAATACTTTGAAGGATAAATTTTCTTTTTTATTTCAATAAATAGAGTTAAATATGTCATAAAAATCAAGATTATTTGCATTCCATCCTGTGTCAAATAACCAATAAAAACTGTTTAGCTTTTTCCAACTAATATAAAAATGATTATCAAATCAGTAAACAAATTTAATTAAATTTCATTAAATGGCAATAGATAAAGCCTAATGTTTTAAAGAGTTTCTCTCTACTAATTTCATGAGCTAGTCTAAAGATTAGTTGGTTTTTTGTAATAAAAGTCCAGAGATTTATCTACTGGCAGATTGTGTTTAAGAGGACACAGGAGCCTTTTAAAATAGGTATTTTTAAACACAATCATATTTTGCACGTTCCCTTGCTGTTTCTGCAGATCATCATCAGGTGGTAAGACTCTGTGTTTATTATGTGTATTATTCTAAATGTGTTTCTTTCCAGCTGACTATTAATTTGACATGTGTGACTATACTTAGACCAGACACAATTGATACACTAATTAAGGAGTGTTTATACGTATTTTAAATAGTAGTCAGCGGGAATAGGCTTGTTGTGGGTTTGGCCCTACGAGCAAGAAACATACACTTAACTCTGGGAGTTTAGCACGGTTTTACCAGCAGGGTGATAGGCAGTTTTTTGGTTGTTTATAAATAGGTTTTCTTGTAAACAATTAAATTCTAGTATTCTGCAAGAAAGGATTTAAACAACACAACAAAACGACCGCGTGGGGTTGCGGTGAGAGGACCGTAGAGGTAAGGTGAGTAAGGTAGGGGGACGTTGCAACACACACACACACACACACACACACACACACACACACACACACACACACACACACACACACACACAAAACTACACACACACACACAAACACACACACTCACACCTACACACCTACACACACACACACACACACACACACACACACACACACACACCTACACACACACACACACACACACACACACACACACACACACACACACACACACACACACACACACACACCTACACACAGACACACACACACACACACACACACCTACACACACACACACACACACACACACACACACACACACACACACACACTCAATTATTTACAAATATTTAATAACTTTTTAGGGCTCAGTTTAATTTTAATATTGAGTATTGTAGAATAATGCAATGTGTTGCTTCCTCAGAAATATTGTATTTCAAGTCAGAACTTATATTCCGTATTAATAATTATTGTTATGGCCCCACAACTCCTATAATGATGTTGTTTAGTGATAATCCTACCGAATCCCTCCATTGTTTGCCTTTGGTGTTGTATTGTGTTCTACATGCACAGCATTATCTCAGATTACAACACACAATACGGCGTTCAATATGCAGCTTTCTTTACAGCAGGTTACACAAAGTAATTTGGAAACATACCCTAATCAGACGGTTTTATTTTATGTGTGTAGCCATTATTACGTTGAGGGCTTATCATAAATAATTGAACCTCTATTAGATTACACAGAGTCTTAAACTTAATTTTATTGAAAAGAAAGAAGATTTTAAAATATATATAATAATGCAACCACCTAAATATCGTGAAATAGTTTGGTGCTGTAGGGCGAAAAATATTGTTTTATATTAATTGTGTATGATAAAAGAAAAAGCCTTTTTAAAATTTTACATTTTTTGCTAACCATGTTTGGTAATCTTGCTGTTCTGTTAATATTGGTTAAATATATGTCTACTGTATTAAATTATTATTATCTTTTCGGACAGTTTATACCAGTCAGCTCTGTATATGTTATTTTCTCTGTTCTAGTTTAGATATAATACATATTTCACTAAATACTTGACTTAAATGTGACGAAATATAATTTTTCATAGTACCTTTGGTTAGCTATGTGAGGAATGTTTGTCTTGGTGTACAGTGGGGATGTGGTAATATCGCAAGTGGTACACATGTACCGCATATTAGAAATATATTAACATATGCAAAGGAGTGTCACTCAACTACTTAAGCAACTGTGATAAGAAACCAGTTGGTAAGTTAGCAAATGCAGTTAAATTTAATTAGGGAAGATTGTGAAAATTTCCACTAAGTAATTTTGCCAGTGTATTTAAGCTAATGTGCAGCTTTAATTTACACTAATGTGATAGCCTCTGGAAGTGGCTAGTCGCCCCTACATTTATGACAAATGTCTTTATAATGTGGTGAAAACCCTGTTTCATTTTAAGGACATTGAATGCAATTATAAAAAAATCTATTTACTCTACGTAGCGGATGTTGAATGTAACTACAAAAAATAACCATTTAGTTGAAACAAGATTATTTCTTATAACAGCGGTTTTATTAAAAGCAATTTTATATAGAGAGGTTCTTCCTTTAAAGTTTTTAAACCAATGCAGTGTTTCTTTTACTACACAATAAATAGGGGAATAATATTCTTAACTTAATTATTTTACTTTTATATCGAAGAAAATGTTACAAATTCTTTTCATATATTTAAATTCTTAGGAACATAAACGACTAATCATGAAAGAACAAAATTACTTCTGGAGATGATTGGACATCACATAAAATATTAATCATCCTAATGAGCATATGTAGTATAAAAAAAACGTAAAATAGTTTTAAATAATTGATGAAATAACGTCAACTGTAATAGAAAAATAACTAGTAAAAGAAAATATCGAATCTTAATGGTAAAATCTTGTGTTACTATTTTAGTGTAAAAACATGTTTTTTCAATAACAAATGAAGGTTTTTTCAACTTTAAATAAACAAATATAAGTCGAAACCTACACACACACACACACACACATGTATATATATATATATATATATATATATATATATATATATATATATATATATATATAAAGAACATAAGTCAAAATACAAATACAATAATTATAATTGAATTGTAAATTCAATTATAATCCTTGTATTTGTATTTTGACTTATGTTCTTCATTAATACACAAGAATACAAATTTTGATATATATATATATATATATATATATATATATATATATATATATATATACATATATATGTATATATATATATATATATATATATATATATATATATATATATATATATATATATATATACATAGCTTGGCAATCCTATTTTAATTTTATTCACTTATCACTTTCACTCTCATGTACTTAAACGATATATATATAAGCTTATCGCCTGTCGAGAACTAAAGGCGTGTCCTCATTTTCGAGCATGTACTAAGACTAAAGTGCTTCTTTAAGTTATACTTGGAAACTAACTACAAGAAGATGTTTAATCTCAAGAAATAAAAACACGTAATTAGTACTCGAAAATGACACGCATATATAGAATGTAAAATTCTTGTTGGGGTACATTTTAATATAAGTGATATATATATATATATATATATATATATATATATATACTTATATATATATATATATATATATATATATACTTATATATATCCCGATTATCCAAGGTTCCGTTAAATTCGAGAGTTGTATGGCCGGTATATGTGTATGAGTGCACGAAATTAGCTAAAAAAAAGTAGCCAGTCCTAGCCCCTGAAGCTTAGTTATTTGGTTGGATCTCACAAAGCACTTTCCTTGCTGGTTGCAAACAAGAAGCACCCCTCATCTAGGTTGGTGGTCTGGAGGGGTACTTACACCCTCGATCCGTACCGATTCGTGGAATTCAGGGTAATGAGGGTTTTAACGCAGCCTCATGGGTACCAGGCGCACGCCCTGAATATTTAGGTCATCCTACTACCGTAAGCGGGCCTCTGAGACGGCGGACCTTACTTCCATAGGTGCTTGTGGAAATATACATGGCAGAAAACTCTATGGAGACCGATGTAAAACTATTTGCGAAGACAACAGGAGTTATGAATGGGGCAAATAGGTGGAAAACACTCTAGCTTGACTATCATAAGTAGGCAAAGACGGAGGAGAAGGAGGGCAGAGAGCCATCTCCATCTCCAATGAAGAAACACCGGTTCACGAAATAGAATAGAAAGGGTTTGAGGGAGGCTGGGGCTAGAACCCATGTCATCCCGGAAGCCATTGGATCTGTTAAGACTCTATTACGATAGGAGGAAGAGAGGGAATGGAAGGTAAGGAGTACTCCTGATACTACTCCAGTGTTAGAAGCCAAGAGTAATAGACAAGTGTTAGGTCAAGAGAGCTGTTTCTTGTCGACCTACCGAGGGTACTAGAGACGTTAGGGGATAGTGTAGCGAGGATGGCAATGGTGGCATACGACCACATTAAGGGCACTGACATCAACCGTATTTTGAACATTCCTAGTGGATGTTTTGTTCTGCAGTTCATGTACACGTACTTGAGGGATAAAGTCGCAGCGTTTATAATGTTGAGGTATAATCAGCAAAATGACTACGAGAACTGGTACCGTCAGTTAAACTCGTAGACGAAAGTAAGCTAAGACTAGCTAACTCTGATGAACTAATCAAAAGGGTTTAAGTGACGGTGTACAAACCACCCTCAAAAAAGGTGGCTACGAAGTTGGTTGGTTTGACTGCAGCTCGGCGCACCTACGGAAGTAAGAAATATGAAGGGCACCGGGGATGTTTGACGGTCAGAGGACTAGCAGCCACGCCGATTTAAGATATATCAACCTCATACCTATCAGCCTTACATCGTTTTTGTTAGACACTGGATAAGCTGGTTGACCGCTATTTGAAGGAGAGACCTCTGAAGAAGTATCTGCTTCATCAGTATCAAGCCGCCTACCGAGGTGGTAGGTCAGGGGAGACTGCGCTGTTGTTGTTTATGAACTTTAATAAAGGTCAGATTAACAACAAGGGGGTATGTATTGGGGCCTTTTTTTGGTGTGGACGTGGGGTGTAAAATCACCTCTAGACAGGCCGTCAAGATAGCAGCTAAAGATCACAGGATTTCTGACGAAACTAATCAATTATTAGTTTCTTGAAAAACCGTGAAAGTACTGCATCCTGGATCGGATGCATAATAAGTGGGATGGTATAGGAGGGCTGCAGCAGGGTGGGATATTATCCCCTCTGCTGTGGGGCCTTAGCGTGGACGGTGTATAGAAGACGCTCAGTGCGATAGGTATTAAGGTGGTAGAATATGTGGAAGAAATAGCTATCCTTGCTAGAATCCATTTGAAGAGTTCCACAGAGACGCTTCAAGTAGCACTCAAGGTAACAGAAGGATGATGGAGTGGAAAAGCATTATGCATTCAATGAGAGAATCCAGGGGCAACCATCTTCACTAGGCGATATAAAACTTAATCGATGTAGATGATTAAAATTGGTAATACCAAAATAAGCTACGTTGAGAGCGCTAAATATCTTCTGGTTATTCTGGATGGGTAGCTACTCAGGTGTGATCTCTTTGAGGATAAGTGCAAAAAGGCATAGCTATGTTCTGGCAATGCGGAAGACAGATAGGCATGAGATGGGGCTTAGGTCCATGACAGACGTACTGGAGGTATACTGCCAAAGTGATGCCGAGGTTACACTTTGCTTCAATCGTCTGGGGGGACAAGACATCAAAAGAAACAAGTCGAAGAGCGCTGGGCCTCCCTTATAGCTTCAACTCCTAGGAGAAGCACATCATGAGCGGCCATGAGGATTAGCTTGGGTATTCTTTCTTGGGTCTTTAAATTAGGATCGAAGCAATGAAAACTGCATTTTGGTTAGGTTGTCTCGGGCTGTGGAACATAGGTTGCAAACGACATAATCAGATTTATTTATTGATTCACTGTAGGAACTCTGGTTAGAACATCAGACTAAGTTACTGTATTTTATAAGGGAAGAAAGAAATTACAGAACCCATATTCCTGGAAGAGAGGCATGGGGAGAGTGTAGACATAAATTAGGTTATTTCTGGTTCACAGATGGTTCCAAGATTAAGGAAAGAGTGGTAGTAGGCCTGAATGGACTGTGTGACCGAGACAGATTCTGCCTTCGCTTCGAATACTACATGTCTGTTTTCCAGGGCAGGTGCTCACGATCAAACTATGTGCTGAGGAAATAAAAGGATCTTGCCAGAGGGATTTGCTCCGGTAGTCAGCTCTAAATGCTATAGTTAAGACTAAAGCCAGCTCTAAACTGGTGGCTGGGAATATAGCTTCAGTAGCAGAAATATATTTCGCTCAAACTAACATGGATTACAGGACATTCTGGCTGGATAAGGAATGGAAGAGTGTACGTTTGAGCAAAACAAGGATGTATAACTCAAAGTCCGTTACTTGAGGAGAGTGGACATGCCGCTTCAGGAGGGAGATGTCACAAGTACAAGATACTTTAGGCATACTCGGGAGACTTGTGAGCAAAATAACTACTCTACTTGAGTAGACCTCAACTCAGAGCTACTGCACAGCTGGCCACAGGACATGGAAATCTGAAGTGATTCCAATACAAAATTGGAAGATTAGGGTCTTTTTTGTGCAAGCGATAACGAGGAGAAACAAGAGGAAAAACCATCCCTAGTTCTCCGTGAGTGTCCTGCTTTGGGAGCTGCAATGAGAGAGTGGTTTGACTGGAAGGTATCTTCACCAAAGGATATCAGGACAATTATCATCAGGTGGGTACTTGGAGGTTACTGCAAAGAGGTACATATTCTAAGCTATTCCTATGGGAGGGATGGGAATATAGTACAAAAGTTATATCTCTACATGTATCTATATCATATACATCTCTCTCTCTCTCTCTCTCTCTATATATATATATATATATATATATATATATATATATATATATATATTTATATATTTATATATATATACATATATATATATATATATATATATATATATATATATATATATATATATATATATATATATGACTATGGTCAATTATATTATAATATCTGATAAAATACTGATACATTTAATCCGTTGTCGATGTTCTCAATTCCAATTGACTAACATTCGTTTGTAATGAATAAACGAGGCGGAAAATGTTTTTAAATAAAGTGCCACGTTGAAAATTATTTACGACTGGATTATCAAACATTGTTGTTGTATAAAATTCTCTGCTCCATTAGTTTGGAAAATTAATTGGCTTTGTTATTCAAACTGCCATTCGAAATTTTGTAACGGTAACTTTAAATTTTAAATAAGGTACTCTGCTATCATGAAATAATAAAGTGATATTTTTGTTCCCTATAAACCAATAATTTGGTATTTAGAGCCCTTTAATTTTTTGAATCAATAATAATACGTGTAAATCTATGTCTAGCTATACCTCTCTGACTAATAATAAAAGATAATATACGGAGGAAACTTTTCATTATACCGTAACAACAAGAGGAATGTTATTTATGAAACATTCACATAGTTAGCTTCCCGATAAATAAAGTATAAAAAGAACCATTGCAACATCACATATCTCCAAGTTCTAAGAACTCCTTGTTAGGACTGCAAAGTTATAGAGAATTCCGTAGCAATAACAGATACAAATAGCCACAAGAAAGCCACTGACTATAAAATTCTATTGATTTTATACTGATGATTGAAAAATGACTGAGGATTTTAGTTTTTCCGTTGCAATGTTCACATTTTAATATAGCTGCAGGTTATGTTCAGTATGCGAATGTGTGTTGCCTTGTAAGTACATCGAGAGTGAGGTTAGCTCATGCTTAGAGGTTAGGTTCACAATAGATGACAAACTGTTCTAAATGAAAATGAAAATAACAATACACATCTAACCTGCCTTTCTGGATGCGATCATTTTGACAACACGGATGATGTAAGTCATCTTAACACATTGTTGCTTGTAAAAGAAGTGATGAGGAAGATAAAGAATGCCGGATACAATTTATTCCTGATCCTACCAACTTTGACAGGGCTATTATGGAGGACCCTAAGGCGGCATACGCTACAGAGCATTGTTCCCAACGGACGTTTCCCAACTAAGCACTACTTGTGTGATTTCGTTCACTAATTCGAATCAAAACCAGTTACTGGAGTCAACACCTGCGCAGCTACATCCCTACATTAATGTAATAATTTTTAGTCATTGCTGTGGGATTTAACAATAAGGGCAATACATTTTTAAATCTCTCTCTACAACTTGTATAAGTAAGGTTTAAGATCATTGTATTTCCAAAACATTCAGGTAATGAACCAAAGTGGAAACAATTGTGTGCACAAACTACATAATTACCCCTACTTCCAAACATACATACTATAGGTTAAGATTGTATAGTAGCAAACAAACATACTTGAATAATAAATATTCTACAATAGTTGTAAAATATGGTATTTCTTGATTATGATGGTGCTAAGTTATTTTAATAACTGGAATATTACTAATAAAAAAAATAACGGAGCAGAAACTGTCTGCAATACAAATTGGAATTTTATTTTCCTACACAAACAGCCTCCCTAATGATACCAACTTATATAGTAAAATATCCCATCTTGATTATGATAGTACTATACAGCGTTATATTAATAACCAAAATATTAATAATAGAAAAAAACAGATCAGAAAATAACTGTAAGAATAGAATTTGGGATATGGTAGTCTAGAAAAACAGGCATCATAGTGATATCAACTTATATTCCTAAATAGTAAAATTTCCCTTCTTGATTATGATAGTACTATATTAATTTAATAGCCAGAATTTTACTAATAAAAAAAATGGAGGAGAAAATAACTGCCGCAAATGAAAATTTGGGATATGGTAGTCTAGACAAACAGACGCCTTAGTGATACCAACTTATATTCTTAAATAGTAGAATTTCTTTACCGGCGCTCCAATTTCTACCAACTCAATTTCGTAGATAACTATAATATCTACAGCTATAATAATTAAATTAGGGTTACTTCGTTTTTTGGCTGCTTGGTAGTATATGTCTAGGGAACATAAGTAGCGCCGTATAACATGTATGTAACTATTTATTTGGAAACACTGGTTAAATATATGTTTGCAGATTCATCATATTCTAGGTTAGGGCTATGCATTATAATATCTATAATAACTTTCTACCCTACAGAGATATTATGATATGTATAACTAGAGAGCTACAATTTTACGGGAATCTGTTAATGCCTTTAGAATATCACCCCGTGTTTCAGGATACTAGTAATTAAATATTCTATATTAGACATTTAAACAACAATTTTTCATATTGACATCGGTATATAGACCCATTTTGTAACTTCCTATATAGGTCTTCTTATATTTGTATTCCAGGCTGTTACAATTTGCTCGTACGTTGATGAAAGTTCTCCGCTGTTTAAAATAATTACTTACTCTTATACAAACTTTATTTTGTTTTATACATAATGTAATTTACACCAAATACTCAAAGGAACTTGTTTTTATATTTTAAGCCAATATCATATATAGTAGCCTTTAAAAATTATAAAAAAACAATTTGTGTGAAAAAATACGTTAGTTTCGGAAATATTTACTACATTTTCAAACATTTTGGTAAACATAGCCAAGTATGAAGATATTATTTGTTAACATACTCATCTTCCATTCTGTTTGGATATTTGGTATATATTCGAGTATAAAATTCTGCTTTTCCTAACGTTAACATATTTTCCTTTGTTGGCGCGTTTCGTAATGACTCAATTTTAAAAACCTTAATAGTAGTGTCTTAGTTGTGTACTAAGAGAGTAATATTAAAAACTGATGAAAATGGAATCATTCCAAAACGAGAAAACAAAGGAAAATATTGTAACGTTAATAGAGCCAGAAAAATATACTTGTACGTATATAATGATACTGGTTTACCAGATGTGTAAAGATAGGATAGTTAGCTATTTCGCAGATTTATAAACAAGATTTTTTAACTATAAATACTGCAAGGTAGAGATAAGAAAGTGTTAAACTGAGAGAAAATAGTAACAGAAAATATATTACTGACATATCTATAAAACTAACTATTGGCCTAATAAAGCAAAGGTTTCTGAGAGTAAAAGTTTTTGAAAATAAGAAGATAATATCTTAGTTATACCTAAATAATAATTATCTGTAGAAAGAGATCGATGGGCCAAAAATATATTTCTGAATTATTTCTAGAGAAACTATATTACAGCATGTAGGCTTGTTGCCAACTTTATTAAATATCAGCAAGCAAAGGGATATTTTATTTAGGTATTTAGGGAAATGTAGGCTATGTCGTTTAAACTGAATAACTACTACGGCCGTTTCCACAGACACGAAAATAAAATATCTTACTAAACATTTACCACGAGTAGGGATGGTTAAATAGTTCAGCATCTGTGCTTATCAAAAACTTTATTTATTTTACTTCTTGTGATGTATAACGAGCAAATGGTTTTGCTTAAAACGTATTGGTTTCCGTCAAACTTCCAAAATGAGAACAATATCCAGAGGAGATAGAGGGATTTTAAGGTTACAAGAAAATAAGTAATAAATAATATTAAAAAAATAAAGTCAATTCCTACTTAGGTGAACTAAGGCAAGATTTTTGTAGTTAAATTTTGTTATATAATTACAATTTGTATAAATATGTATATAAACATGACAATCACAAACTTACGTAGCAATATCCATGCAGCTTTCCATTTTCCTCTTTATACAGCAATTTGATACAATGTTATTGAATAACAATAAATATATTATTATAAAAATTTTCCAAATAATAATTCTTTATTAAATTTTAAAAAGTTTATGTTTTAGTCAGATTCAAACTGAAGGTCTACATGTTTAACATACATCACTTTGGAATTAAGCAACCTTTCCTATATCTATAAAATATTCATTTCTGAAAACCCTCAATACATAGGATGTTTATGAAATTATTAAAAAAAGGTTCCTTGCAATAATGTAGCTTAAAAATGTGAACATTTAAAATGATCTATTATTTAAAATGATTTTAAATGATTTGAAATGAATACCAATGTATATTTTAAAATATTTTTTTATTCAAGGGAATTTTATTTAATTACACACAATGCAAACACTAAATATTCTGTGGTTTTTGCAAAATAAATTAAAGGTTATTACATAAAGTGATTCTCCCTTTATATATGTTGTACAACCATTTAATATTGAAAATTATTGCTAATTTTACAAATAAATTTTATTATTTAATTATAATTATTTACATTCCAATTATGGAGAGATTTTATGAATTATGAACACAAAAAAACTTATACAAATTTATTAGACAAATACCTCTTTAGTCGGTATCAAACATTTCATGAGGACCTCGCCTTGCCTCTACATAAATACTGGAACTGAGACCCCCGTAGTAGGTTCTAAAACAAGACCTCGCTAGAGTGCAAATAAAAAAACAAAATATTGAAATTCATTTCCAAAATAAAAAAATATACTATTCTATTCAGAATTTAAAATATAATACATTTTTTCGAGCTATTTATTTGTTTAGGTATAATTAGACGAGACCTCGCTGGTCGGTTTCGGAAAATTACGGAATCCTCGGTTGGCCGGATAGTGTTTAACCCCGGCACACCCAGGTCATCATACAAACCTTTGTTTGTGGGTGTGGGTGCTTGGGATTATGTATTTATATATAAAATATATGTATATAAATCATATATATATATAAATATAAATATAAATATATATATATATATATATATATATATATATATATATATATATATATATATTATAGAATAAAGACTTAACTAATATAATATGTTTAAATAAACTGTATGTTATAAGACGTATCAAATACGTCCATGAAATAATGACCCTCATGTTGCCTTAGATAAATAGCATAGAAACACGTTTCATGAGTATCTTTGGTAAATGGTCTAATATTTAATTTTGCAAACGACATCAAACATCTTCTACAACAACAGTTTGTTTGGATTTTAATTAATCAAAAATGTACAAAATATTATTCCTTATTTAAATTCAATAGCTGTACAGTGTGAAACTTTTAGGAAGTGAATAGCTTACTTGGTGAATGCATAATGTGATTGGATATAAGGAGCATTGCATGAAAGAATCAATTACTCCAAGCCATTGGAAAACATAATAGCCTACTGTATTGAAACCTACTGCAGTGGTTTATATGTTTTTATTTCAAAAGTAATACACGATTTTTAATGAATATGAGTTATGTATATTAGAATAATCCGTGGTTGACAATTAGTTCCATACGGTAACGAGTGACTACGTAAGTAAAAATAGTTTTTCAGTAAAGTGGGAAATAATAAGTAATTTAGATTATTTTTCTAAATTTTATCTCATCCATTTTGTTCCAAGATACAATATATTTTCTTAAATAGCCCCATTTTTCAAATTATTATATATTACATTGTATTTAAATATATTTAATCAAATCCGATTTCCAATTTCTTCTGACGTACGTTATTCAATCTTCTGTGTCTCGGGCAGTCATTGCTTCGTCCATCCAATCATGCCAACCTCTTGATAGTACCTTCAGTACCTTTCGGGGCCGCCTGTCTTCTTGTATCATCTTTACTAGTCTTAATCATGTGTATTTCCTTCTTCTATCTCCTCCCTTAAACTTTCATCCATTTAAATTTCGTTACATATATGTTATGTTCTGACTCTTTCAGGTCTCGATGCATCACTTCTATTTTTAAATATTTAAACAGTTTTAAGTTAAAGTATAATTGAAAGTCCTACATTCTATTTTGAATTTTACATCTTACTGATATTTTATGTATAGACAAGAATGTTATAACAATTTATTTGTACGATTATATGCTATTACATAATTCTTTATCTTTTAATGTATATTTCTATATAACAATAATGTTAAAGGTTTACAATATTTTTCTTGTCGTAAGATGTTTACTAAATCACTTGATCACGGGATGCAGTTAAGTTGTGCCAAAACGACCCCCAAAATATAAGTTTATTTAAATTTCGTCTTTTTTTCAAGACAAACACTGTCTTATTTAGTTATTTTTGGCTAATCTTTTGAAAAGACTTTTGTTACAAATTTAACTTACTTTATCTTATTTGTTGATAGTCACAACGGAACAATACATGTAACATCTAAAATAGAATCGAGAGAAATATTGCTACTGATGACATAATATTAGGTTGCGAGATACAGTATATTTTCATGGTAAAAACTAATAAAATGTTTTTCCTTATAAATGTAGTTTATTATATTAGTCCTTAATACTTCCCAAGCTAGCAATAGTTTTATTTACTCCGAAATAATTTCGTTTAGGTTTTACCGCTATAGAATAAGAACGTACAGTTCCGTTCTCAAACGAGGGAAATATGTAAATATTAAACTAGCAAAGCAATAATAGTGCACAAGTTAGGTATTGGAAAACTATTTTAATGTAAATATAGTTCAAAATGTAAAATATATAACAAGAGTAAACACTTTAACAAATATCAGAAACCTTCCCTTCCTTGCATGCAATGCTATTTTAAAAATAATAAATTTCAATGACTAAACTTGATTTTAGAAATGAAATATAACATCGTTAAATAGTAAAGTTTTATTTAATTAAGTATATTGATGAAACTCACGAGGTTCCCTTGGGTTCCTTAACAAAAATCGTTCGACTAGGCGTACTACCTAGAGCAATTTCATTTTTCATCAGTATTTTAAGATAACAAAAAGGGTAACTTATCCGATTTTATAGTTATTTTCAATTATATAAATTAAACATTGCATGCATTACATCTTGATGAGAAATATTCCACTACACTCTGAAACTTAGAACGTATAGAAATAAGTAACCAAAATAAATTACAATACAAATATTGGCAAAACCCAAATACAACAAAAATATTAAAACATAGTTGATTAATCAAGTTGGTAAATTATTGTATCCTGGAATGTAATCTTGTAGAACCATTACATGGTCATTGAAAAGTACATAAGGGTTTAAGGTTATGCAATTTGTTAAGTATGGGTTTTGCCAATATATGTATTGCGATATATTGTACTACTGTGTTCTTGATATTGGGTATCCAAAGTAGAGTAAAATCTATAGTCAAATAATTGCATTAGATAAATACTTGAAATAGTTTCGCAATATAATTTCTAGCATTTAACAAAACATTTGAAATCAACGTGCATAATATTTGGTCGTATATAAAAAGTTCTATTTCAATAGTAAATTATTAAGAGCCAAAATATGACACATGCTCAAAGTGAGTTTCCTTTATCGCGAATTTGATAGAATATTCCAATTACAACAAAACCAGAGAACTAAAATGTTTTGGACTTCCAAGTATTGTAAAAATTGCTAAAGTTAGAGAGAAAACTGGTAATTTGATATCTAGTAAAAATATTATCCAGGAATACTTTGCTTTTGTGTAGCATGAATCCTAAAAGCTTCAAAATAAAATTGATTACTATCAGTGATACTATTACTGCATTATGGTAAACTAAACTAATTAAACTATTCACGAAACTTGGGCATGATTTAGGCTATAGAATCAATGAATGATGTCTCCCATAAGATTAGAAAACTAGAGTTTTTGTATTACCAACTACATATTTGTAACAATTATAAGGTATATTAAAGACAAATTTTGTTTTAAACTGAATTTGATCATTTCTTAGATTTTATTTAGTTATTTTATTCAAGCAGTCTTATTATAAACTATAAAATGTGTAATGAGCTTATAACGTTTGCATTCTGAAGGACAGTTGTAATATTTACTTCTAGTTTATAAAATATCAGGTAAAGATTGGTTGCACAGTTGCTGATTAAAAAGCTAAAACTGGCAATCCTCACCTACCATTCTCCATCGACATTAATTTATCTTGAATATGCCATACACAGTTTTGTTTGTATTCCAGTGACTTTCGATAAATGAATTACGGTCAAGTTACGTCTGACAAATATTTGGCGAAACTGTCTCTTTAAAGTTGCAATGTTGGTACACAATGCAAGGTTGTCTGACGTACTCTGTTACTTCTATTGTTTTCTCCGGAACTTCTTTGTTTCTGCTAATAATGATTTTTTTCTGTACTTTAGACTAACTAATTGTATAAAATGTATTCATAAAGACTTGTTTTACACCTTTTGTTACGTCATCATATAGTATAACAATAAATAATCAACGTCATCTCAGAGTTGTGACTATAAAAAGAATTATTTTTCTATAATTCCTAACTAATGTGAGTTACAGCGTGTGATAATAGTTCAATGTAGTGGAAATTTATACAGCTATATATTTTACGCAACATAGCCTTTGACAAAAGTGTTATTAACATTATATTTTCCCTAATAATTGACTATTTACAGAAAACTTAAAAAAACGCGACTAATATACAGCTGTAGGAAAAACATGTCTGACTTTTAACTGGGGCTCGCAGTATTTTTTGTTATTAGAAGGGACTTTAAAATTAGGGATTTTGCATCCTAAAACAAGGGACAATGTCAAATTATCAAAGTGTAGTATTTGAAATTTTCACAAACGCTCCGTTCTTTGAAATATACAATCGAAGCGGTGGTAAATCGAGACGTGAAAGGGCTAGAAATGGACAAATGCATAACGAAATTGAAAACTTTGCTTTGTAAAGAAATCTTTACGTGTTCCTAATATACATATTTATATGTAATTAGGAAAAACAATAAATCTGTTTTTAACCGTCATAGATTTTGCTCTGAATAACAAATATCAGAAAGTGATTTAATGACAGTGTGTATATTGACTTTTTCAAGTGGTAGAAGTTTGCATTCAACTCAAAATAAGGAGCGGTACGTTGTAAATTATTTATGTTTTTTCTTTGTCAGGAAGTAAAGATCTTCAAGGCGAAGAGGTTTACGCCGCATCGGCTCTGAAACTCAATAAACTTGCTAAGATATAATCGATATTACAAAGTTTTGTTTCGAGAGGAAGTCGCAAAGTTTAAACTTCTACTCGAAGTAACTGAAGAAGAGGTCTACTGAACATTACGCAACTTGAAGTTTTAGTATCACTGGTGTTCAAATAGAATTAATAAAACATTAGGCTTTTGTTAGATCACGTTAACAAAGGAAATTACGTGACTAAAATTATACGACTCAAATTGTGTATAATATGTTATCAAGTGTGATGTTATCTAGATAGGATTATTGTTAACATTTCTGTAGCATTTCTTGAAAGTTAAATAGACTATTATGTTCAACATTATCCTGAAGAAGACAGTGTCGTCAAAATAGGAATACAATTAAAAAATGTAAACATGATAAAAATATAACCAGTAAGCGTTATAATTAAAAGGATATTTTATTCTTCATAATTGTTTTCGCAACAATAAACTCATGTTTGAATACATTTCGAGACGTCTGTATATCAAATATGTGTATTACAGGTGAAGAGAGTTTGTTAATTGTTTCTTCAATTATTTCTATTACTTCACAATTTACGTAATTATATTTATATGTTTATTACAATGTTCAAACTACATAATTCATTTTATTCATCCCCTTAAGTTCAACATTATTTTTTAAAACTTTTAGTGATTGTAGTTTGATGTAAATACCGTTTTTAAAAACTATTACTTCATTAAATAAATACGAATTTTTATATTTTGATGTGAGAAAACTTTTCACAAAAGGGATAAGGTATACAATATATTTGTTTCGTAACTTTTGACTTATATTAAGTCTTAACATATGATTTCATAAAGCAGCTGATTTTATGTTACAGGTTGTAAGGTAGAACAGTGGTTTTTACGCATAGGTTACATTATTTTATTTTTAATTAGTGTAATCATCCAATAAATTGTAACCAAATTGAAATTTTCATTTGTTGTCACAAGTAAAAATTGAATTTTATTACTGTTTGATCTTAAAGCAAATCCTTACATCTAATTATATTCAACTACCGTTTTTAGAACCCAATATTTCCTGAATAAATTTTAGTTTATTTAAAGAAATTAATATTATTAAATATATTTTGTAATATGTTTTTTGTAAAATATATTTTGTAATATATTTTAATATATTTGTAATGAAGTGCCATCATAAATATTTGAAATTTATTATAATTACTATCAAATATTCTCATAACTCAAGTTTTAGCGTTAAACTCACTTAAATCAGTTTTTATTATATAAGTACTACATTAGTTGTTAAAGTATTTTATACTGACATCATTATTCTATATTTAGGTTCAATAATGCAACAAAATTATACAAAAATCAGAAGATATTTGGACGTGCTAGTATACTTCTACTCAAGCGTGTATGTTATGTTTACACACACACACACATACACACTGCAACGTCCCACCCAACTTTTATTTGATATCCCTTCTTGCAGAATACCAAAATTTTGTTGTTTAAAAAACTTATTAATAAACAAACCAAACATCTGCCAATCACCCCGCTTGTTAAACCGTGCTAAACTCCCTGAGTTACGTGTATATTTCCCGCTCATAGGGCCATGCCCACAACAAGCCTATTCCCGCTGACTACTATTTAAAAGAAGTATAAACTCTCCAAAATTGGTTTATCAATTATGTATGGTCTAGATATAGTCCCACATGTCATTTCAATAGTCAGCTGGAAAGAAACACATTTAAAAAAATACACAAAATATTCACAGAGTCTTACCACCTGATGATGATCCGCAGAGACAGCAAGGGAACGTGCAAAATATGATCGTGTTTAAATTACCTATTTTAAAAGGCTCCTGTGTCCTTTTAAACACAATCTGCCAGTAGATAAATCTCTGGACTTTTATACAAAAAACCAACTAATCTTTAGGATAGCTCATGAAGTTAGTTGAGAGAAACTCTTTAAAAACATTAGGCTTTAGCTATTATCATTTAATGAAATTTAATTAAAATTGTTTACTGATTTAATAATCATTTTCATATTAGTTGGAAAAAGCTAAACAGTTTTTATTGATTATTCGACACAGGATGAAATGCAAATACTGTTGATTTTTATAACATATTTAATTCTATTTATTTAAATAAAAAAGAAAATTTAGCCTTTCAAATACAACACAATTATATTAACAAAACAATTCACTAAATAACTTGTTGTTCCTCATGCTTTAAAAACTTATAATTTCCATATATGTCAATTACATTTACTTAAACATAAAATTATTTTCCAAATTATACATAATAAAAATTTATCTTCTATATTGAATTTGTAAATTCTTCTTTATGACACTTAATTTTTAAATTTATAATATTCGAAAAATTCTTATTTCCTTTAAAATAAATGGCTTATGGCCAAAAACCCTTTGTAAGTTTAATATTTATCATTTGAAATATTCTGATCACATAAATTCATTTTATTTAGCATACAATTTATTAAAATTTTATAAAGAGTGAAGTCATTGTTTAAGCTTGAATATTTGTTTGATTTTAATAAAATTAACTAACTAAATTTGACGTAATTGGTATCGAATAAAGAAAATGACTTGCCAAAGATGTTCCTGCCGGTCCTGGAGTCCCTCGTCTGGATTCCCTGGTCCTTGGACATCGGAAGTCGCCATCCCTGGTTTGTCGGTGATGGTTTTTCTCCATTCCCGCGTCCTGGAGGCTGAGTCTGGAGCCTTCATCCCTTGGTGGTCCTGGACGTCGAAAGCGTCGAGGTTTGGTCCATTTGGCCTGATGACGGTCCTACTCGCGGTCCAGCATAGCGTTCCGCGGCACCTTGTATTAAAATTTATTTCAGACTGTCTCTAAAGTCTTAGAGACCTAGTATATATAGCGGTGAATTTAACCTACCTCACCCCGCCTGCACTACTTGCTATCTTTTGATTTATTCCTTGTACAGGCAAGTCGGGCAACGAATCTGTTTTAGCTTGCAGGGTTTGATTATCATTTGTGGAACACTGAAAAATGTCTATTTTATTAAAACTGCTGTAACTTTTTTGTTTTTTAAGTTTTTCAAATTTTGTTTTCTCTAATGTTTATTCTGTCTTATTCTGGTTCTTTTAAAATGTCGATGAAAGTTCTACGTGGTTTGGTTCTTAAGATAGCTTTTTTAAGCACTTAAAAAATTTTCGCCTCACTCCCGATGGTCAAATTTAGCTAGTTATTACAAATTCATTCTTTAATATTTTTTAATTTAGCTTAATTATTCTATTTAAGGTTTTATTTAATTTTTCACTCTTTATTATTTGTATAACTCCAAACTTGATTAATTTAAAAATCAACTTTATTACTTAAAAAACAGGAAATTATTTATTTCCTATTTGCCACGGTATATCACACCGTTGCATCACACACACACAAACGCATACTGCAACAGTTAAACCTTTTGCACCCTCTCACGGAGAAAATTCATGATTTTTGAGTTCCGTTTCCAACCAACATAGTGACCACATTTACGCGTTTTTCGCGTATGCTGTACCTGGTGATGATGGACGCTGGGGTGACGAAATGATCCAGTTCAACCGCTGTCAAAATAGGATCCCACGTGACTTACTATATCCTGGTGCCTGTGGTGTAGAGCGTGATCTGCCAGTGGATAAATCCCTGGTCTTTGTTTAAAAAACGAACTAAAATGTTCAGTAGTTATTTATGCGTAATATGTACAACATAAATTTTTGTTTAGCTGTAAAGATATCTATTACCTTTATATCTCCAGTTTTTCTTTCAAAGAATCTTTTTGTGTGTTTAATTGAATTAGTTATATTACTATTGTTGCTAGTCGGAAAAATTTTAGAAATATTATTATTTGATTTACCATAGGATAGTGGAATAATTTCATTTTTTCATTTCACTTGTTTTAAATAAATAAAAATAAAATTAAAATTTGCTCTTGTATTTATTGTAATATTTTACAATTCTTAAATAAATTCATTCACATTTTTGATATTTATATAGATATTATTAATAAATTTATTAAACCTGAAATATAATTGAATCGTATTAAAAGTTCAGAAATGATCATGTAATCTTTTCATAAAGTTCAACAATTAATTAGATAACATTATTATTTACCTGTCTCAAGCTTTTGTAGTCATTTTAACAATTTGTTTTTTAGCATTGAAATTACATGCATATATGTACATTCCTAATTAAATACAACAGAAGAATAATGTATACCTATTTTTTTTATTTTATGTCCATTAAAATACCATTAAAAGTAAAACGCAAGATTACTTCCTAGTGCCTTTGTGTTTAGTTTATATTTTAGCTTCCCAACATAAATATGAAGGATTTTAGAAACAAATTTACTGGATTAAAATCTTCACATAGATTTGATCCTAGATGTTTAATACGAAATATATTGACATAAAATAAGTTATATTACCTTATTAACTAGATCGTTTTGTATTTATTTTCTGTATGAATTTCATATTCATTTACTCATATTGACTTTAAAAAAATTATGCAACTGTTCTTTTTGAATATATATATATATATATATATATATATATATATATATATATATATATATATATATATATATATATATATAGTGCTTTGACTTTATTAAACGTTACTTTGTTATTACTGGATGTAACATTGTCCTTTTGATTTTAGAGCTTGCATTTTATTTTCGAACAATTTATATTTCATGACCCCCACTTGTAATGATAAATAAAAAAGAGCCATTTGCCTATGTATTCTTTATTAATAACTTTCAATAAGTGATTATGATATTATGTAGGAACATTTGAATCTATAGTTGTATAGAATTTACTGAATTTGATAAATGGCTACTTGGTAACAAAATTCAGACTTATCCCAAAACTTTAACTGGGATTTTGCTCTTCTCCCTCCGGATTTTTCTGGACTATGAGATCTTGTAGCAATCGGAACCGATCTGATTTAGAGCCGCCAATAATACTATTTGTAATTTTTTGCATATTGAAAAAGTTTAAATTGGACATCGCGGGCGCTCTAAAACAGACCATCTCCACGTTCATCTTGGACTAGGTTTTCCCTTAGTCACGGAACCGCATCCTGGACCCTCCTTCTGGATCGCTCTGAAAAACACGTCCGTCTCCTTTGAAAGCAGATTTGTGACTTCTTGCTAGCAGGGAGTCCCCATTATCCAGCTACGCGGTTATTGGTTTATACAAATTTTGTATTGACTTGCAATATAGTTCCTATTGACCTTCTTTCGAAGATTTGTTCTCGTTTTTATCTCTTCCTTGCAAATGCCACTTATGGTGTGATATTGTCATGTTTTTTAACACCATGGTCTATTTAACACTATCAAATTTTATTACAAACTTAAATGGCAGTTTAAGCTCGTTCTGATCGTAAGTTGATTTACTCTTGGACTTTTATAATTTTTGGAGAATTTGTTAAACCATTTAATAATTAATATTTTTTTATTAGGATGATGTATTATAGATCTTACTTTACAATGTTTTAACTATATTGATTTTATAAATTTTCTTATTCTTAGGTGGTTCTTTACTTTTTTTCTAACCTAATTTTTAAGTTTCGATTTTTTCATAAATAACAAAATATTCATTTAATTTTATCTTTATATATTTGAAGAAAACAATAATTCTTTCCTAGTTGCTCGGTTGTGGGAACAAAATAAACCCTTTGGACTGGCTTCGTTTATTTAACCAGGTAGTGAACCTTACTTTCCTGCTATAGTTTTTAGCAGCAAATTCATTCCTTTACTTTTAAAACAATATTTTTAAATGTTTTTGCTTAGGTGCAAAATCTTCAACTTTGATACGGTTTTGGTCGTCTCAACACAAACCACACACAAACACACACACACACACACACACACACACACACACACACACACACACACACACACACACACACACACACTCTCTCTCTCTCTCTCACACACACACACACACACACAGACACACACACACACACACACTGCAATGGTGCATCACCCCGCCAACCTTCAACCTGTCGAAAGTTGTCTACCATCTAGTTACATGAGCAAGTATTAAAATCCCATCTAATAAGTATACCCTGGGAACGTTGTCTATAAGGTGTATTTAAAGTCATGGTAAGGTCAGTGATCTGTCATATGGTCTAATTTATGTCAGCTGAAAACACATAAAATTTATCACATCATAAATTTGCCTTACCATGCCTTGAAGACATCTCTCAACCATGCTCCTGCTTTAGTGAGGTCCGTGCAAGATAGAGTCTTACCATATCCTCCTCAAAGAGAACCTGTGTTTCATATGGTAAAACCTGCCAGTGAGTATCAACTCCTGGGCTTTAAAACAAAACCAACTAGTCCTTAAGCTAGCTCCTAATTTATAAATTTATTTCTCTGGATGGGTTGCGCGATTATCTTTAGGTCGCACATTTGTTTCTAGCTATTTATTATTAAATAAATATGACTGACTCTAGTAGGTTGGATTTTACTAATTGTATTGATTTTATGAATTTACTATTATGATTTATTAGTTGGGAAATAATTAAATTTATTATTTTTGTACACAAGATCAATTCAATAAAAATTACTCTTTTGGCTGTTGTTGGAAACTGAATTTAATAATAAAGAAATTTGTAACTGAAATAAATTCTTAAATAATAAAATTCTGAAATTATATCTTAAAGTCCTTAGCCAACAAAACATAAATTAAATTGTCCTTGAATACACTAAAATTATTTTGATATTTATTGCAGGGAGGTTGGCTAAGTTTATTTCAATTATTATGAATTTCAAATTTAATTTATGATCTTATTTTGTGCCAGCAGTTAAATGACATTCAATAAATTTACATATTGTATTATTTACCGAAATTTGTTACTAATTCTACTGCCATAGAAATCATTGATTTACAAGCTTATGAATTTATATATATATATATATATATATATATATATATATATATATATATATATATATATATAATTTGAAATATTTTAATTAATATTAAATTTCAAATTTTATCACTCATTCAAAAATACTAAATCATTTGTGATTGACTTTGTTTAATAATTTCTGGTTGAGAAATTATTTATATTTTTATACAAGTTAAATATTGATAAATATTTTTTCCCAGTTTATTTAACTACTGGTTGTAAAAAACTTTACTGCATTTCCTTAGATAGTATGAATGAATTTATTTTATAACTATGCTTAATCTTCTTTCTATCTTTTTCCATGTACTTTCCTATTTCTCTATTTGCAAACATTTGAACATTTTTACATTACCATTTTTATAACTAAATAATTTTGTAATTACGAATTTTTTATTGTCAAGAATATAAAGCCATTATTTATAATTTTACACATTTAAAGCACTTATTTGAATCTTTGGAACGTATTTCAAAATCAAATTTTATTTAATTACTAAATTTGTATAGAAATCTTGACTTGGCCAATTCTCGCACTTTCGATGATACATCCCAAGGTCCAAGGAGATGACTTTATGCTTCCAGACTGGTAGTTCTTCTCGCCTGGAATTTGGTTCATCCAGGAAGCAGGAACGGACAAATTCGGCGGAGCCAGTTTCTTAACAAATGAAAATTTAACCGTGATTTTTCATATTTCGATATTTAGTTTTCACTAGACATAAGTTGAGACATACTGCATTATTCCCGCACTCCGCGGCCTCGAGTTTATGCTCTAGAAATCCATTTTGGTAATTTTGCTAATTTAACAGAAACTATGACCTTTCTGGTCAGTGGCCTAATTGCAAGAGAGCGCATTAACGCTCAGCAACAGTTATCGTCTCTATCCCCCCCACCCTCACTTGGATTTTGCCGTTTTTTTCATGTCTTAACTGTTTATTTAAAATATTGTAGAAACCTGATTTTTTCGTAGCACACAAAACACTCCCGAAGTCATGATTTTTGTACAATTACAATTTATTTTAGCATTATAGACTTAATGATCAATATTCGTCGCTTGAAAAATTTATTTAAATTATATTTTATAAATTGAGAAATTTTCAATTTTTTATTGAATTGTAACGGGATATTCCAACCTGTTTCAACACACATACACACACACATACACACACACACACTCACACACACACACACACACTCACACACACACACACACACACACACACACACACACACACACACACACACACACACACACACACACACACACACACACACACATACACACATACACACATACAAACACACACACACACACACACACACACACACACACACACACACACACGCATACACAAACACATACACACATACACACGCACACACACACACACACACACACACGCACACACACTCACACACACATGCAAACATATATATATATATATATATATATATATATATATATATATATATTAAAATAACAAGTTACAGTATAAAAATGTTTTATGAAGTCTCTATAGTGTAAATAAACTAACTATATCCTTTTATCGTCATTAACATTTAGTTTTTGAAAAACATTTTACCCATATACCATACACGCCAAAACAAGCAGTACTAAAATAGTTGTAAAATTTTATTTTATTTTCTCGTATTATATTTACGTAGTTTTACAAACACATGCAAGTAGAGAGAAGTTAAGTCACATGACTTTCAAACGTCACTCAGAAACTCACGTTTTCCAGCGGATTGCTAACATTGAAGCTCAATACTGAGCGCAGGCTGTTTTGTTTACACATTCCAAAGGTTGCATAGTTTGTATCTCGTAGGGAAGACCAGTAATGATTTGGAACACATTTATTTATTGCTTCGATTTTGATCCAAAATGGTTCGGTTTACACTTGATTTCTTTGACTGAAACACTTTCTTCAACATTATTGGTTTTAATTTGAGCAGACAGAAGTCGAACTACCTGAATAACACTTCCGCTTTATCTTCGAAATCTTTCGACAAACAATAATAAGCACAGCGTTACTAGGCTATATTTTGTAAAATTGTCTCTGAGGACTTAATGCAATGTGTGATAAACATGGCCTACCCGCACGTCCAGTTCCAAATGAACGAAAATATTTCCCTTCGATAAACGATTTGCCCACAGTATTTATCACCATCACAAATTACTAACCTAATATGAATACGTCAAGACGAATACCCGACATCAATCAATAGTTGGGACAGGTAATCGACAATGGAGTTATAGCTGATTTAGTTTCATTACTGTTTTATTTGGCGCAGGCCCTAATATGATTATGGGTTTTCTATTGATATTCGCTTTATTTATCTTCAAAAATGTACCAGAAGTTTAAATAGCAAAATAAGTCTTTCATTTAAAATATTAAAGTGTATATATAGATATATTTTATAACACTTTTTTTACCTAAACTGATACTCTGTCAATTCTATTGTTTTAAAATGTTCATATACATATTATCCATAACAAATATTTGTTTCTTGTAATTATTATTTTAAAAGATTTGTAAATAAAGACATTTAAAACGTCACATACATTGTGAATCATTATTGTAAAAGCCTATGTACTCGTAACATATACCCGATATTAGAATCACAATAATTAGCTAAATGCAGAACTTTTTCAAACATTTAAACTGGAGCAAGATAATTTCCCCAGTGAACGCTGCAAAACTGTTGACACATTATACATCATGAGCATTAATAATCTTCCATTCATTGGCAACTTCTCCATCTCTCCACAAAAAAATATATTCTTGCCATTAAAAGTCTTTGGGCATCAAACTTTTATTATAATACTATAACAGATGTGTAATATTCTAAAATTAATTACTGTAAATACCTGTCATAACCTGTGAACAAATTTATTATTTTACATAAACATTTAGTTGCAAAAAAATTGATATAGCTGTTTCAAAAAGATATTAGGTTATATCAGACAGTATTTTCGAAAACAGAGATCCCTCCAAAATACTAATTTATCAATTAATATATTCATGATAAGTTCACTTTTTTATTATTTATTTATAACGTAGTAAATGGGGAGTTTAAAAAAAAAATTATTCTTATCATTTAATATCCAATATTATTTCCTAAGAGGTAATTATTATTTCGGGACAATGTAAACGGTTAGATATCAAAATTACTAAAGCATTTTTACTAGTAAAGTGTTTACTAAGAAAAGAATTTATAATTTAAAATTTCGAATGATACTAAATGTCTAATATATATATATATATATATATATATATATATATATATATATATATATATATATATATTACATATAATTAATATGGTGATATGTTTTCTTGTAATATAGTTCATAAATTAAAAATATCTAAAAAACAAGAATACTTATAATACATATATCATTTAAACCTTTTCGCCAATAAAACAGTACCAGCATCTTCAAAAAACATTATTATGCAACAAAATATTTTTACAAAAATTACATTATAATGTTAAATTAAATTATTATCAGCAGGGCTGTATATTTTATTATATAGAATGCACAAAATACAATCTCGAATGTTCAAATTAAAGAGAAAAATATAATATATCAAATCGGATTAGAAAATGGATATAAAAGAAGAATTATAGATAAATTAAATAACAACATAATGAGAAAACACGTAATCGACAATAACATTGTAAATAATACAAGAGAAAAAATTTGGACAACTTTTACACTCATTGGTAACGACATAAACAAAATTACAAGAATATATAAAGAAACAAATTTTTAAATTACTTTCAAAACTGATAATACAATTAAAAATGTAATAAACAATACCGATAATCAAAATATTATGAGCGAAGGAAATGATATCTATAATGAAAAATGTCAAGATTGTAATAAATTATTTGTAGGATACAAAGAACATTTTCATGCTTATAATTAACCAAACGTATAAAAGTCAATTTTAGTTACTCCTTTTATTAATAATGGACACACATTTCTTGAAATAGAAAACCTGAAATTATTGTAAGATTTAAACAAATTGTTAAACATGGATATGTGTGAAACACTGAAAATTTATACTGAAAACATGCGAAATGCTTTGGATAATATATGTATTAAAAGTATTCTTGTTTTTTAAATATTTTTAATATACCATATATATATATATATATATATATATATATATATATAATACATTTTCTTGTTTAATAATTTAAAACAACATCAGTTATTCAAATACAAGAATATTTATTAATTTATATTCAAAGTTTTCCGTTGGTAAACAGTACCAACATCATCAGGAATGAAAATTACAATAATGTAAGCTAAAGACCTCATATAAATTAATAAGTGTTCTTGTATTTGAATAACCTATGTTGTTTTAATATATATATATATATATATATATATATATATATATTTATATATATCAAGATTTATTTGTTTTATGGTTTTATGATACAATTAATCCAAATTAATGGTATTAGTAGGTAGGTTTGAATAATCTTCATTTTAATTTTCCTCCTCATAAATATCATATTCCGAGCAAACGCTGAAGCCAAAATCATGTGAGTTCTAAGTAATATGTCTTGATTCTCAGAGTCATTATATGCAGCCTGCAGCCCTTCACTTTAAACATGACGGTAGAAGGATTTTCCAACGTGGAAACAAGCCGACAGATGAACACCATCAAATGTGGAATTACTCGCATTCAAGGTGGTGACTTCAAAATCTGTCAAGATGCTCTGTAGTCTGCCGTTTTGAAATCGTGAGTCATGAGTCATGAGCACAATTTATAACTGTTTTAATTACGTAATCATAGTGCTCCGAAGATTTAGAAGTTTTATTTGGTTTCATTACATTCGTGCATTGTTTACAATAAATTTGTCAAAAATAGTTGCCTTAGCAACCACGTTTTGAAAATGAATTAGAAAAATTATTAGAACCATTTTTTTTTTGTAATGCATTGCAAACAAAATTTTAGCAAATATAATGTTTAGATAATTATGTTTTAGAAATTTATAATTAGAAATATTGCATTGAATTTATTAATGGGGAACGATTTAAACATGTTTATTATCATATTAAATTTATAGAAGGAAATTCGACAGAAAATAGATTTAGTTTTAGCTTTTGTATAATTAGATAGAGTGAACCTTTATATTCACATTAAAACGTGTTAATCTTGTATCATTTGCTAAAACAAAATTATTTATTAGGGACGATGAGTAACATTTTATATCAATAATATACCACATTTTTAGGATGAATTTAGGCAACCAAAAAATTAATACATTTGTGGTAATACATTCTAATCAGTAACTCTTCAACTATTTCAGTATATTTAATAATTTATCAGTATCCATATATATATTTTATTCAACCGAATTTTGAGAGAAAAATTGTGGAAGCTTGGACAGAAGAGGGAGACGGCTAAAAGGAACGGTACTCACTCGAAAAAAGGGTTGAAAATATAGGGTTTTCTCTATTTACAACATTTATAAAGTTTTGAGGAACTTAAATTACCCAATATCTTCATAGGAAATACATTGCAATGAAAAACTGATGAGTATGATTTGTAAACAAACAAATATGTTTGGAATCGCTAAACCGCCTAGATATTATTACGGAACATTTCATAAACATCCCCTATGGCTATTTTCATTCATATTTGTTTTTCGTTTATGTGTCGGAAATAGTGTTTTATTGATTTTTAGATGCGTAAAACAATTAGTGCGCAGTATTAAATAGTGCAATGGCTTCCGGAGAACGATACAGTGACGTCATAACTGTAGTGACATCGATTTCGTCCAGTTCTTACACACGTGTTAATTGCATTTACGTATATTTAAATATATCTATAAAGTTTCCAGAACGGGATAGATTTGGTTAAATTTTGTACAACATTAGCAAATGGTAAAATGTTTAAAATTACAACCAAATCAATCCCGACTGAATACTTCTTAGGTATATTGAAATATAGGTATATAAAAATAACGTTCCTTGGTAATAAAAAAAAAAAAATAATTATCAATATAGCTCCAGAACATGTTTTGATTAAGTTTATATTCATTCTATTGGGAGCTCGGAATCTGCGTATTTACTAATGTTTAGATTCCTAAAACACACATTACAGTTGTTACGTGTATCAATCATCGGAAGCAGGCAGCAGTAGCACAATATACTACTGCGCAATAAATTTGTTTAACCAACAAAAAAAGGTAAACAAAAAATTTTCAGAAAAAAAAATTAATTAAAATAGTCTTACGACTTGTTTAGGATAGCCCAATACTAATATCTAGCCGGGTTTGCAAAGCCAAACATTTACCAAATAATTTTGGATATGTACCTAATATATAATATAGTGAAGGTTATGTGTATAGATTATTGCTAATAGGCTTTATAGTTTTATTTTTAAGTATTGAAGGGTATCTGTATAGGTGTTTGCTAACTGCCTTTAGAGCTTTTGTGTTAACATTATTTATTTTATTGTGTAGTTTTAGTATGTACGTAATGGGGAGGCCACGTAGAAGAGGGGTGGTACTCAGCAAAAATGCAGACAGAGGAATAGCTGATCGTGAGACCAATAAGATTGGTCGACAAAGTTACGTTGACAATAACCCACCGTTCAGACAAACATTACTACTTCTGAGTGATATAAATTCACTTAATATAGGCTTGATGATCGAAAAGTGCATGCATTGTGGGTCCCTCAATTGTTATGCCGTATCCACTAACAATCATTTTATGTCATGTTTTCACAATGACCTACGTTTACCTACCACACTTAGAAATTCATGCAGAACCTAGTTTGTTTGAAAATGATTAGCAACTGTTTAAATGCATTAGACATAACTCAGTGATTTGGCTTTTGCTTCTTTTTGTAATAGCTATAATTAACGCTCATGATCAAACATACCTAAGAGCCTCAAGAACAAACTCCAATAGACCAAACCGGTTGTTTACACATGGTCAAAAAACATGTGTTTGCTAAGTAGAATAAAATCTCAAGATGGAATAAAGATACATATTGAAAATAAGACTGATCACAAAAATCAAATTGATACGCATTCACAAAAACTATAATTTATAAGGATATTTTGTCGAGAAAAACTTGAAATATATTTAGTTATTTGTATTTAAAAATAAAAATACCATACAAGGATTTAAAATTTGTTTCAATATGAATAGCAGCCCAACAAGTCCCTAGCACATATATATATATATATAATTTCGTAAGCCTAATATTGAGAGTTAAATTGAGAGAGATTGGAAGATTGTACAAAGCTGGAAGACTGCTCTAAATAAAGGTATTCACAAGAAGGGTCGGGGAAATTATAGGGTTTTCTTTATTTATAATATGTATAGGGGATTTGAGGATCTTAAAGCTACCAAAAACCTCTAAAAGAAATACGTGGCAATGAAAAAAAATCAGAGTGATATTAAATTATTTCAGCTGAGAAAGAGCTGTACAAATTTTATATTGAAAACAGCTGAGTACAAATATTTAAACTATTAAAGAATAATTAAACATATGAACTTTGGTTCAGGTTAAGTTAATGGAGTACGTCTTATCATAATAGATATGTTTGACACGTGTATCGAATTAGATATAATCACTGGTTCTGGAGAAAGAAACATAATATATCTGCCAGTAATTAAATTAATATCAACAGATTATATTATGCCATTTTAAACGAAAAGGTACTATTTTCCCTTAAGGCTTATATTTTCAATAAATATAAGTGAGGTTTCAATCGACCAAACCTGGTTTTTAAACATGATCAACTAAGATTAACATGTTGCAATGAGTTGAGTAAAATCTCAAGATGGGTTAAAGATACATATTGATCATTCGATTGGTCAAAAAAATCAAATTGAAAACACATTCACTACAATACTATTATTCGACAAAACAGATATGTACATCCACATACCCGTAACCGAAACCCTCAACATTCTAGATACCTAATTAACACAGAACAAAATACCAAAAAACACAGATCACGGAAATCCTAAACATCCTCCAAACCATCACCAAACCACTAAAACGTTTATTTACAACCTGATGGCCACCCGAGGGAAGTCCTAGCGACAGTGTCCTAAGCAAAATTTTCTTACAACACATACAAAACATCAAGATACTTACAAACAATACACACGCACAAAAAATCCCTGTCACAGATAAGTTGATGATATTTTAACACTATACAAATGTAACATCCGACAATGCGAAAAACTCACCTACACTAATAATATACACCCATAGCTCCAGTTCACCTCAGAAATTGAAACTAACCGATCCCTAATCCTCATCGACCTTACCATTACAAAATTCCACAAACAAATATACAGCTTCAAAACTTACAGGAAATCCACAACGACAGACCCACTTATTCACAATACTTCAAAACACCCTATACAACACAATTACGCTGCCTTCAGATTCAATCTCCATGTCCATGAACTAGACACCATTAAATATTTAGAATACACAAATGGATGCAACACCACAATAATAGACAAACTATAGCACAATATGCAAAAAAGTAGTATAATTAATTTTACAGAGAGGGAAAACAAATACGTCACAATACCATACATAAACAGAAATTCAAATAATATAGCCCACAAATTAAAAAAGAAATATTTTAGAAAAATATATACAAAGTAGTATACAAAACAAAAATAAAACATTTACAATACAAAATACAACACGACTCCAACAACAAAGAAACTACAATAATCAGACGTATACAAATTAAACTGGAACAAGTGCAACAAATTCTACACTGAGCAAACAGGTTGCAGCTTCAAACGAAGCGACGAGCAACACAAACTGAACACTAACTCACCATTTTACAATCCCAATAAAGAAACACAAACATTTACCATAACGTAGTAATCTTACACATCAACAAAAAAGGACCACATCACAAAACACTAGAGCAATATGAAACTTAAAGACACACAAAGTACAAACCTAATTAACGAACAAACACAATACAAATCACACATACTCTTTGATGCTATCGAAAACAGGCCTTTGAAACCATCACCGCTTGACCCGACATCTTCAAGCAGAAGACACTGATGAAGGTTACCACATAGCGATCGAAAACGTTCAGTATCAGTAAGTTTTTACGAGTTTACAAAATATAAGTTTCGAATGGTCATAAACTAATGGTAAAGTGATTAATTACGTTTCACCGAACATAATGGACTACAAAATTCAAGAAAAATATATATTGTTTGTGAGGAAATATTGTTATAAAAAATTTGAATTAAATAACTAGTTTCTATTAAACAATAAAATTACCATAGGAAAGTTTAAAATTTGTTTCAACATGAATAGGGGCATTTGCCCATACAATCCCCTAGTTTATTTATAAAAACGATTGTGTACGATTCAAAAACTCAAAACGTTTTCAGAGATTTGGCTAAAATTATGACATGACCAACGCTCTTTGAAGTTTTTTATAATCTATTTTTCCCTTCAGCAACATACAACATACCTGCAATCGCGAGAAAAAAGCTTTTTAACGTCAGCTGTGTACAAGCAATAGCGCAATCTGCCGCAAGCGACAGAAACGTTCGCCGTGCTTGACAACGACAACCTCAGTTACATGTGAAACATACCCTGTAACAAATTACTTTTTTATTAACAAAAACAAATGTAACCACTTGCATCCCACTCAGATTATTATACAATCTAATTATATATTCACATTTTACGAGGTATTTTTGTGCAATCATGTCGTGATTGAACTGACCGAATCGTAAGTAGAGGTTACTTGGCAATGTCAGCACACACCCAAGGTGCGACTGCTCCAATGTGTGGATTTGTGTCGTGAACAGAGTTAGAACACCGGTGATGTCCAGTCAAAAGTATTCCCAAATCATTGCGAAAGATAACGGTATTTAAGATTCCATAATGCAAACGATGAGTAACAACGTTGGGGGGAGCTCTATCTTAAATACACCAGAAGGAACTGGGTAAAACGATTCTGGAAACGGTTTTAACAAAAACCTACTCACCCAATTAACTTCTATGAAACATATTTTTTGTTTTATTTCCCAAATCGCATTCTTGCAACAACAATGCCCCTCAATTTAACGTGGCAGGCTACAGATTGTTCTATAGAAAACAGTTGATATTTTGCATTAAATTATTTGGACTAATGTATAATAAGAAATATACATGATAAATATTACCTACATGAATATATTTCCTGGTATAATTATGTTAAATGATTTCCTAAATTATTGTATGTAAGAGTATACATAATTGAAAAAAACCTTTAGTTATATAAAGACAAAGTTAAATTTTCCACGTTTTAAAAATTACTTGGGCAAATACGTAATTTGTACTTACATTTTAATCTCTACACATATTTGTAAATATTTCTTTATCCTACATATAACTGTTATATACAGATAATAATAACATCCTTGAAATTATTCCATAACATCAGGTATAAACTCTGAAAGCCTTCAAGGGGGAATTAGTAGGAACATCTGGGTTTAAAATGTTGGCAAGCCTTTGTTGGCACTTGACAGGCAATTTCCTTCTTATAAAGGACCGAGCTTAGTTTTGTTTAACACAGACCCCGACTAATTCTCTGAGGAAATACTTTTGTGTATTTACGGCTCTTTATACGTATACATGAACACATTTACCATTAACTATATTAATGTAGTCACAATGGTTGCTAAGGCCACCTTACTAATTACAAATTATTAGAAATTAACTCTTTAAATATGTTTTAATACCACAAAGTAATAATATTACAATTTAGGTTTTATTTTGTAAAGATGTTTAAATTTTCTTTTTGGTATATTTTAAAGAATTAATAATATAATTACAGGGAGTTAAGGATAATGAATTAGAAGAGAGTTAATCAACTTTTAATGGTTTATTATGGTCATAATGTTATATTCATAAACGGTTAAGGAAACCAGACGGACCACCAACAACAATAGATGGAAAGGTAGAATTTGAGCTTTACCCTCAGTCGTCGCTTATTGTTATTAAATTTCGTCCATTTGGTCACCTATTTATATTGAATTTCAACTTTTCCACTTGAAATGTTGGTAGACCCTTCTCTTTTACTAAAGGCACTCTTGCAAACCTGCAAGCACAGCGACTCGATGAGCTGAAGCTCAGATATTATAATTGTGCAAACGCTGGTACACTTTGGCCATATATACTGCACTTCGTATAAGCAGCGATTCACCAACAATAATAACTTATTGTAATTAAGCAACATTATTTTACTGCATATAAAAATGAAATTAATAGATTAGAACAAAATGCATACTTACGCAAAATTTGATGAAGGTTTTCACGGCTATTTCATTTTAGAGTAGAATGATTCTCATGCTGATCCAAGCAATATGGACAATTAATGATTTAAAATAGTAAACAATTTATGGAACGATTTCCTCATTTTACCCAGAGCGGCCCAGAGAGCTTTGTCATATTTCTCCCTAATATGTCTCATATTATAGTCACCTCATATGTAGCCATTTATATTTACATGAGCCTGCTAAAAGTAGCATTGTCGTACGTTTCTTCTTAATCTAGGATTTATCTAAACTACCTATGCACTATATACATCGTGACCGGAATTGTCGTTATCTTGTTTATTCGCTTCTATGACATAAATATCTATATCATATACTACTCTTTCAAATGTTTCACACAATCTTTGAGGGAAGAAATAACTGATTGCATTAGAAAAATCTGTTCCGGCTTTATAAAAATAATGTTTTTTTCGTACGTATTCCATCTGGTATGTTCGAAAGGAGTGACTGCCATTCAACCGATTCTTCAACGCATATCACGTTTTATCTTAGCCCAAGACTTTTTATTTTCTGTGTATGCACATTACGATCACCAGAATAAACAAAATTGAGCCGTACTTCACAGATACATTGACGAGGCCCACCTGCTACTTCAAAGCTACATTGATGGAGTCAATGCACTACTTCAAAGCTATATTGATGAAACTAAACCGTAACTTCAAACTTACATTGATTGAACTAAGTAATCACTACAGAGCTACATTGATGATGCTACCCCGCAACTTCAAAGCTACATTGATTGAGGTAAATAAGTATTTCAAAGCTTTATTGACAAAGCTAACACCAATTTCAAAGATAGCTCGATGTAGCTAACCCACTGCTCCAAAGCTACATTGACGAATCTAACACCAATTTCAAAGATAGATCGATGTAGCTAACCCACTGCTGCAAAGCTACATTGACGAATCTAACACCAACTTCAATGTTAGATCGATGTAGCTAACCCACTACTTCAAAGCTACATTGACAAATGTAACACAAAACCTCAAAGCCACATTGGCAAAGAATACCCACAACTTCAAAGCTACAATGACGCAGCTTACCCGCTATTTCAATGCAACATTTAAGAAGCTTACATGGAAGGTATTTATTTTTAAAGCTTATTTAATTATTATATAAACTGCTTCTAGGTTTTCTTTTATATCCATTATCTAGTGCAATTCGATTGAGTATGTTTTCCTATTTTATTTGATCATTTATGTTTATTAGTATGTTGCGCGTGTATATATATATATAAAGAACTAAGTCAGAGTACAAATACAAGAAATATAATTGAATTTACAATTCAAAGCTTTTCGTTGAATAACAGTACCAACATCGTCAGGAATATTAAACAATTAAAATTACCATATGTGCAAATTAGATCAAATAAATAGCTATGCCATTATTATCGATTATGTAATCGATATAATAAATTGTATAATGCAGCCATTTTTTGAAATACCTATGAATAATGAAAACAAAATAAGAGAGAAAAACATTATTTCTCAAATTGCAATTGAGAATTGCTATAAAAAGGAAACTGTTGATAAACTTAATTATAATATTTTAAAGAAACAAAATATTTATCTAATTTACAAAAATGATGATGAAAATGTCATATGGACTTCATTTACATTTGTTGGTAATGAAGTAAAAAATATCACAAAATTGTTTAAAGGTAGCAACATAAAATTCGCATATAATACTAATAATAAATTAATAAATATAATAAATAATAATAATATTATTAAAATGCATGAAAAAAACGGTGTATATAAATTAAAATGTGATTATTGTAATAAAGTTGATATAGGACAAACTAAGAAAAAACCTAAAGATAGATATAAATAGCGTTTTAATGCATATAAAAAGCCAGAAATTTATAAATCAAATTTTGCTAGTCATTGTATTAATAATAATCACATATTTCCTAATACAGATAATATGATACGTCTAAAAGGAATTAACAAAGGCCTGAGAATGAAAATTTATGAAGCTTTAGAAATACATAAATATAATACTAATAATGAGTAGATAAATGAACAAATACAAGTAAAATCTAAATTTGATAATATATTCAGTGTTTGTAATGTTAGGGCAGCAAAATAAAAAATTTTTAACAACATTGTAATTGATTTGGTATAGCTATTTATTTGATCTAACTTGCACATATGGTAATTTTAATCGTTTAATATTCCTGATGATGTTGGTACTGTTAGCCAACGAAATGCTTTGAATTGTAAATTCAATTATAATTCTTATATTTGTATTTTGACTTACTTCTTTATTAATAGACAAGAATACATATTGCGATATATATATATATATATATATATATATATATATATATATATATAATTGTGTGTGTGTGTTTCTCCATGTATTTTGTTTCTTAATTTTACACATAATTTTCTTGCTATATTTATTTCAAAAGTTTGGATTAAAAGAAAATCTGTTTTTAATATATTACGTGCTATGTTTATTATTCCTGCAATGCGAAAGGTAGAGATGTCTGTTTAAATTTCATAGACGAAATTTATAATAAATATTTTTTTATATTAAATAATTACATTAATAAATTTTAGTGCTTCAAAATATAAAGTTATCTGGTTCAGTGGTGGAGTTAAGTTATAAGTATATTTTAATTTGTTTATTAATTTTACTTTTTGTGTGTCAGCTGAATTTTAATATTTCCGGAGTTTTATTATGGCTCGAATTTATAAAATAAATTGTTTTTATTTAGTGGCAATGGTAATGGTGTATATAGATACTGTTTCCTCCAAGAAAATAAATAAATAATTATATATAGATACATACATACAGATACACACACACACACACACACGCATATATATATATATATATATATATATATATATATATATATATATATATATATATATATATATATTAAATATGGTGATATGTTTTCTTGTAATATAGTTAATAAATTAAAAATATTTCAAAAACAAGAATACTTTTAATGGATATATTTATTCTCATTAATAGTTCATAAATATATTCATTAAAAGTATTCTTGTTTTTGAAATATTTTTTATTTATTTTATATATATATATATATATATATATATATATATATATATATATATATATATATATATATATTTAATAATATAAATATATGCATTTTGTTAAATACATTACTCCTAATCGACGTCTTAAAAGTGAATAAATTTCCGAAATAATATGGAGGGCGGGAATTTTATTGTTTAACTCAGAATCATAATTATTTGAAACAATCAAATAGAAAATGTGTTTGGGTTTGTTTCAAGAGTTGTGTTTCAGGATGATCACTTTATTATTATATTACTATAAAATCATATATTTGGAGTTGTGCGAGCAAAATATTAATAATAAAAATATAATATAACTTTTGTTTTAATTTATGTGACTGAAGTAGTTATATAAAAAAAATAAAATTTCACACTTTTTTAATAATTTTTTGGGGATATATTATAAAGCCGTTATATGAGATATTGAGATTCGTGCATTGTATTTGAGTGCCTGTAGTTCCTAAGTTGATTTTATTATGCAGCCGGAAAACTAGTTATACCACGTACAGAAATTGTTTGTTATGGGTCTTATACAATAGTTATCCTCGTCTTCAAACTGCGAGTGTAATTGTTAATTAGAAATGAACTAATAATAGTTATCATTCAGCTTGTGTTTTGTAATTACTCTAGTACTAAGCCAACTTTGTGAAGATTCTCCATTATGACTGAACACATGGTTACACAACAGTTAACAGATTGTTAACAATCTAACTTACTCTTCTATTTCATACACAAAGCAATTCAAAGGTAAGTAAGTTCTCTTTCTGAGTTTGAATGACGACTTCCCTTAAGTATTTATGCTTCAATAAACAATTTTAAAACTTGATTTTACTTATTATAGCAACACTCACTTCGAAATTATAAACAGAAACGACTTCTAACTGCATGGTGTATTATCACATAATGCAAATTTTTACTGTAGCACTAAACATAGTAATTTATGGAAATTAAAATGTACATATTATATTAAACATATATTAATAAATATTCTTGCATGTAACCTTGTAGTAATCCTAATGTACTAGCGTCCTAAACTATAATTTCGTTAGGAAAGCTCATTTCTCTAGACATTTGAGAGAAAAGATTGTAATAACTAAAATAATACCATAATAGTTCAATAATTAAATAGGCACATATCTGACTAAGGCTTATGTTCCTAAAGTAGAAATACACATATTAGTTCACGAATTTAAAGGTCAATAAAAGTTATTACAATTAAAAATATCACATTAGGTTTATAAAAATAGTTGTTGAGAATAGGCAGACACCAGCTAAAAAAAAAAAAAAATGTATGGTCTTGAAAAGGTTATTATTTAACAAATCAAAGTAATTGAGTATCTATAAATTGCATTCGCTCTCTACATAGAATCCATCCCATCCATCAACGTCAGGTTTATATAATTCTCCATGAAATTAAATATATCCTTACGTAATTAAAACGTTTACAACTAAAATATATTTTAGCAAAAATCAATTGATATACCCTATATATATATATATATATATATATATATATATATATATATATATGTGTGTGTGTGTGTGTGTGTGTGTGTGTCTGACGAAGCGGTTCGATATCGCGAAGCATGACTACGCTCGCACCCCAACGCGGCCTAACATTTTAGCTCCGCCAATAGGTAAAAATGTTGACAAAAGCCTGTCCGGCCTGGAGCCGAGCCCTGTCCGACGCTTCCTAAAATCTGTCAGAGAAGCAGTCACTGGACTTTATATAAAAAACCTAACTCGCTGAGATTTTACCCTTCGGATATCCGTTCCCGGATTGTGGATTCTTTTTAAGGTATTTTTTGCTTAGTGACTGTTAATCTAGGATTCTATAACAAATTTGTGTAAAGAAATATAATCACTGTTATCGTATCAAGTTAGTAAAACAATTGTATTTAATTATCTTCAGATTTAATTTACATTACAGCAACGTTTGTAATTTTGTAACAAGTTAAACTCTTCTTCATTTCTTTAATACAATTTTGCCTTCAGTCAAAATAATTTTCTTTTCCGTTTCATAACCAAATTAAAAATTTACAATACCTTATCTCACCTGTAGTTAGAGAAAACTAATTACTAATAATCAATTTAAAATAAAAACAGTCCCTTCTCTGTTATCTTTAAAAACATAATCAGTACCATCTAAATTTTTCTACAATTCAGAACTTCTACTTTTGTTAGAATATTTACTATAATTTAACCCCACAATATTTTTCAAAGTATTAAAGAACATCATTTAAAACAATTTGTAAAAGCAACGTTTAATTTAACTTGAAATACCTCATACTCATATTTGGAATTTGAGACCAGATTAGCACAACATTTAAACACAAAGACTACTTTCAACAACAAAATATCGAAATTTATATATTATTATGATCCCAAAAGTCTAAACAAACAAATTAAAATCAAAATGAAAACAAAAACAAATTATCACATTAGCTCAGAAAATAAACCTATTACAAACCATTCAAATTCCTTTTATTGTTTTTGTAACTTGAATTTACTCAGAAAACCCACATACTCGTAATTGATTGTCAAAATTAATTAATAATTCATAGACCGTTTTGCCAAAACTTGACATATTTTATAACATCGAATATCTAAGAATGTTCTTTTTATCACATTTCACCCTGGTGCAGTGCGTACGTGTGTGCGTGTGTGTATGTGTATGTGTATTTGTTTGTGTGTGTGTGTGTGAGTTTGTTAGTGTTTGTTTGTCTGTGGGGTGTGTTTGTGTATGTCTGTGGACGAGCGTGTGCTTGTGCGTGTGTGTCTATTATAAAAACATTTATTTGTTTACCTTTATATTATGTATTCCGATTATCTTAACCTTCCTATAGGAAAACCTTTAGGTTGCTAAATAATTAAGCAGTGATACTATTTTATTAATATCTAATTGTATCTACCTTTCATTCAGTAGTTTACAATTCATCCCTTCAATTATATTAGTACAATGCAGTGACAATGATTCAATAAATAACTAATACCAATACCAAATATAACATAAAGGTGAACTCTTGAGGTTTTTGGTAGGCAAATGCAGTTTAATTAATTTAGTGGTAAATGTCTCTCTCGGGTCGCTGTCAAAGAATCTGATAACTGGAAGTACCGTTTTACCTGGGGAGGAGATTCATAATCCTGCTGATCCTCGGATGGATTTACGAGTAATCAAATTTATCATGGTTAAATTAGTAAAAATACAGATCATATTTTGTCAGCTCTAGAACATACAGGGAATCAAACGTGGGCGTGATCATTTACTGGTGATCAAAGATTAGATCTAGAATATCGAAGACACGAAATAACGAAGTACTGAACAACATGAAATAACAACACAAATTACTGAACAACAAAACTTAAACTCCTGATAACTGTAACCGGTACCAGGATATCCAGAGCAGTATACTCCATACCACTAAAATAGCAGTGCATGACACTGTGCAAGAATGTTGAAATCCCTGTGTGAAAAAATTCAAGCTTACAGCAGAAGCCAGTTGGGGCATGGAAGGCAGGCCACCGAAAATCTCCTGGTTGGATGAAGATTGTGCAGTGCTGAGGAAGAACATAATCTAAAATAAAAAAAGAACAGGTAATCATGAAGCACCTGAAGAGGATATAGACCAGCCTGAACCTGAACATGTCATTCAGCCTATTGAAAATGTTGAAAATTGTAAAGCTCCTTGAGAGGATATCATCCTAACAGAACTCCTGAAAAAAGGTGGCGAAGCACTTCATAGGGAATTATATTCCCTGATCTTCACAATCTGGACTGAACAAAAACCCCAGAACATTGGAAGAATGACGTAATTTGTCCTCTAAATAAAAAGAGTGATTTCCTGAAATCATGTTTACTTTTCGACATGGTTTACCTCGAAATGGATCAGGGAGTACAGGACTCAGGGTTCGAAGCGTATATCAAAATCATCTATAAACCGGTGCAACTATTAGCATATGGTGATGATGTAGATGTCATAGACAGACCCTATAAGGCCGTAGAAGAGGCATTTGCAAAACTGTTGCAAGCGGCCAAGAAGATGGGAGTTTAGATCAATGAGAGTAAGACAAAATATTTACGTTGTGGCAACCCTCAAGTAACCCATCAGGTAGGTGTTAGCTGGGACCCATGAAATTTGAAGTAGGGAATCAATTCATTTAACTTGTGTCCATTTTCAGCTCCAATATTAAGGTCCCGAGGAGAATAAAAGGATAGCCAATGCCAATTAAGCCTACTGCGGATCACGCAAACCCAGTATTTATGTATGAAGACAAAAATGATCCCGTATAAGACAATGATCTTTTCCATACGAACTTATGCTTCTGAAGCTTGAGCATTAATGAGGGAAACATCCTGGCTTTCTTCGAAAGGAAGATCCTCAGGAGGATTCATGGTAATGTGAATGAAGGGAATGAAGCCCACATGGAGGAGAGTGATGTACCTAGAAACCTGTTAGATGAAAATATCTGCAAAATGAGACCATAAGACATAGATGGATTGATTGCGTCACTCAGGATGCCAGAACCCTGCTGCATATGAGTAACTGGAAAGCAGCAGCACAGGATTGAACTACCTGGTGAAGTCTCATTAAGGGGAGAAAATTCACATTGAACTGTAGCGGCGTGGAAGAAGAAGAAGAAGAATACAGTTTTTTAAATACAGTGTTAAATATTGTTGCTCTCTCTCTCTCTCTTTCTCTATCACACGGGTCGTTTTTTGGTATCTTCTTTGAAGTAAGGACTGTGTGATAAAAAAAAAAACTTGATTAAAATATATAAAAAAAATTAATTTGATCCTATAAGGAATTTACTCAGTTATAGAAATCTCGGTTTACTGAATCTGATACGATAAAGTTTGTACTAAATATTTGCGCCCCTGGAATTCACTGGTTGCTGGCCAATAACTTCTTCACTTCATTTTTGCTCGGTAATTAACTTAAACTTTACTTCCGTTTTATTCAAAATAACTGTTTACTGAATTTACTCGTCGCACTTTTATAAATTGTTTACATAATATAACTATTAAAACCCCTTATATAATTCCCTTAACCATTATAAAAACAAACAATCCCTCTAAAAACAATTTCTCACAACTTACCTTCTCAAATTTGTTTCCACCCCAAGAATCTCAAACCTTATTTCTCGTTCTCTAGACGATTTCTTAAGAATGATCATTCTAGCCTCCCTTATGAATTTCAGTGAATCATAGTTAAACTTTCAAGATTTTGAAGAAGTAACTTTCGGCTAACGGTTTTCTGCTGTTCGTGTTTTCCAGTTCTTACACCCTATATTTTTGAGTTCCATGACTTCTCCAGATGTTAACATTTCCCATTACCTTGGTTTTTCGTAATTATTTGAAAGTTAGAAATAACCTTCACTTTTATTTTACCAACACGAACCCAAGACTGTCTTATTACACTATCTGAAATTTATAATATAAGCCCTCTTTGTCGGCCTTTAATATTCTACCAGTGTCAGCTCTTTATTTGTTATTTCCACATCATTTTTTTTGAACAAAAATTAAAATTATAATATGCCACATAGATTTTGTTATACAGTTCCAAACCTGTTAAAAACTGTTTAATGTGATTCAAAAAATCCTTAATATCACAATATTTGCATATTTTTATATGAAAGAACAATTTATTTTGTAAATTCCTACAGGTAATCTTATATCTTAAGAAATACATGTTAATTTTAGTATAGTTAAATATTTAACAGTCTCTATGTCCAGGTAAACGTCAGTTAAAAATTAGAACACGTAATTAGTGTCCTCAAAAGTTTATATATATATATATATATATATATATATATATATATATATATATATATATTATAAATATTATATAATATATATATATATATATATATATTATTTTCTTGTTTAATGATCAAATACAACTGAGGATATATTATTTGAAATATTTTTTAAATTTTTGTTTAAAGAGTTTCGTTGAAAAACAGTACCAAAATCAAGAATTATAACTCTTGTATAGTAGTAATTCAAACACAATCGTTATATTATTTCTCAGTTGCTTTTATACATAGGTTTGCATCTGGTAACATTTTTATTATTTGTAATTTTGAGCTCTTCTTTTGTTTTCAAACCGTGACAGAATATTGACAGCAGAAAGAGGGGAAATAATTTGGCATGGTCTGACAGACAGCAGCTTACGATTGACATTGATTAAACGAACGGAATCCTATTCTGTTGCTTTAAACAAAACTGAGGTGACTCAATGAAAAATATATCATTAAAGAAAAAGGGATACTGATAAGAAATAAATACCAATAATGTGTGCTTAAAGATATTTCAGTAGAGTGTGTAATATTTAAAATTTATAAAGAAAAAAATTAATGTTTTATTATTTTTTTATACCCTTGAACTGCAGCAATAAATAAACTTTTTTAATTTATTCCCTCACTGGTATATATGAAAGTACTATTTTAAATAAAATGTTTAAATAGACGTAAGTAATTATGAATTAAATTTTCTTTTCTTTCCATTAGCCTAATCGAAGAATTTAGTAGATATAATTTAATAATTTCATTTTACCTTACCCAGCATAGTAACTAACCAAATAATAACTACTATAGTAAATAATAAATATTTAAATCAATTTTTAAAAATATATATTGTATGACGTAATATAAATAAATAAGTTTGATTTAATAATCTATACTGAAAACTAACATTTTGTAGAATTAGATGTGAAAAATCATTGATAAAAACAATGTCTTGTATTATTAATAAATGAATAATTAAAGACGGTAATACAAGTTAATATTTGGTTTGGATTCTGAGTAAAAGGATTCAATGAACAATTGTAAAATTTCAGAGTAAAGCAACTAGCTACTTCTGAGCAAATACTAATGTTAATTGTTTATTTAACATTTTTAAAAATCATAAGAATTGTATTATGTATATAGCCTAAAAATGATATCACAGTAAAATAATATACAGCTGTAAATGAATATTAGGAGCAACATTTAGGATATGATATCAAACTCCTTTGACTTTTCTTCTTCGACATCAATTTAGTAAAATTTCTCTACTTATAGTTTGGTTGGTAGGAGAAAAAGTAACCATTCTCCTCACTGTGCCAAAACTTTGTAATTCGAGGATCAGGAAAAATGTTTTTTTTACTCCCTATTCAATCAGATAGCTATTAATAGTTTATGAAAGAAAATTTTTCGCAAACATCACAAACCTCTGTCACGGTGCAGCTAACGTCTGAATATGATGTGAATTTTGCAAGATGGCCCTGTTTTAAATTTTTATTAAAGTCATGAAGGTTTTACAACCATAGGTGTTTTTGCTAGTGTTTCGTGTAATATTACGACAATTTTCTGTTAAAAAACAAACAAAATACTTAATAGAAAACAATAATAATCGTAATGTCATTGTGAAAAAGAAATCCCCTCACAGCTTTTTTCACTGATTTTTTTCTACTATGGAATCAACTGATATCAAATTTGTAAAAAAATAAGACCAAAATATTACACGTTGATGGATAAATGAAACAAGTTAGATTAAATGAAAATAGAAGTAATTATAAAAGGTTTTTTCCTAACTAGCTTATTGGGATATTATTTTTTCATTTTGCCCATACTATATTCAGCTTTTAAGTTTGAATGTTTATTATGGTAATTTAATAACCTTTTAGACAATACAGTCATGTACACAAGGCAGTTTGCTGTTTTAGTTTTCATTGAATTATTAAATTTGAAAATCTGACTTGTACTGCCCCTATTTCAAAGACTAGGACTAATCACTCCACTTCATAAAAAAAAAAAATTAACAAATTGTTGCTTAAAACTGGTTTTTCGCATTACGAATTTGTAAAAGAATAAACTGTTTTACTGTAATAATAGTCATAGATCCTCTTGAAAATAATTTGAGTTTCATCGTTGATAGGAATTCACAATAAAATTAGTAATATCATAAAAAATGTTTACTTTAACCCTACTATACAACAAAAGTATCAGATACAACAACTCTCAAAGTTTAAATCAATACCTGTTATTCCATTTTATTTGACAATATACATTTGACAAGAGACGGGGATATCGATCAGAATATTAAAGGATGAACTGAAAGCAAAATAACACTGTAGTTTTAAATACAGTAAACTCCCGATTATTCGTGGGCGGATTAACCGGTTTGCGGATTATCCTGGGTCTGCCATTGTTTCACAAATATTCAATTTTTATTCCAATCAGATTCATGTGTTTAAATTTCCAAACGGTGAATTACGACGTAAATACTCGTATAAGGCTTAATAGAAGTTAAGATGAAGGGAATAGATATGTAAATATGTACGTACTAATTTTTACACTGAAAGGGAAGCATCCCGACGCGAAATAAAAGGGGCGAGCAGACTACTGTATATAAGAGACAATGACAAAATGCTTAGACGCCCGAAAATTTAATGTGTAACATAAGATTGTAAACAAATGTTAGCTAATCTCGGCTATAAATAGTCTAGGACGTGACATACGCATTATCCATGTCTGTCATATACATTATCGATCTTTATGGCTTTGTGACACAAGTAGACACTGTGCGACAAAATGGTTCTCAAGGAACTTAGATCGCACACTAAAGCTAAATCAATGCTCATAAATAACAGACGAAAGTGACAGATTTTTTTGTTAAAAAGTGAAAGTATTATGTGTAAAGGAAATTACATTTGTACATACATACTTACTTTTGCCATACATATACTTATTTATGTATTGTAAATAGTTATACATATAAATGTACATGTTATATTCCGTCAAATACATCGACATTTTAAATTATTTTCTGTATTTATTTTGTCATCTGAAGATTATTTTTGAATTGCATTAACCGCTGTCATTATTTGTGTAGCTTATGGTATAATAATCGATTATCGGTCGTTTTGCGTATTCTTTGTTCATAGCGGATTATCCGGGGAATTCGTTATCCGACGTTGCCGGGCCACCCTATTCCACGGATAATCGGAAGTTTACTGTAAAACCAATTTATGTCCGGATGTACATTTCGATTGCAACTCATCTCTTTCATAAGACGTTACTTGCAATACTAGTTTAAAACGTGTTTGTGGTGTGATAGGTTTTATTTATTTATAAATAAAATTACACCCCACTGTTTCCTAAATATTATAACACCAGTATACCTAAATATCAATAGGTAGAATTTTGGCATAGGTAAACTCTAAACTCTTTTTTAATATACTTTATAGACTTATATCATGTAAATATTTTAAATTTAGCTAATCAGTTCCTCAATATATTATATATAAAATTAACTTCAAAATAAAAATGTCTCTTTAATATCAGCATAATGCAATTTAATAGGAGTTAAATGACTTAAACAAGAACACAACAACTACAGCGGAAATAATACGAAACAAAATGATTACTCATAATAATAAAATAAAATATTAGGTAATATAACTAAACAAAGCATACATAACGTTTAGTTCTGTTCCCACCTATGGTTTGCTTTATATATTTTGTGGTATTGGATTCATTACTTTATTTTTAATATACCATAATTAATAGTAAAACCCAAAAATAATATTGTTTTGCTTGTTTTAGCCCTAACTACGAAAGGCAAAGACAATTATTATTTTTCAAAACACTGGGGAAAGTAAATATTTTGCATTTCTGAATAGCGACAACAAACTAAAGCATATTTTCTGCTGAAATATTTGTAATACATTAACCGACACTGGAGTTTGAATCTGTAGTTGCTGAAACACATTTTTACCGCATTGTGTGATTCTATGATCATAGTAAAACATTTTCTTTATTCCGCTAGGTTATTGTATAAATGTTTTAAAAGTAATGAATATAGATATTGCAAAATAAAATTTATCGCAACTGTAAAATTAACAAGAACATCGGTTTTAAGAAAATAATAATTTAGATAATTTATGGAAATTAGAATATTAATAATTACAATATAAGAAATTTCTACTTCTCACTAATGGTGTGAGTGGTAAATAAATCAACACTATTTTGTATGTTAAAATAATAAGAAATTGTTGAAGGCAAGGAAATAGATTTGTATTGTGACTGACCATTGAATATTGTCAACAGAATTTAAAGAAAGATAATTAAATCTATATATATATATATATATATATATATATATATATATATATATATATTATAACATAAAGTACGAAGCTTTAGGTTAAATTAGGTTAGTTGCAAAAATAACTCATCTATAGGATTTAGCAAAAATAGGCACAAATAGTTTTCTAGGCGGACAAAGCAGGTACCATGTCATTATCCTTTCCAGGAAAGCTATAAGTTGAGTCCGGCAAATTGGCAATAGCAGGTCCAAAGCTTGTTAAGATGGGAAATCCAGCGACCGATATAGCCTGGGGAATTAACCTTGTACCGTTAGGTTTAGCTAATTGTAGGACAGTGGGAAACTTACAAAGAACGTATTGGTGGTAGTGGAAGAGATTATATTTTAATAAAAACTAAATGATCGGAAGTTCAAAGAGAGATTTTGAGGAGAGTCTCAGATAGAGGAAGACAGGTTGGTGGGGACGAGGATGGAAGTGTTGTAACGGGAGAATTTTGTTAAATTAGGTAGAGTTTTTTTATAAGTAAATTTAAAAAAGTGCTACGTAAAAGTTTTTTTGAAATATAAAGTAAGTCATTTTGTGTCAAGTGTAAGCGCTGAAGTGAACAAAGCCAGGATTCCAGGGGCTCTTCAGAATAATAGGTATATTTGAATATTAGTGTAGCCAACAGACTTCTATCTATTAGTTTTAAAACATATTTTAAATTCATCAAAATTTATAAAATATATTCTAGTTTCGCCATTTCTAATTTAAAGCAACGTTCCCGTAATAGCGACCCCGAGAGCAAGAATAAAAGTTTAATACTGTTTTTTATGTTATTCTATTCGAAATCTAAATCCTCAGAAGTCCACCTTTTATCATTATAATATTAGTTAAGATATCAATCCTGTCACTGCAAAATAATAATATAAATTTATAATAATGTGTAGAGTTAATTGAAGAGAATAAATGCAAGTGATGTTTAAAAATTGATAAGATTGTTAATTTGTTTATAAACCTGAAGGTGTGACAATAATAGCTAAGGTAAATAAATAATATTTAAAAATAAGTTTAATTATAACAAAAGTTAGGTTATAATATATATATATATATATATATATATATATATATATATATATATATATATATATTGTAACATTTTGAAGTAGTATATATATAAAAGGCACTTACAAAATAAGATAAATATATATAAATAAATTCAGTATGTAAAAAATTACTAAAATATACCAGGAACGAAATGTAAACATAACCTAATTTCACTTGTGTAGAAAATGCACACGGCCACATTTTAGATCTAATCACAAGATTTTATATAAAAAGAAAAAAAAACACAAATCACTATTTATAAGAAAATGTATTAGAAGTAAGTGATAGATAACAATTTAAATAGAACAATAGAACGAGATAAATACACTTAAAACTTTCACACGGCAAGCTAGTGGAATGTGCTGAAGTAAACAAGATGGGTAACGAATTTGTGTAGTTGCGTGCGCATGACCGGCAAAAGATATTCGTTTTAAATATTTCTCGTAGAGATATAATCTAAAACAGTTTGGGAAATAAGATTTAAATGCAATTGTTTTGCAAAGAAATTTAAGTGCAGTTGTTAAGAAGAAGAAGTGTATCAAAGGCGGTGAACATGACATCCGTAAAGCTGTTACTTACAAGGAATAAACGAGAAAATAGCGGAAATTCACGACTTGGCCATTTTGTTGCTAAAAAGGGGAGGGTCAGTTTAGTTGGAACTGAGCATTTGAACAAGGAAGACGTGTTCAGAATTGGCTGTAGAAATTTTAATTTTTTTAACTGGTGCGGAAAGTGCAGTATCGTATTCAATTCTAATTACAGAATAACATTAAGCCAAATCATTGAACTGATCGATTAAGAAGACATTATTCAGGAAATTATTTAATTAGAAACCAAATAACTTGTAAAAAAATTTAACTTGTAAGAATTGTAACTTAGATATTTTTTTTGAAAGTGCCAACTAAAATTTTATTATTCAAAATTTAGAAAACCCACCTATTAACCCGAGATAAAGAGAGCTCAAGCTCAAATTAAAGTAATTAAATCAAATTCAATTAATAATAAAATTTATAACTAAACTTCTTGCTGCCATAAACCAAATTTAGACTTAGGCTAATAAAGCTTAATTTTTGTAATTCTTTGTGGATGAAATAAGACTTTGTAATTAGTAAGTGACTTTGTAAAAGAAAATAAGGAATGTCATATTAAGATATTAAAAAATTATTGTAACAAAAGCAGCATTGAATCGTTATTTCTATTAACTTATTAACTTTTATTAAGACTTATAAAAGCAAAATTACCAATTATTACATTTGGCGCCCAACGTGGGGCTCGATTATAAAAAATTTAAGAATTAACCTTAAGGCACTTTAGATAAGATTATTAATTAAATATTTGTATTAATATTGTTTACTTTTCAGGACTTTGCAACCATAAGTCAATAATTTTTTAATTTTCAAAATTTAAATAGAATAAAGGGGAATTTAGAAATTTTAGATAAAGAAATAAAAAAAAAAATGGAATCTGAAACAGGTACATATAATTTAAGGAGGGAGAAAGCGAAAAAAACAGAAAAATTAGAGGAATATAACAAACATAGTAGGTCTATGAAGGGTACAGCAATTGAGGAAGCTGCAAAAGGAAAATATGTGACATTAAAAGAAAAAATAGACGAAAAAGAGGAAGAAGCTAAAATAGGCCTAATAGAATTGGAAGAAGTGACAAGCCTAGAAATACAAGAGACAGAAACGGAAGGCACAGATATGCCTATAGAAGAGAGTGAGGTGGAGACCCAAGTAGATGAGGCTAGGGGATTACCACTGATGCAAACACAACAGAAAAAGGGAAATGATGAGGGTGTTGATTTAAGGAATATAATGAGGACTTTAATGGAAATAAATGTAAACATAAATACAGGGAGAGAGGATCTAAATAGACAATTAAATATAAATAATGAAAAAATAAATAGACAATTAGATAAGATAGATGAAATAAAAGGGGAAATGAAAGAGATGAGTGAGGATATGAGGGAAATAAAAGAAAAATTAGAGTCAAATAGAGACGAAATGAGAGAGATGAAGGAAGATTTCAAATTCATAACACAGGAAATAAGGGAGGAAAGTAAGAAAATGATAGAGGATATGAGGGAACAGTTGAGAACAGAGAATAATGCTGTAGTAGGAGTTATGAGAAGAGACTTAGAGGAGAAGATTAAGGAGAATTTAGAGGAAACAAAAGAAATAATAGCTGATGTGACAGAAATTAATAAGAAAGAGATAGAGAAGGTAGAAAAAATGACAATACAGAACAGGGAAGAGTTAAGAGTTTTAAATATGGAGATAGCTATTGAGAAAAACAATAATAATGATAGAATTGACCAATTGGAAACAGAAGGAAGGAGGAATAATGAGAAACAAGGGGAATTGACCCAGAGAATGGAAAAGGTAGAAAAGAAGGTGGAAGAAAGTAAAGGAGGAGAAGGCCTAAGGATCATACAAGTGTCATGCGGGAATCAGGAGGAGATGCCCAAATTTAATGGGAGGAATGGTAACCCTATGGAGTTCCTAAAAAGACTGGATAGGTATGTGGAGAGAAAATTTGAATGTAGGACAGGGGAAAGATTTGAAAATGAATGGAGAGGAATCATAGATAGAGCTTTGGAAATAGGAGCGGCTAGATGGTGGGAATCAATCAGAGAGGAGGTGGAAAATTTCGCGGATTTACAAGATAGGTTTATAGAAAGGTACTGGGCCAAAGAAATACAGGAAGGCATCAAAGAGAGAATAGAAAATGAAAGGTATATAGAGGGAAATGGAAGAGCCAGAGCAGATTATTTCATAGAAAGAGTCATAGTTTTAAAGAACATGACACCACCGCAAAATGAGGAAGAGATAGTCCGGAGATTAAGCCGGCATTTTAATGAAAGGATACAATTGTCAAGAAGAGTGCAAAATATAAAAACGATCCGAGAGATGGAAAGGATGCTGAATGAGGAGGATATAGAGGAGAGAAATAAGGAAATAAGACAGAGAAACAGGGGACCATGGAATAGGCCTACCCCTAGAGAGGAACAGAATGTAAATAGATTTCCACCCAGAAGGGGTGAGGAAGGGATGAGACAGCAGGGAAATAGAAGATTTACAGGACCAGGAGAATTGTATAGAAGGAATGAATATAGAAATGAAGGACGGCCATATGTCCAGTTTTTTAACAGAAGAATAGATAATCATATGAGGGGGAATATTGAACCAAGACCAGGGCAGGAAAATAATCGAGAAAATAGAGGAGACAGGAATTACAGAACCAATGACAGGAGCCAGAAGGAAGTAAATCAGATAGAGACAAGGAGATGTGTGGGGACAAGAAAGGAGGATGGTGCACATAGTCAAACGGAAAACTAGAGAACACTGGTATCGTCGCCTTGGATCAGGAAAAGGAGCATCAAACAGAACAAATGAGGTTGCCAGTGATAAAATTTGATAAAAGCTCCTACGACAAAATTAAGTTAACTATAAATAATGTATTAATCAGTAGAAAATTTTTAGAACAAGAAGATGAGGAGAGAAATTATAATTTAGGAATTGAAAAAAAATAATAAACCCAGAGATAGAGATAAAGATGGAAGATACAAGTTTACTAGCATTAATAGACACAGGCAGTAACGTAACATGTATCCAGGAGAAATGGATGTTAGAGAATAAAAATAAAATAGGAAAAATAGAAATCCTACCAATAAAAAATTTAACCATTCGGACTGCAACAAATAAGAAAACTAAAAAGATAAACAAGATGATCATGGTAATAGGAGAAATAGGAGGGGTAAAATATCCGTTTCAATGCCTAGTAATGCCAGGCTTAATGAGAAAATTTATTATAGGTACGGATATGTTGATGGATGTGGAGGCACAACTTGATTTTGGAAAATGGGAGATGGAGTTTAAATATGAAAACAAATCATATAAATAAAAAATGAATGTAGATGGGCAGACAAAATTTAAAGGGGAGATGAATAATTTTGAAAATGAGATGGAGGAGGAATTGAGTTGTGATGAACAGGAAGGAATGAATGATATGGAAAAATGGGAAGAATTTGAAACTTTTGGAAACCAGAGTCAAAATTATATTAAAATTGTACAAGAGGAGGGAGAGATAAAAAAAGAGGATATTTTTGAAAGAATAGGGAATGAAGAGGTAACTGAGGAACAAAGACAGGAGATGAGTGATTTAATAGAGAAGTATAAAGAAGTATTTTCAGACCAGCCCGGTTTATGCACTGCATATAAACATAAGATTAAAGTTAGGGAAGATGTACCATTTTACCAAAGAAATTACCCAATTCCTACAAAGTACCAAGATCAGGTACAAGAAGAGATTGAGAAAATGTTGAGGTTAGGTATAATTGAAAGAAGTACTAGTCCATATATTAATCCAATAGTCCCAATCATCAAAACCAATGGGAAAGTTAGATTATGTTTAGATGCAAGAAAACTAAATGAAATTATAATTCCGGATTATGATTGCTATAGAGGAATAAATGAGATTCTACACAGAGCAAAGAGAGTTAATTGGTTGAGTACCATGGACCTCACTAACAGTTTCTGGCAGGTTGAATTGGAAGAGGAGTCAAGAAAATATACTGCATTCCAACATAGAGGGAAAACATACCAGTTTGTTGTTACACCCTATGGATTGAAAACATCTCTAGCAGCATTGGCAAGAGCTATGGACAGTATTAAAAGGGAGGAATTAGAAGATTTCACCTTAATATATGTAGATGATATAGTCTGTATGTCTGAGACATTTGAGGAGCATAAAAAACACCTAGAAAAGATCTTCCAAATTTTTTTAAAAAACAACATGACCATTAAATTTGATAAATCAGAGTTCTGTAGAAAAGATATTTCATTCTTAGGGTATAGATTGACTACAAATGGAGTAAAAATGGATGAAGAGAAGGTTAGAGCTATATTAGAATTTCCCTCACCTAAAAATCCTCGACAGTTAAAAGGTTTTATTGGAATGGCTAATTATTATAATAAATTTATAGAAAAATATTCAGAATTTGTACAACCATTATTAAAATTATTATCTAATAGAAACAAATTTATTTGGACAGAAGAGGAGGAGCGAAATTTTATTAAATTAAAGAAAAAATTTTTGGAAACAAATGTACTTACTCACCCAGATTACCAGAAAACATTTTACCTACAAACAGATGCCAGTGAATATGCCATAGGAGGACACATCTATCAGATTGATGAAAAGGGGGAGAAAAAGGCAGTAATGTTTATGAGCCGCACATTAAAAGGAAGTGAAGTTAAATATTATACCACTGAGAAGGAATTACTTGCTATATTGTTTTGTCTGCAGAAAGCATGACAGATCATCCTAGAAAGAAAAATTGTGATCCAGACTGACCATCAGGCCTTAACTTTTATTAAGACTTGTAAAATTTTAAATTCAAGATTGCATAGATGGATATTACTAATGCAAGAATATGATTATACTATTGAACACTGTAAAGGAAAAGAAAATGTAGTTGCAGACCTATTGAGCAGGAACCCTTGTGACAAAAATAAGTTTGAAAGAAGAGACCAAAATTCAGAATTACAAATAAATTATATAGAAAGAGTTATGGATATGGAAATGTGTACAAAATTTAAAGAATTTAGTAAATTACAAGTAGAAGATTTGGAAGTTAGAGAAATAAAAGAAAACATTCAAAATTATCCTCAAAATTATAAAATTATTAATAACTTAGTATATAAAAGAAATAGGGAAAGTTGGAAAATACTAGTACCAAAGGGAATGATTAAAGAAATAGTGGGTACTTGTCATGAATATTACCTGCATGCAGGAGCTAAGAAATGTCATACCATATTATCAGAGAGCTTCACTTGGAAGAAGATGGGAAAAATCATTAGGGGAATTATTAAAACATGTAATATTTGTCATAGAGCTAAAAATGTAACCCAAGGTAATTTTGGAGAGATGAAAGGGATCCAAGTGGAAAAACCAAAGGAGCAATTGTCAATTGATTTTATAGGACCATTTCAAAGAACTGTAGGAGGCTATAAGTATTTATTAGTAATGTTAGATGTATTTACAAAATTCATTCAAATCTATAAATTGAAAAAGGCAACCACAGGGGAGGCAATTAAATGTTTAGAAAATTATATAGAAAATTTCGGGAGAGTAGAAAGAATACAGACTGATCATGGAACCCAGTTTAATAATAAGAAATGGCTGGAGTATATTAAAAATAGAGAAAGGAAACCAATATTTTCTCCAATAAGGAGGCCACAAAGCAATATCGTTGAGAGGGTGAATAAGGAGATCATTAGATGTTTGAGAACATATTGTCATCATAACCTTAGAGAATGGGGAAAATATGTAGAGGTTATTAACCAGGCAATTAATGAAATTCCTCATGAGACTACAGGATACACACCTAACCAGCTACAACTAGGAATTCAGGATGAAAGGTTTTGGCAAAAGGAAATAAAAAATTTAGGCTGGAGTTCAAAATTAATAAATTTAGAAAGACATTTAGAAATTGCTAGGAGTAGAATTAAGAAGAAGGCTCATAAGAGAGCAGAGAAATTTAATAAAACACATAAAATAGATGAATTAAATGTTGGGGACAAGGTATTAGTAAAAGAAAATTGGCAACCACAGGGTATAAGAGGTGAGATGGCAAAATTATTATATATATATGATGGACCCTATGTGATCACCAAGAAATATGGCGAGGCGACTTATGAAATCAAAGATGCTAGAAGCAATAAAATTAGAGGAATTTTCCATATTAGCCTGTTAAAGAAATTTTATGAACAAAGGGAGGCACACCATGGAGAATCAGATAAATTTCAGATAGAACAAATTAAATAGTAAGGGAGAAGTCGAGAGAAAGGAAAATAACAAAGGATAATAAGATGGTAACAACAGGAATGACTCAGGATATAAAAGTAATAGGAGAAGGAAGCGAATGTAGGAGGGATAGATAACAAATAAACCGGAAATGACAATGGACCAGAAATGACTTAATAATTAAACAAACACTTAAAAAAAAAACAAAGAAATAAAGAAATATATAAATTTAAATAAAATAGGAAGGGAGATATTAAATATAGGTAAAGGAAGCAATATGAATAAACTCTAGGTGACTATGTGTATAAGAAAACGATAGCAGGAGATAAGTTTTAAGGGATGGTAACTATATCTACGATAATTTATTGGAAACTTCGTCGAATAATGAATAAGAATAAATATGAATCTATGTTAATAAATATTGAAGCATCGTTGTAATAAAAATATGGTAATTGTGTATTTAAACTTCGTCGTATTGTAAGGGAGAATCTGCGTTGATAAATAATGGAACTTCGTCGTATATATTATATATTATAAAAGAAATATGAATCTATGATAATAAATATTAAAGCATCGTTGTAATAAAAATATAGTAATTGTGTATTTAAACTTCGTCGTATTGTAAGAGAGAATCTGCGTTGATATATATAAGTATTAAAACAAAATTTATATTCGTTGATATAGGGACAGTGTAATCGAAGGAGCTATAGATATGATCAAATAGAGAATATGGGATTGCAACCTTTGAAAAATATTAGATGTTAAACTTCATACAAAATAAACTGAAATGATATAAGAAAATAATTGAACTGGATATTGAAAAATAAAAATAAAATAGGTAGGGATGAATGAATAAGAACAAGGACCTAACCTACAAACAACCTAGACATGCTATGACCCGGTTAGGCTAAAATTAAAAAAAAAGAACACTGTGTCAGAAGATAGATATATAGATAAATAAAAAGACTTATGATTGGAAAGATTCCATTCTATTAAAATTAAAATAAAGAAAGAAAAAGAAAAAGTTTATAAAATAGATTCTAAGAATCAGAAAATGATTAATGTACTAGATGTTAAGAGTATAAGAGAATTGTTGATTAAATGTTAATTGTTAATTTATTGTATTGTTAGGAGTTAAGTATATCATATGTAATTAGAGGGCAGCAGACAAGCAAGAAGGATAGAGTAAGAGTTTACTCCCAAAATGTGAAAATTGAGATAAAAAAAAGGAATTTTGGAATCAAATTTTTTTTTTTTTATCTAAATTTGGGGACTATGTAACATTTTAAAGTAGTATATATATAAAAGGCACTTACAAAATAAGATAAATATATATAAATAAATTCAGTATGTAAAAAATTACTAAAATATACCAGGAACGAAATGTAAACATAACCTAATTTCACTTGTGTAGAAAATGCACACGGCCACATTTTAGATCTAATCACAAGATTTTATATAAAAAGAAAAAAAACACACAAATCACTATTTATAAGAAAATGTATTAGAAGTAAGTGATAGATAACAATTTAAATAGAACAATAGAACGAGATAAATACACTTAAAACTTTCACACGGCAAGCTAGTGGAATGTGCTGAAGTAAACAAGATGGGTAACGAATTTGTGTAGTTGCGTGCGCATGACCGGCAAAAGATATTCGTTTTAAATATTTCTCGTAGAGATATAATCTAAAACAGTTTGGGAAATAAGATTTAAATGCAATTGTTTTGCAAAGAAATTTAAGTGCAGTTGTTAAGAAGAAGAAGTGTATCAAAGGCGGTGAACATGACATCCGTAAAGCTGTTACTTACAAGGAATAAACGAGAAAATAGCGGAAATTCACGACTTGGCCATTTTGTTGCTAAAAAGGGGAGCGTCTGTTTAGTTGGAAGTGAGCATTTGAACAAGGAAGACGTGTTCAGAATTGGCTGTAGAAATTTTAATTTTTTTAACTGGTGCGGAAAGTGCAGTATCGTATTCAATTCTAATTACAGAATAACATTAGGCCAAATCATTGAACTGATCGATTAAGAAGACATTATTCAGGAAATTATTTATTTAGAAACCAAATAATTTGTAAAAAAATTTAGCTTGTAAGAATTGTAACTTAGATATTTTTTTTGAAAGTGCCAACTAAAATTTTATTATTCAAAATTTAGAAAACCCACCTATTAACCCGAGATAAAGAGAGCTCAAGCTCAAATTAAAGTAATTAAATCAAATTCAATTAATATTAAAATTTATAACTAAACTTCTTACTGCCATAAACCAAATTTAGACTTAGGCCAATAAAGCTTAATTTTTGTAATTCTTTGTGGATGAAATAAGACTTTGTAATTAGTAAGTGACTTTGTGAAAGAAAATAAGGAATGTCATATTAAGTTATTAAAAAATTATTGTAACAAAAGCAGCATTGAATCGTTATTTCTATTAACTTATTAACTTTTATTAAGACTTATAAAAGCAAAATTACCAATTATTACAATATATATATATATATATATATATATATATATATATATATATATATATATATATATTGTGTGTGTGTGTGTGTGTGTGTGTTTGTGTGTGTGTATCACAAAGAACATGTAATCATAAATAGCGTAACAATGTCATATGTCATACAAATAATCTCTGTGGCTAGAATTGTAGCTCAATCCTAACCGTCTATCCTTCGTTTGTAGTTCAATTTAAAGACACTTTTATAAGCATTTAATACTCAAATGTAGTCACTACGTTTTATCCAGAAAGGAAATATGGAAAAAGACATTTTCTGTTATACAGGGTGTTTTAGTAGGAATCTGCTATACTGCACAAGTTTACTCCTCTCGCCAAATTAATGAAAACATTTGAACTACAATCAGCTGTTCAATTGCCAATAAACAAATAAAAACTAACAATAAAATTTGTAAACAATTTTATCTCGAAATAAATGTAAATAAAATCAATAAAAGGAATAGGTGTCTTTTAAATTAAATTGTATTAAGGAACATTTATCACTAACAATTATGAAAATCAACCATTGTTAACTAAGTAGCCTGATGTTTATATGTATGTCAATGTTTCTCAAAACCACTTCATTACAAATCGAAATTTTTTTAAAAATATTGTGCAGTAATAATCATAAAGCTACTTAATAATTTACATTGATGACAGTATTACAAGAGCTCCTCAAAATGTTAACCCCATTGTTAATACACATTTCAACCCGACGAATTAATGAGGCCATAGGATACTCTAATATAATTGAACTGATTTTTCATTTATCGGGCCCTAATTATTATTCTTTGTAAAAGTTCATGTTCATCATTCGATTTTTGTGCATAGGCTAATGCCTTCATGTGTGCCCATATAAAGAAATCTAAAGGGGTTCAAATCGTGGGATCTCTTGAAAAAAACTATTCCGTTTATTGAATTTCTTTACATTATTATTATTATTTTTTTAATAAGATTCTCCATAAATATTTTTAGAAACTTTTTTTGTTTGTAAGCAATTAAACATTAGTGTTGTAGTAAAAACGTAAGAAGGTGTGTTTTCAACCATAATTTTCTTTTCTTTACCATATTTTTCTCCTAAAATAATAAAGAGTTCTCGGATAGTTTCTACACAAATTTTGCGCTAATTTTAGATAAAACGTTTACAATTAACAAACTCAATTAACGCCTCAATAACTTCAAGTTGAGTTTTAACTGAGTGAGCTGAATTTCAGGTTAAACCTTTGACCTTTATAACTGGCCAACGGAATATTTCTGATCCCATGTTTGTATAACCCTATTCATTATTTTGGTGAGATGAATAAGGTTGTGCAGTTTAACATATTCGTCCTGGAACATCCTGTAGATTGCAGCCTTAAATGAACACAAATGATTAAAATGTCGATTTTATTGCAATACAGATTAGGTTTTTAAGATTCAGAAAATGATACTCTAGTGATATAGTTAGTACAAAAATTTAATCATTATATAAAAAAGCCATTCTAAAAACAATAAAACTGTTTAATAAAAAATTAAGGTATTATAAGAGTATTCAAACTTTAAGTTACAATCCTAACAGTGTGAACAATATTTATACAATTGTTAATTAATATCAAGAGAAAATTAAACAATGCGACCGGCAGAAGTTATATAAGAAAAGAATATACTGCAATGGACGTAAAACAGAATCAAGAAGTTAATAAACCACCTCTGCTGCCTTGGGTTACAACAAAGCTCTCACAATGTTAGTACTAGATTTTATATACTGAGGAATAGGTCTCTGTCGAGGCATGTATTTCATTTTTTTGTTTAATATTTCTGAAAATCATAAGATGTGCATACCAATAATAATTTTTAATATCAGACGTAATTCATCTAAAAATATATTTCTTGCTAAAATGATTATTTATATCAACAACTCTCAAAACAATAAAATAAATACTTGTAATCACTTTAATGATGAGGTAATGAATCACGTACCTACAAAAATCTAAACTGTATAAAACCATTAATAATTGATATGTCTACAACGTTTGCTAGTGTTGTATATATATATATATGGGATTATGTATGTGTGTGTGCGCGCGCGTGTGTATATATGTATGTATGTGTATGTGTGTGTGTGTTTTTTTGTTTTTGTAGATTTATATATATATATATATATATATATATATATATATATATATATATATGTATGTGATGCGTGTGTGTGTGTGTGTGTGTGTGTGTGTATCTTTTTTGTTGTGGGTGAGAGCGATTGTATATATATTTTAAAAGCCGATATTTTACTTCATTAAATATATTCCCAAGTTATTAGTTTATTGGTAGGATGGACTTTACATACCGAATTTGTAAGACTAGTAATGTTTTAATATATATTGCAAAACATTACAAACAAAATATTAGAATTACAACTTTGTATATATATTTTTGTTCAAACTATTTTAGATATGTTTTGTTTAATTGGATTTTTGTGGTGTTTAGAATATGAATGTGTATTATGTTTGGTTACACTATTGGATTTAACAGAGTTAAACAAAACGTATGACTGTTAATCAATTTCTGTAGGCATATTTTCATCCACCCAGTATCATCAATCAATCAGCGTCAACGTTACGGTTTCCTTATTCTTGAGACTAGTGGCAGATTATTTTACGCTTCGCAAGAGGAGGGTCTGGGTGAATATTATAAAGGGAATATTTCAGTCCTATTTTCAAATTTTTGATGTTATTCTATTTACAAATTTGTTAAAATATTCTTTATTTAAAACATGTAATACAGAAAGGGATCAGCCCATATATTATTTTACAAAGAATATTAAATAGGAGTTTTACGTAGGCAAATATTTTACACAAGAGAATGTAAAGTTTGAGAATTTTGTTTAAAAGAATTGGAGAAGATAATGCAGTGTATGTTAACAAATAAATGATTTATTACTTTTTAATTAGCAAATCTTTTCGAGTCATTAGAATGAACAACGACATCGGAAAACGTATTTCGGTTTATATTTGAAACATCATAAGATGTTTAGTATATATAAACAAGCGATGTTTCCACTTATAATTACATAAAACAATAAATATAGATATAAGGCCTCACTAAATATGGTCTCCATTATTTTTAATTTTGGACGATACGTTACTTGCAAATATTCTATTCGCTAGCACTGTTAAAATTTTTAAATATAATAGAGTTTGGTTTCGAAAATTCATAAATATTATTTTCTAAAAACCTACTTTGTTCATAATTTAGATTTTAATTACTAAAAACTCAAATATACACATCCTATTTACTGCCTATTATAAATAAAGTTGTTTTAAACGTATTGCATGAGATAGTTAATGTAGAATAACATTTACAAACTAAGAGTAAATATAAGAAGTTAAACAACCTATAATTTTTATAACTTATAATTTTATAATTTTTACCAAATATATACTAAATTTAAATCAGTTTAATCAACCGCTATAGTACCCAGGGGAGAGAATTTCTGTTTGGTAATTTTTTTTTTTTATTCAATAGAAACATATTTCTAGGATAAATTGCTAAAATTCTACCTTATGATATTCTAGTAATATAAAGAGAAACTTTAAAAGACAATTCCAACTTCGAACAACACAGATAAATTTTGTTTAGCTACTTTTTTTTAAATTACAATATTATGTTATTAAATAATTAATATTATAAATAAAGTAACGTCACCTATGTATTAAGACATCTGTTCTACCTCATAACCTATATCATGGTTCAGGCGTCTTACGATATCATATTATTACATGTTTCAAACCAAATCAGTCAGAGTACGTAGACACCTTTGTCCATTTTGTATAAAGGTTTTTCTCCAATAAAAAACTTAACTTATTTATTTTATGAATTATTATTTGAAGAAAACTGTATGGACATCAAGTGCAATCCACTACAAGTTTAAAATACTGTATATTGAACTTGCGGGAAAGAATATAATGTATATAAAAACAATTGAAAATTTTAACAAGGTATATATATACATATATATGCTGATACGTTTATCTTCACGGATGGAAAAATTTGATGAAGAGTTATCTGGAGTACATCCATTCATTCGGAAGTGCACAAAATCGCAGTTCCGACGTTTCGCTAGAATCGCAGGTACTCTGCTCATATATATAGAGGAAAGAAGCCACGCTCATAGAAGTTAAAATACCCACAACGGAGCCAAACAATTACTAACATTCCTTTCCGTTTGTTCACATTTCTGCCGATAAAATCTATCGATGACACATTTCCACACTGCGGGCAAAGTATCATCGCGTTTGTTAAGACTCTCTTGCTTCTCTATTTCGTCAGCCTCACGAATAAATCTAGTCCTGTAGTGGTTCACTTGAGCAATCTGTGGGCAAGACTGAATACAATCTGTGGGAAAATAATGGTACGTCCTGTATCGCAATGGTCCTTGTACAGCGCTGACGTTTTCTGCTTGTTTTTAAGGCCAAGTTTGTGCTCCTCGAGTCTAGCTGAGATACGTCCGTTCGTTTGGCCAATGTACGATTTCAGATAACTATTTACAATATTACCAATCTACGCTTTCAGATTCTAACGAAACGTCGGATCTGAGATTTTATGCACTGCAGAAGGAACGGATGTACTCCAGATAACAACTTTTCATCATATATTTCCGTATTATTTAAAGGAACAAGTATCAGCATATATATGTATATATATATATATATATATATATATATATACACCAGTTGATATTGATAATATGCTATTGATAAAGCGTTACACCGCCAAAGTGTCCTTCTAGTTGACGTGAAAGAGAAAGAGACTGAGAGAACTGGTACTGTTTTTCTGCCTTTGAGGATTGGCAGGCATGGTGTACGTTCTGTTAACAAACCTAACATCACCATCGACAAGGTTCTAGGTAACGCCAAAGATAAGATCATCTTGGAAAACCAAAGCGTTTACAGCGTTTTTCGTGGAGTTTGTAAGATATCGTGTATTGGCCAAACGAACAGACTTATCTCAGCTAGACGTGAGGAGCAATAACTTGGCCTTAAAAACAAGCAGAAAACGTCGGCTCTGTACAGGCACCACTGCGATACAGGGCATACCATTGATTTCCAATCTTGCCGAGAGATTGCTCAATTGGAAAACTACAGGACTAGAATTATTCGTGACGCTATCGAAATAGAGAAGCAACGGAGTCTTAATAAACGCGATGATACTTTGAATTTGCCCGCATTGTGGAAATGTGTCATCGATAGATTTTATCGGCAGAAAGGTGAACAAAGGCAAAGGATTATGCGTAGTTGCTTGGCTCAGGTGTGTGTGGATTGACATCTATGGGCGTGGCTTCATTCCTCTATATATAGGAGCAGAGTATCTGCGCTCTTCACTCTCTCTTCAACTGTTGTTGGGTTCACCTCGTCAATGCTAGATGAGATTCTAGCGAAACGTCGGAACTGCGATTATGTGCACTTCAGAAGGAACGGATGTACTCCAGATAGTAACTCTTCATCATATATATATATATATATATATATATATATATATATATATAGGTGATCATCGCCGACCCGTGTATAAATAGAAATGACAGAAAAGTAGAACATAGACAAAGAAGAAGAAGAGAGTGGCAGGAGGATACCTAGCCTCGCGACTTATATATATATATATATATATATGAATCGTATGAACTAATAGAAGGAATTGAACAAAAACATTTGGTTTTAATTAAATTATGTCTGAAGATAAAATCAGACTTTATACGTATAATCTACTTCTACTGTTGTAGAGCTTTTCTATTGACTCTTTGATTTGAAACAATATATTCTCTTACAATTTTAACATTGGTTAGGTAAATTTTAGTGTAAATTATATTGCCTACTATTCATAAAATATTCGGAGAAATATCATAGAAATTAGTATAAAAAGAGAGCATAATACAGTTTAAAATGAACAAAAACACCATATTTACATTCTCTCGTAGCCACGAATATATGATTTGGAGGTATTGATTGAGAAAATATTGTCGTGGTTTTCCTATGTCTGTGAACAATAAAATACAAAACCCCAATTCCATGTTACGGTTGCCCATACAATAAGCTGACTAGCGATAAAGATGTTTAGACGCTTATCACGATCACATGTAAATGTTTCACTTGTTATTGATATGTCAGTTTATAAATATTTTGTAAATCCAGTTTAAAATGAAGATCAACACCATATTTAAACTCTTTGGTAGTAATGAATATAGGATATTTCATTACTGAAGAACAAATACTGTTGAGAAAAACTAATATTGACTGATTTGGAATTCACATCTTGAGATTATTTGCATTGCTAGCTAAATGTAGCCTTAAGTACTACATACTTTCCTGTATACTACTTTGCCTATACTTTCCTACTATACTTTATTACTGAAGATACTTTGTTATTGGAAGACTATATTATTTTATACTTTCTTTTGTAGTCTATATTCTTTTCTTCTAATTACATTGTATAGATAATATTAAAATACACCCATTTTATTCAAAAAGCTACTAAATAAACATGAGTGAAACCAGTAATTTATATAAATATAATTAAATTAGAGAAAGAATGAAACGTCTAGTTTGTCTCGTGCTGTATAGTAAAGGTTGAATGGTTCATACGAGCGGTTCTTTGTCGTCTCATTCCTTTGATGTGAAGTGTTTCCATCGTAATTACATTACTCTAAAACTCATTTTTATGTTGCCATACATTTTTATCTCAAAATGTAATTTTCGTAAATATTGCATTAAATATAACATATATTTTTAAAAGGAACAATTTATTGAACAGGAAAAAAATATTTAAAAAAGATAACTTAACATTTGACATTATTAGTAATACTTTCTGAGACCAAGTTAGCTTAAAGAATATTCAAATTGAACAACATACAGTTCGAGGTTGATAAAATGTATTTTGAATTGCATAACTATTTACTAATTATACAATAATTTAAGTTTGTATCGGTGTACCAATAATTTTATTATTTAATAAATATTTATCCAAAGTTTAAAACAAATATTGTATTGAATGATGAGAGGCAGTAAACGTACCCGTCTAAACAGCTTTACTCAAAAGGTTATATAAACGGAATACTTTGCTTGAACAATAAATATACATGATACGAGAATTATTTTAAAGATTTGTTAGTCTAAAACCTTAAGAATAATACATGGTGCCTTAAACAATAATATGAAACAGGTACTCAACCTATATACGATTAAAACAACGTTATTTATTTACAAATCATAGTGACAATGTTTTTTTATTACTCGATATGACACTTTGGTCTTGATTTCAGCAAGTCAAATATTGTATATATATATATATAAAGCAACGTAATTTATTCGAATAAAAGAATAACTATTAATTTATATTCAGAACTTTACGTCAGCAATGAACATCATCAGCAATGAATAATACAATAATGCGTTATTGTATTATTCATTACTGATGATATTGGTACTGTTCACCAACTAATAGTTTTGAATATAAATTAATAACTGTTGTTGTATTTGAATAACCTATGCTGTTTTCGATTAATGAACAAGAACACGTATTATATATATATATATATATATATATATATATATATATAGAGAGAGAGAGAGAGAGAGAAAGAGAGAGTGACAGATAGACAGTCAGAGAAGGAATTTTTGGATATCACGGTGAAAAACTTTGACAAATAAAAACTATAGATGCTAATTATTATATAAATAAATATATGCTATCTCTCTCTCTCTCTCTCTCTCTCTCTCTCTCTGTATGTGTGTGAGAGTATTGTTAATATTGTTTATAGGAATATAATTTACAACAAGTATAATTTAATTTACCACTTGTTGGTAAAACACATATTTACAAAAATTATACTACTTATATTCAATGTCATATAATATAACGTCATCGGGAATATTTTTGACACGGTTGTATTGAAAAACCACTATAACCAACGACAGATATTTTTATTATTCATATCTATGTTGCTACTTTTTTCTTTTCTTAAAACAACTTCTTACCTTTAAATGCTGTTACAATGCCGGTTACCAGAATTTTACTCCAAGGTTAACATAATATACTTTACTTTAAACATTTATTATAAAAAATTTTTATTCCTACCTTGTATAGTTATTCAGCTCAATTTCTTTAATCAAATGAAACATAAATATTAAAGGCAGTTGGTAATGACAATAAAGGACGTTATTAAGGATTCCGTTCATGTCAATAAAGCGTTTAGCTTTAGACATTCCATTCCAAACATTATGAAATATTTCTTCATCGATCACTATCAACATGGCGAATGGGAAGCCTACGAATGGGATTGATTCGATCAATCATAGACATAAAAGCATTCTCTTCGCTTTTTAATATTTTCATAAGGGCATGTAAAATTCTACTTCTACCAACCTTCTACAAATCACCTGTAATAAAACATTCATAACGTATTACATTGAGTATCATTGCATTCCCATAATATATTACGTATTTGAAATTGTATATATTGTAAATTATTAAAATATTTGTTTAATAATAGACTGAATATAGTAAAAATCATTGATTTTATTTACAATGATACAATTTTAAAATAAGGGAATATATAAATATAATAAGTCCTATCTCAAAATATACATCTAACAGTAGAACTATATTTGTTCGGTATGTGTAGTGTATGTAAAATTTTGTTTAAACATTAACAAGTGTATGTTATTCCTAAGCATGTAGTTTATCTTATTATGCGTTATAAATATAAGGATTAAATTTTTACATAGAATATATACTATAGAATATAGAACTGACATTCTAGATGGTTCAATAGCGTTAAGAGTTCTCACAAAGGCAGTGATATGAAATAAAAACCAATATTATTCAAAGTAAAAAAAACATGTAAATAAGAATATGCAGAATAAAAAAATATGAAATAAAAGTAATATTGATGATAACAAAGGACTTTTATATTATATATATACATATATATATATATATATATATATATATATATATATATATACACATATATATATATATATATATATATATATATATATATATATACATATATATATATATATATATATATATATATATATATATATATATATATATTTCAAAATAACTGAGTTTATCTATTAGAAGAATTAGTTATTAGTTTTCCGTTTATATATATATATATATATATATACATACTGTAGGACAGTCAGATTATTTTGAAATTTGGTTAATTTATAATCGTAAATTATATATAAATATAGAAAAGTCTATATTTATTAGCACGTACATCTAGATTCACCAGAGAACCAGTGGTAATCAAAGATTTAACCCAGTAGCTTACTAATTTATAGTTCAAAATAGTTTTATAAAAAATCTGACCTAATCTTGCTAAATATCAGTTTACTGGTAATCTGTGTGTTCCTGATGCTATTCCATCATCTGTGATAAAGACAATAATGATTACAAAACCGAAAGTAATCTGTTTCCTTCTAAGGTTGTAGACATACTGATGAAGTTTTACTTGTGTTCGAAACAATAAAATGAGTGTATAACTACCAATAATTTTAAACAAACTGCTCGAGATACCAACGGCAGAAAGTTTTTATAAATTATAAAATATTATTATTTAAAAATTTTAAACTTTTGTAAAACCAAAGAAACTGAAAGTAAGAATAATATCAAGCTCCAGACGTTTGTTCTCGTTGTTCATATGACGAAACCAGTATAAGGTCGTATGCGTTGAACTTTAGTAAACGTTTTAGCAATGTTAATCCATTAATCATCAGCCATTTGCCAGTAGTGATTTTGAAGGACGTAAAAGAAGGTACCACTTCTCATTAGAAATTATTGTATTGTCAATTATTTCTTTTATAAAATTATTTGTAAACGGTTTATATCTCATTTGTAAGTCAGTGTATCTCATTCACTGTTCATAGTTAAACGATTTTTAGTAATTAAAATGCAGCATTTTTTGATCTAAGTTGTAGTGAAATAAACTATCAAAGTTTAGCTATTATACATCTAGTTTTAGTCACATTAAGGATTTTGTGCATCGTTTAACAACAAGAGCCAATTTTTCTAAAATATTTATTTATTAGTGTAATTTTTATAGTTCAATATTAAATTTTTTTATTGACCGTCTTAGTTTTGAAATACAGTTATTTTAGCAACGGTTACCATACAAAAAAAATTCACAACTGACGATAAAACAACTTTGAATTTTGATTTTAGTCAATTATATATAGCATTGTTAGTATATAGCCTTTTAAGTATATGTCTATATAATTTCATACATTCACTAAGTAGTTCATAAGTAGTGCACAATGAACATATTTCTTTAGTATGCTACGAGGTTAAATTTATATAAATAGTAAGTTTAGAAAGCCTATTTGACGCCAAATAACTAAGTTATACCAACGGATTTAAAGAATGGTGCTCGATTCATTTTTAATATTGAAATTTTGTCATAATACCTTTCAAATGAACATACAATTATTGTAAAACTAGCAGTAAACTTTGTATATTAAACGGGAAAACTGATATTTTTATAGAAAAACTTGCTCCAACGTGCCTTTTATATCTGAAACTGGTTTTAATGGAATTATATTAGTAAAAATAACCGTCTTTCCCTATTTGTGTGTTTGTTGTTTATTACGGTTGATATTTTGTTTTGGTATGTTTGTAACTCATATTGCAGATGCAATGTGTTCGATGTGACCATTAATTGTTGATGTGGATGTTTCCTTAATTGTGATTGATTTTCGTGAATGTTTTATTTGAGTTTACTACGTACTTATCAAACTGTGATGGTAAATTTAATTGCCTAAATAATTTGTCTTTCTTTTAATCTCAATTGAAAGCAAAGCCTATTTGAAGAATATGCAGGAATAAATTGTGTAGGTTTATATAAATTTATTTTGTTCGTACGTCCGTATATTGAATTTTAATTGACATTTTTGTCGTGGTATATATTTTATTCTTGCCCAATCTATACTTATTGATTCTTAGATTCTGATCTGTGTTTTTGTGTTTAGGGAAAACCTATTTGAGGATGAATTATTTATACACAAAATAAATATGTGTTGTAAAAGCTTTTATAAAACTGTTCTCTTGTTTCAATTTATCATTTCACAGAGACATACCGTATCTCTTTATGATATAGGAGTTTAAAACGTTCGTTTGTTTGTGTTTTATATATATATATATATATGGTGAAATAAAATAAATTTCATAAACAAGAATATACAATTATTACTTCATTTTATTGTTGATTGAAGCTTTTCGCTAATTTACATTATTAGCATTTTCAAAATTTATAAATCACTGTCCAGTTATGTGACTAGAGTAAGACTCTTGTAGACTCTTGTAAGACTCTGAGTCTTACTCTAGTCACATAATTGGACAGTGATTTATTAATTTTGAAAATGCTAACAATGTAAATTAGCGAAAAGCTTCAATCAACAATAAAATGAAGTAATACTCGTATATTCTTGTTTATGAAATTTATTTTATTTCACCATACATATTCAACAAGAAAAAATAAATCATCTAAGGATTACAATATATATATATATATATATATATATATATATATATATATATATATATATATATATATATATATATATATATATTGAAACAGAATTGAACGAATAAAACTCAATCACCTCTTAGGATCTACTCTAAGGAATATTGACAAGAACTGTATCCACGTACAGGTGGAAAACAATTTGTGTGTAAAGTCTGTGAAAACAAAAGATATCTGTTTTCAATTTTATTTGGATTGTCTTGTATCTTCAAATGTGGGTACGAAATTTAAAAGTAAATATTTTCGTAATATATTTATTGAATGAAAAACAAAATAGTTTGATTTGAATATTAGTAACAAACAAAAATATTGTAAATTAACTAATATTGTAAAATTTTAAAACAAAATACCACAATTAAAATGTATATGTGGTTTGTACAGTATATCGGTATATGTGTATATATAAGCTTTAATAAACCAACCCATATCAGTGATACGTTCATATGGTAAGATTATAAAGACCATTCGTAGACCTTTGTATTTATTTCAACCTATATATTACACGCCTTCAAATATTTAAATATCAATTTAAAATATTTTTAAAAGCCTAAATTTTCTATTTTTATATTTACTCTATTAATGGAGGGTATTATTTTATGGAAATGTTTTTTTAAAAATGTTTAAATAATACTTTCTAAAAGCGGTAATAAAACCAGTTATTTTAGAATGCTGTGAGCTGTGTTAGGTTTCCATATCTGAAAGTTGTTTTACGGGAATATGAATATGGGTGGTTTGGAATAAAGCAAAATTTGATTGCGAACGTATGATAATGAATATACTTTCACAACATATTATTGTATAGGAAAACGTTTTTGATTTGATGAGACTAGTTTATAATTTGTGTAAAATACTAAATTTTATGTTCTATAAATTTTAACGGCTATTATACAAATTTGGGTCTAATTTTTGAAACGTGGAAACATGTAGGAAATATATATTAGTGTCGTGTTTGTAAACATTTTCTTATGCTGGTAGTTTTATGGTATTTAGAGTTTCAATGGGGTAACCAGTTATAAAATCTCTAAAGTTGTTAGGCTGATTTGTTTTACCTGAAACATTTATCCTTATTTGGGGTTATCCTATTATCTAATATGCTCTTTCCCATTATTTAGAGATATCTTCTTCGATACACTAAACATTAATTTTTTTTGTAAATGATTTTATACAATCGTTGTATCATACCAGTTGTTTTTTTTTTTTAAATTAAACCCGAATAATTTTAAACTGGCTCTAAGAATATTTAATTTTCGGATGCACAAAATAATTCTTTTTGTCTTGATGGTTCTACGGTTTTTCTTCAACGGTCACTCTTTTAACTTTTCTTGAAAGTCGTAGAGAGTTGTGGAGAACTATGTGTAGATACTCCGTATGATTGTATTTGTAATATATATTAGTTGATTTATTATTAGAATTCTACATCACATGTATTTATTATGAAAAAATAAACCTATTGTTTCCAGGTTAATTTCAAGAAAAAGAATTTTGAAAAGTGTTTATAGTTGCACCAATCATAATCTGCAACAATAAATGTGAATAAGAGTATATAAATAATACACAATTACAGGAAACTGTGTTACACATTAAATATATCTAATCTTCTCACTATAAATTGTCGTTTTTCAATTGCATCTTTATTTCAACCTAAATATATATATATATATATATATATATATATATATATATATATATATATATATATATATATTTATATATATAAATATCTTGTTCTAATTTTTATTCGGTAGTAAAATACTTCTTATTCAACCTCTTAAGTTCAAAGTCATTTTGTAAAACTTGTAATGTATAGCACTTCAGGTTAATAAAGGTGTTTTAAATACTAATTCATTACTCAAATTAATTCATTAAATTTAATTTTTATGAGTGAGATATTCTTTTAAAAAACGAGTGAAGGTATGTCACATAGTTTATTTGTCCCATTTACCTTTAAGTAAATTATAACATATGATTTCATATAACAGCTGATATAAGGCTATATGTTAAGTACGGAGAAGCTGCTTTAACGCACAAATTTATGTTTTTTTATCTATATTATTTGTAATTATATAATAAAAATATCTTTATTTTTAAAAATTGTGTTTACCTAAGTAGGTATTGACATTAAAAAGCTTTTTTTTATAATACTTGTTATTACTCGAGCAGTGTTTCGTCAAATAATATTTATAGACCATAAACAGCATTGAGAAAATTTAGGCTCACGCGTACGCTTACACACACACACTCTCTCTGTCTCTCTCTCTCTCTCTCTCACACACACACACAAAGATAAATACACACCGGATTTAACAGCGTATGAGGATAAAGATACATGATTAGTAAAATTTTCTTGCCAATTACTAATATTGATGTTAAATTCAGTTGTGTTGACCTAAATAAAATAACGCAAGAATAAAATTAAATGTGTTAAAATAATCAAGTATTATTATTTATGCGGTCCCGGATATACGGATTTAGTATATAGATTTAAACTCATACGGTCATTAAGACATAACTTATTTCTGTACCTTCTCTAATTAATATATCTGATGTTTATGATAATGATTTCTAAAGCAGACCTAATATTTAAATATAAAGCCGTGTGAAAGTAACCTTAAATATGTGTGATTGTTTGACAGTCAAATGATTTATCTACGCACGTTCCAATTGGCGTGGTTAGAGGATGTTCACGTCATAAAATAGAATATTTTAAGCATAATTTACTAATGTATGGTAAATTGTCTTAGTAAAGTTGGATTAACAAATAGAAATGTTTATCTCCAGAAACATTGACGTATGTTTTAATTTCGTTGTGGCTGACTGAGAAGAATAAAATACCAGTAAGGAGACGTGTCCTTTTCCTTTGCCAGTTGATATAAACCGATTCAAGGCTTTGCTCTGCGTGCTTATCAAGGACTAAATACATAACTATTTATAAGTGCGATACCTTCTATTTTATTCTTATATTCAATTCTTTATCATAAACTCTCGTCATGAATAATTCCAAAAGCCGTTGAGCACGCTAACACTCAATTAAGGCCTCAGGGTTTAAATAGACTGTATCTATTGTAAACCTTATCAATATCTTAATATTTGTAACTAAAACGTACAATAATAATAACATGATGTTGCAAAGGAAATTTAAGGATAAATGTTCTTCCCATAGATGGTTATAGGGGTGAGGTGTCATGTATAATGTGATTCGGTCATTTCATTGGTTTAGTCTAAGGTGTATTACGATCTAAATATTGATCGTCTTGTAAAACACATCCTAAAGGTAGAATCAAAAGAAATCAGGATTTTTAAAGTTGTATCTTGGATAATTATATTTATGATTGTGAAACTACTAATACAGAATATTATACAAGGTAAAATTGATGGTCCATCTAACTCATAGGAAATAACCTTCTACAATACAGTGTGGTGTGATGGTATAACGTATCATCCAAAAGGTGCAATTGGTATACTCTTAAAATTAAATTAAGTTTGCCCTAAATTCTGCAAATGTTTTACCACATAGTTTATTCAAAATCACTTTCTACAAGTGTGTAAAAAATACGTTAGTTTTAAACATTAAATATGCCAGTCTTTGTATATCATTTTATTTTATATTAAAGTCATTGTGATGAATTACTTTTTTGTATATGTGTTGTATAAGCTAGTAAGGGGTATTACAAGAAATCAAACATTTTAGTAAACTATAATAATGCTTACAATTGAACTAGAAACACTTCTCACATACTTAATAAGCACAAGAAACTATTTTAACTATATTAAAAAAAACAGACAGTGTAAAAAGAAAACTGGAGTGCTTTTCGCTAGAAACCAATTAATAATCAAACATGTGGAATAATTTTACAATAACTCAAAACCCACGTATAACTAAGCCTTATTGATCAATGATTTCGAAACCTAACTTATGAAATAAGAATATAATAATATCCTAAATTATTTTATTCAATACATATAAGTGTACGTGTTTCATGTTTGGTTACCTTTTTAGTTCATAACGAAAAATTACAGTTCTCGCTCCTACTTACATACATGTACTATGATATACATTATATTTATATCATATACAGGCATATATATATATATTTATTTATTAAATAAAATTATTTCAAAAAAAGAAAAATTTTAATTCATATATTATTCAAAGATTTTCGCCGATGAAACACTACCAGCATCTTCAGGAAATATAGCTACATCTTCAATTATTTTTCCTGAAGATGCTGGTACTGTTTTGTTGGGAAAAAGCTTTGAATAATATATGTAATAAAAGTATTCTTGTTTTTGAAATATTTTTAATAATTATTAACTACGTTACAAGAGATCATATCACTATATTTAATATATCACTGTATATAATAATAATAATGTAATTAAAAGAGAAATATTTATTGTAATGTGCATTCACAGTCTCTCCTCGGTAACCAGTTCCAATCTCAACAGAAATGAATTAAGACAATCATACAACATATGTTAAGTTAGATTGAATAACTGTGTTGCCAAATCTCTTACAATATTGGGAAAATTATTAACTTACTGACGTAACTTTATTGAACCTGAATATAGTATCAAATTTTAAAATTGACAAATATATTTGTCAATTATTAGTTTGTTTATATGTATAAATTATATATATATATATATATTTATTTGAAATGCTTCATATATTTATTGTTCTTACCTAACATACCTGCTATAAGTGGATTGGTTCCTTCCTGATGACATGAATTGAAGTTGGAACCTGTTACTGATGAATAGATTTGAATGTATCAACCAATAAATAATTATTGTATTTGTATACTCTCATGAATTGATATATATAAATATCTATATCTATATCTATATATATATATATATTTGGCTGAACTTTAACAAAAAAACGGGTATATTTGTACAAAAGTATATTTTTCAAATTGTATGTAGACTATATTCCTTTTGACAGCAAACGGCTCAGTGGGAGGGGGGGAGAGGTGGTAGCAAATCCTTTGTCCGTGAACCTAAAGGTACCGAACAAACAAAATCGATCACAACAGTAGGGAAATGTTCACTCGCAGATATTTTCTATTGTTGCGTTTCCTGTGCGATTTCTTACAGAAAATTGGTAATATTTGTTAAATGCCAAATGGATTTAACTTTTATTTCAAATGTGTCTGAACTCCCAGCTTTAGAAATTTCAAAGATAAAATTTAGGGCTAGTATTTCATTTGAGTCTTTTAAAAAGAGTGAGCTAGTAATGTTGTTTATAAAAAACGTAGTAGGCTGTACGCAATTGCTTAATCAGATCTAAAGCGTTTCTCAAGAAACTGGTTTCGCTTCACAAAAAGCTTCTACCCATTGTGACATTTTTTGTTTGTGGGAGATTTGCAGTTCTTAATAAAGATAACGATTAAAAAAAACATATTTAGTTTTTCGAAAATTAAAATCACAATTAATTTTAAACTGTTTTTGAAGTGTTTATATATATATATATATATATATATATATATATATATATATATATATATATTATTAATGCTAGCGGATGTGTATTGTTACACTAGTATATTGACAGGCATTCCATTTTAAAACGCTATAGTATCACGTCTATTTGTTTCCATTTTTGACGACGCCATCTTTTTTCCTACACCTTGCCGTCAATATACCGCTGACTATTGGCTCCATTTACATTTCCTTTCTGTATATATTTCTAAAAATAAAAATTACATAAACTCTCATGCTGTGGATCTATTTTAAGGTTCTGTCATTTATTTAAAAATGTCTGAAAGAAAATAGTAAAACGAAAAGGGAAGAAAGGGCGCCATGTTCCTAGACAGATTGCTCACTTTCCCCGTAACGCCATATGGGTTTTGAACTACATAGGAAAAGTAATTAGGTGGGTAAATGTAGTAAAGAGCGTCTTCCTTGTGGCTTGACAAAATCGAAATAACGATGCATATGCTTAGGAAGAATATTGTTCAAGCCAATGATATTATATGGTAATACATGTAGTGATATACATTTACTTAAATTATTAAAGTTAACTATCAATCAATCAGTCAACTTAACTTATCAATCTCCAAACATTCCCGATTGAACTAGAATTTTAATATAATTTAAATAAATTAAATACTTCTGGTCTAATATGTTACATGGAGAAACACTTGAAATGATGTCAGTGCTGCCAACAACTCGAACATTTACAGCTGCTGCGCCAACTTAGCCCCCGACATCTCTACTTTAATTTGCATATGCTATCAAATACATCTTTATAAATATAAAAAATAGTAATTTGTTAATATTTTTGTGAACCCTACTATACTTGGACCAAATCAATGCCAATGAGTTACATATTTGTATTCCCAATTTTAAACCGAATACTCTCTCACGGGTTTCTGACACTTTTAAAAAATCGATTTTATTTAAATTCGTTTGTATCTATTTTACAGATGTTTCAAAATGTAGAATACGATTTATAATGACTACATTCTTTTATGATTCATTACAATAATTATATTCAATTAGAACGCCATTTTAGTACATTCTTTGGACAAAGATATCGATTCTGTAATTTCAGGTACTAATTTTTTAAATAAAGCCTGACTGTAAAAAAAATCTTTGATAGCAAAATGATTCAAATATAAATAAATAAGTTCTTTATAAATGTATATAATCAATTCCTATTTACGTGAATAAAGAAAAAGTTTTTTTTGTAACTTTGTATTAAATAATTAGAATGCTGTAAATATTAATATTTATTGAAATTTAACAAAATCACAGTGCCAAGTGCCAAAATATGAAGGGAAGTAATTAAACAAATTAAATAACTAAATTTACTATAATGAAGTATTACTAGTAAATTCTCTATAAATATCACGTTTCACCCACTACATGCTTAAAAAAATGTATTTGAACTTGAGTGGAAAGATAAAAAGTATTTTATTTACGATTTAAAATTTGAACAAGATATAACTATACTTATAGAGAGAGAGAGTGAACTAATAGGTGCAATTGAAGAATATATTTTGTTTTAGGATTTTTATGTTATACTACATAATTCAACAGTTTACCATATTTTTAGTAACCCTTTAAACTGTAAACAAAATATTTTTCAAGTTGCATTTAATCACTCAGGATCTTTGCCTCAAGCAATAGTGTTTTATCACTCGACTGCTTAGTATTTCTTTTTACTGTACTGGGAAATTACCTTCAGTGTCCAATTTTGCTGTTTGTGTCTGAAAACGAATTTCCTCGGTAAGTCATATAATTATTACCAACATTAGATTATTCATGAAGAAAAACAAACCTCAGCGAATTAAAAAAGTAGTCTATGGCAACGACCGACAGAGGTAAATTGTTCATTTTGAAGAATATACTTCCTAGTTAATGAAGATTTTATTAGAATATATTTATTTTAGTTGATAAAAGGAATTTAACTATAGGAAAACATAGTTTTAGATGTTCAAAATTACTGCGAAAAAATTCACTAGTTAATCACTCATTATTATTGACTATGTATAAAATTGGATGTATTTGTAGGATATTTTCAGTGCAAAACATAGACAACCATACCTACCATTAGAAATGGCCATATTAAAATTATGATAATATGGAGGTGAATGTCAGTTGAAGACAACGTCATACTAATAAAATGTCTTACAACACAAATCATTTTAACTAGCGAATAGAGAAGGCACAATATATGTAAAAATTGAAACCAAAAGGTAACACGTCGCAGAATAATTGGAAGAATTATTTAGAAAATCCATAGAGGAGATTTTAAAAAAACAATGAATCGTCAAATATAGATGAAATAGAAAACCGACGAATCTAACGGGAAAATATTATCACAATGAAAAGAACGAAAGTGATTATTGGAAAGAGGGTGAGTGGAAAATGTGAAAATCTGGGAGAGGTAAATTTATACCTCCATATGGTTTACTTGGTTTTAGGTTGGTTATGTTGTAAAATTTATTTTGAAACTGTGGTTTTATTGTACAATAAACTGAGCGCTCCCTTATAATATAGCAACTATTCAGTGACAAAACAGCTAAAAAAGATGGTGTAGTTAGGTGATAAAACAAGAATGTAGAAATATTTTTTTAATGCCAATTCCTAATTAGGGCAACAATGAAACATTTTATTTGAGTTACTTTTCATTTTTTAATTACAAATAATATAGCGTAACATAGTATATGCTTTAAAACAGGTGTTCCACCATATAAAATAAATACGGTTGTTCTATAAAATCATATGAAATCACTTATTTTTTGCTAAATAGGAAAACTATCTATATAACATACCTTACACAAAGTTGTTCTCCCACGTGAAACTCAGATTTAATTATATATTTTATTTAATGAATTAATATTTGAAAAACTGTGTTTGAAAATTATCTAGTGTTATCCCCTAACAGTAAAAAAAAATATGTAATTGTTTTTACGTGGGTGAAAATGTATTCATTTATATTTGAATTTGAATTGTATATATATGAGAGTGTTAACTAATAGAGACAATGGGAACAAGCAATAAAATAATATTCAGCTTATGTCTGTCTCACTTCGAGTAGATTAAACAACATATTTCAGGTGATAATGATAATAAAAAGTTAATGGTAACATATATACAGAAGTTTTTGCCGTAATGATGTTACAAGACGTGTATACACACACACACACATGTGTCTGAAGTAATAGTATTCTATCCTTAAATCTTCCCCTAACTATTTAATACTAAATATAATTTCAAAATATTAAAATATACAATATATAAATATTTTTAAAAAATTAATAAATAATAAAAATATAAAAACAATGATTTTTTCTTATAAATTGAAATATTTTGTAATGTTTATTCACAGAATGCCCGACAAAGTTTTCCCCTTAGTATATAAGACAATAAAATCAGGAGTTTGTCTGCAATTCTATGTGTTTCTTCTGTCTTGTTAGTAGGTTCTTTTTATGTAACTTGCTACCTAGTGTTAAATGTGCTCTAGTTACAAAAATCTAATTACTTTTCTTGAGTGTGTATGTATATATATATATATATACCTTGCAGCCTATATTGACCGTACAAAATACTTGTCATTAATAAGATGAATTTAGATGAATTCGTTTTACATGTAACTACTTACTTTCAACATGCTTTCAATAATGCCGATAATTATGAAAATATCTAGAGATTTATTATAAGCCAAACCTAGTTTGATATTTAGGTAAATACCTATCACATAAATATGTGAAAACTAGTTCAATATATGAGCAGGCTTGTGAGTTAATGTTATAAATAAATAAATAACTGCAAGAAACTCACAACTCCATTACTCTATTATCATACGCGTTTCAATGACTTATTTCATCATCATCAGTAGCATTACTGCAAAGTTACCACTACAACTGCTACAGTTGTTGCACAAGTCTTACAAGAATTGGTGTTGTATATTTTTAATAATGTCACTGATGATTATGACATGTCATTGAAACGCGTATGACCATCGAGAAAAGGTTTTGTGAATTAGTGTGCAGTTGTTTATTTATTTATATACATGCTATGTTTATTTTTTTAATTTTGAAGAATTAAACATTTACCTACTTGAGGAAGAAGTTTTTTTTTCATTCTAACTAGGTGAAGATCAATTAAAATTTGTTAAATAGCCACAAGAAATAGTAAAAATGAAACAGCTACAAAACAGGAGAAAGCTCTTGTACAAAGTTTTAGAAAATTACTAATAATATATGATGTTATGGATTAGCAACAAGTCTGAAACGGTAAAAATTAAAACCGTCTACTCTAAATCTCATTATACATGAGTTCCCAAAACGCACTAGTTCAATAAATAATCAGGAACAATCAGACTATGTTCATTGATATTGCTTTCCTCGGTGCTTGGCTACTACAATAAGTACTCAAGCACTGAAAAAGATGACATCTTCGCCGAAACAAGACTAATTGTTTTATGAACTAGTGTGTTTGTTTTATTATACTAATGTGTAGTGAGTTTAGGAGTAAACTGTTTTAATTTTTACCGTTTTGAATAGATCTCACTAGCACAACTCTAATTAACTTTACCAATATTGTAAATATATACGTGTAATGAGACAATGTTAACTAAATTATCTAAAATGTTTCGAAAACAAAACAAACCACAGAACTATTTAAAATGTAAAGCCACTTAAAATACAGCTAAACTTTGCCCTCAAACAGTAACTTTTTTTCCAGCATGATGCAATAATACAACCATGTAACTGCAGTTTTCCACGGTTTAGTTTGGATGAGATCCAGGGCTGTAAATCCCGCAGTGTTTAAGCCGCCAAATGTTATCGTATTAACCTAGATTTCAAAATCACCACAGTGCTTGCAATGTACTTTTATGTACGATTATTTACGCAAGATATTAAAACTTTTATCATTCGTTTATAACATTTTAATAAACTGTATCTTCATTTGAGAACAAAATGTGTGTTTTATTTGAATTCTAATTACCTAAATTATGAAAGAAATAATCAGTGTATGACTAAAGGCGTGAAAATGTTTTACAAAGTCATTATTTATTCATACTGCTCTCTATTCTACAGTTATCCTTATCGCTAGATGTAAATGAAGCTGAAGTAAACATACTTTTATTGTGAACATTACTACCTCTTCACCCACTAAATATTTGTAGGCCTACCAGTCCAACAGTAAAGATTTAAGTTATACGTTATGTTGTCAAATAACTGTTTTAACGCGTAGGTTATGTTACATTATTTAATAAACAATGTTTAGGAAAAACGTCATAACTAAACAGTTTTGATCAGCTCATGAGTATAATATTTAGGTACGTTTCGTTCAATCTCAATACAAGTAACTCAGTATAGCGGTATTATTAGGTTACGTATTTCTAAAATAATTTTTAAATTAGAAACATTCTTGGTCGTCTGTTAGCAAATGGTTATGTAATTTTCACACTACGCAAAAACCTACCTTTTTTTCAGTCTCAAAATTCTGTAGACGTGACTATAAATGTCTGTACTTCTATTTCCACAACAACAACGTTTACTTATTGTATACATGCCTGTCTAAGGTATTAGACATCTATATAGGAATCTGTGGGGGTATTTACAAAATACTAGCAATTCTATGGTTAAAACTAATATAAAATTAATTTTTTAATGTCTAGTAAAATTTATTTGTTAGTTTTTAACTATATTCAGTCAGGTTGTGCTCAAACAATGTCAACTGAAACATTTAAAAATCACATTAGGTCCTCCATTATTCTCCTCCTAGATTTACCCCTACGGATGAAGTAAACCACAAAAGCCAATTGATATTTTTTTCTTCACCCTTTGATTAGTAACAGGTGCATACCCTGACAGGAACCCCTTAAGGGGTGCATACTCCTTAAGTCCCAAACAGGAACATAATTTTGAACGATTAAAAAAAAATTTTTTTTTAACAAGTTTGTTTTTTTATTTCTTTAAATTTGTGATATTTTGTAGCGTGTTTAATATATGCAATGAAAATGTTGAATATTAAAGAGAATATACTTTTTTAACATTAGTATCAGAACATATTTTCAAATTTGAATGGTCAGACCCGGAAGTATTTTCTTACAAAAAATCGTAATCATTAGTTTTTGTAACAATTTTATTGACAAACTCTCTATGCAAAAATATTTTGAATAATATAATTAATAATATATATTTATTTAAATAATAATATTTAAAATAATAAATTATAATTTTCGTTTGGAAACCAAATCCGTTAGTAATGCCATGCTTATTTAGCCTATATCAAAATCATGCAATGTACTCTAAACACGTGAGACAACCCATAAACTTTGCACACAAAGGAATGGGTTGTGTACTCTGTGTAACATTTATCGTCTAGATAATATAAATGTCAAGCCTAGAGTCCAGTACAATTATCAGTAAACAAAATCATAAACGAACGACTTTGCTAATCTGGTATTAAATGATACAAGTTTCAAATAAGGGAGTGCTCCCGCGCCAATAGCGTGATCTCACGTACTGGTACATGAATGCTAATAGAGGGTTATTATTATACGCATTTATATATGCTTTGTAAATGCCAAAGCATTAACCCTCTTAGTTAGTAATGGTCGTTTGGACTACAAGGGAAAGGTCTCCATACAGTTCTGGAATTAGAATATATGGCTGTTGGGCGAGTTTAGATCCCTATGCCTTATTCAAAAAACTTAGTATGTAACATTCCAAGATCATCAACTAGCTACAACAAAAAACTTTAGTTCTAATTACTACGGAAATATCTACCGTAATTTTTGTTATAAGACAAAAAATAAATAACTTTATTGTAATCTACCAATAGGTAAAAACTTAACATAGGGAGATATATTTTATTTGGTTTTAAGGTTATGACAAATCAAAAACCAATTCATACTACTAGAAATACACTTGTTTCTTACTACCTGATACACCTAAAAGATTAAGTTAAAGGGTAGAGAATCGAAACTTAAAGTATTCGTAGAAGCATGAATTGGTCTACGATCGGCCATGTACCTTAAACACAATCAAATAGTTACTAACATGCAATAAATAGAGTTCAAGTAGGAATATATTTTGTTAAATTGTAGATTCATTCTTTTATTAACATCACCTTCACCATAGATTTAAAGTCAGTTACTGTGAACCGTTTTTGAGCTCAAAAATCAGTCAATCGTTACTCTGTTATAAAAGACGTATAGTAATGGGGAAAAATGTATTGGAGCAAATAAATTTTGCCTCTAAGAAAAACTGTATTAATTATATGTAGTTATATAGGCTTCATATTTTACTCAGTTTTATAGGCTTCTATAGTAATATCACGATGTCAGATATTCTTAAAGCATTATCAGTTTCTTTAAACGCTGATTATGCAACATATTTTTATTGTTACAAGTATTATTTTTTATTGTTATGGGATTTATTACCTTGAAATGAATTATCTGGCTTAGTTACCATGAAGGTCTTTGGAATTTTCATTAAATCGAGTAATTTTGCGTAAATAGTTATTTCAATGAATGGGTTGCTAAGGTCTCTCACGTTATTCCTATACTTGCATAGTGGAAAAGGATTCGCTTTTAAAACGGTGAAAGTTTCATAAAATATTTGAGGGACTGTTAATAATATTTGAATATTTTATTGAGTATTTATCCATCTGTCGACTCTGACTATTTTTTTTTTTCTTGCAAATAATTAAATTTAGGTTTTCATCATTTCTAGCAGTCCTGAATATAGAAAGCTGTATTTTTTGGCTGTAGCTTTTACTTTTACATGTATGATTAGAATAAATATTTACTGCTGTAATCAAATAATAGAATTATTAAAATTATTTTTAAAGTTTAAGAAAAGTTCTAAAAACGTTTAGCAAAAATAAATTTACATCATTAATTCCATTTCACAATGTACGTATTATTAGTCAAAAATGTTATTTAAAAAAAATTACATTTACTTATGTTGTGAAACCTCACCAACAAATATTAATATTAAAACATAATAAAATGTATACACAAACATAATTATTATCGATATAGTTTTAATTACTTTTCTATTAACGTATTAGGGATTTTTATAAAAGTATTAGTTCGAAAAAAGATGTTTTCAATTATAAAACTAAATATCAACGTAGAGGGTTTGATACTAATTCTAAAGTACTAGAATTATATAAACTTCCAAACGTTTCTATATACTTTCTAATATACATTTGGCTTTGTAATAAACAGATAATATCACTTGGATGGAACGGTGTGTGGGCCATAATCCATCGGTTGTATAACTTTTCCAAGTTCTACGCATCAATGTTTACGCGTAAACATTGGAAGGAGGGTGGTTGCCATACAGGACTCGACGAAAAAGACGAAAAGGAATTATTTTTATTAGAAATTCCGCTTTGCAATATTTGTATTGTATGCAGAAAATAAAGTCGTGAATATATAAATAAATATATATCCTAAAGGCAGAATGGAAAGAGAGTACAGTTTTAATAAATACTACTATAGACAAATTGATTCATTTGGACCATATACTTTACTTTAGACACGTTATTTTAAATCAAATAATTTGTTTGTCATTTTGCTTAGTATTTTATTGAAAGTAGAATGATTCTTGTTCTATTGAATTTCAAAGGAAATAAATAAATAGGTAACAGTATAAATAATTCTTAATTACGTACAAAACCCAAAATAGTATGATGGTCAAACATATTTTCAATACAGACGTGTTGAACCTAATTTTAGTTAAATTGTAAACAAATGGTTCCGTCATTTATATCAAATGGTTAAGAACATTTTGGTAAATATACACTGGAATTTGCTAATTTGTACTGCAAGTGAAACTAAATTAACTTAAAAGTTACAATAGTTATGTTATGCGATCCCAGTAGTTTATATAAGTAAATATAGATAGCGAATTCTACTTCTTCTGCGTGTTAAATAAACCTTAAGTTTAGTGATATTAAAGTTGCCACTCTTTTGATTCTATTTTTAATTTGTTATAAGTTTTATATATTCTTAATTCTGAAGTGTATACAACACGCTAACCCCCTATTAAGGGCTAAAAGCAAAACCTCGTGTATATATTATTCCTAATTCATTCCCTAAACCTTATATCTAGTTATTTTAGGCGACTGTGATTGATGACTATATTTTTCTAGAACTGTTTATGAGAAAAGTAAGGCTAACATATTAATTCCATAAACAACCTCCTCCATACATAATAAGCTTCTCCGTACAAAACAAGAACTATTTTGAAGGCTCCATGAATACCCACGAAAGGTTTACTTTAATTATTAATTATAATTTAATTAAAAACTATGGTAATAAATAGAAAATAAATATAAATCATTTAAATAGAGAATAATTATAAACTTAAATTTTAGATATAGATACCTATAACAGTGTTATCTAACTAGAAAAATAGGAAAAATCTTTTAAAATAGTTTGGCAGGATAATGTTCCATCGATCAAATGTAAGACATTTATGGCGTTTACTTTTGTTTCATATACTAACACATTACAAATACTTAGGCTATATCTTCGGTTACTAATAACAAACGCCACTATTATGCGCTTGTACTTGTAAACATACTCTTACTCTTAGTAATGCCGGAAGTAGTAGCTTTAGTAATTGAGTATTAGTAGTTTTAACACTAGAAGTTTATTTACCATGAGGAATATTATCAACATTGACAATTGCATAAAAAACAGCAGATGAACAAATAGGACTATTGCCGTAGTAGTAAAAGAGCCAGTGTATAAATTAACACTGCAGTGGTCCCGCAGATTACTATTGTAATCCAAGGGTAATTTTTGTGTGCTATTTTCGGTTGGTAGTACTTGGTACACACAATCCCACTGTTGCCAGTCAAGCAGCAGAGCTGTAAGTCGATAAGTTTTTTTAAATATTTTAAAAACCAGCTGGGTTACAATAATAATCCGCTTGACGACTTATAATGTGTTCCCTATACATGAACTAGTTGTATTATCTTGAACCTTAAATATATATTTTGTGTGAAAAGAATATTTAAATTAGTAACACATTTATGTGTTAAAAATGTCTGAGCCAAAAGCGTGAAAAAATTTTACTTTCCGAAACAGAGGGCGGAATGAACGTGTGTTATTTTAACTTGGCACATGGCCTAACTTAGTTTTACGTTATATATTAATTTGTTCTACAATTAAAAGTGTTTTCCCCACATGTGCTTTGTATGTATCCCCTTAACACCCTTAAATGCTTATATGATATTTTTTTAAAAATGATTATATTTTAAAAACTATTTCAAAGTGGAATACAATAGCAATCCGCGCGACCACTGCAGTGATAAAAGCACGTGATACGTTTATAGAATATTATTATTAAGAACTACAGCTCTAACTTATTTGTCCACATGTTACTAATAATGTTAATACTATTTCTGTTACTACTACTACAGCCTCTGTTCTCAAGGGTTCAGAGATAGCTAATAATTCCGAGTTATTTTCATTACTACTAATAGCTTGATTCATGTTGCTCCTAATACTACTAAACCCGTAAAATTATGCTGTTTCTGACATTTCACTACATCTGTAATTACTACATCTACTTTTGTCGAGATTGGCATTACTCCAAGCACTACAAACTCCATTCTTAATAGATTCACTGCTACTTTTATTGCTACCAGTTCCACTGATGATAGTTCCCATTGAATTCTAATTACTATTAGTAGCATGTTCGTTTTTGCACCTAACACTACTAAACTCATACTATTACGCTGTTCTTGAATGAGATGTATCTACTAATAATTTGGTCTAATTTCCTACTAGTATTACTCCAAACCTTACTACCCCTGCTTTTAATACTTCCACTGCTACGTTTATGAGTAAACCAACAACTGTTCCTCGTATCTTCACTGCTAAAGTAACTGATATTTCTCGAGATAAGACACAGCTTGCATTACTAGATATTTATAGCTAAAGGGAATACTTGGACTGAGGTCCATTTTTTTGTGAAGCATGGTATATAAAATTAGTTTCTTTTTTATTTTTGTGCTACATTGGTAAATCATAACTTTGGTGAAGAGCTCTATATCTTAACCATTAAGTTTGTTATTGTCAAAATCAATTAAAGTTTATTTTATGTTCACCTGTTTCATTGCAGCAGGCGGCGAAAATACTCAATTAGATATAGTGTGCATGGGGTAGTTTATACTTTATAATGCTAATCTTTTATTTGGGAAAATACGATAAGTTTAACCGGTTAAATTTACAGTTTTGCAACTTCAAGCCGATAAATCTCTTACGACATTTTCCACCAATATAATTAAAGAGATTTTCATTACACAAATAAGTATTTCGTTACATAATTTGCTTTCCTAGTTCTGGTTGCTCTCCATTTATGTCTAATAGGAAGGAAATTTCATTTATGGTTTAAAAATTGCGTGTGTCAGGACTAATTGTAATTATGTTGAATGAATAAAAGTACGTCGAAGTCCAAAACTTTAGTCGAGAATTAAATTGCTCACAACTGCATTAATTAAAGCTGTTCTCCCAACCCATCAGAAACCAATTACAAATGAAGTGAATGAGAAACTTTTGTTTTCAATAAAGTTTAACGTCAGTTACACACTTTGCTACCATTTATAAAATTGCCAGTTGAAATAATTATTTTTTTAATCCGCAAATGTTTTAGGGGTAAGTTTATAGTTCACATTTACCTATTCACAAGTAATTACATATTCTTTTCTATATCAATAATAAAAATCTGAATTTAAAACCCTACAACGAAAATTATCTCATATTTACGGCACCCTATGAGCTTCTGAATAATTTAGGAATGCATTCTAGTATATTTATAAACATACACGCATGTCATTTTAATATCCTACAAAACGCCCATTCAATTTTCCGCTTGGCTAAAAAGTAGATCCATTCAAATAATAGGTTTTAAATGTCGTTAGCGAGTTGAATTGTACATTTGATTATAGTACCACATTTTTCAATTATGCCCTACTTCTATTAGTACCACACACACACACACACACACACACACACACACACACACACACACACACACACACACACACACACACACACACACACACACACACACACACACACACACACACACACACACACACACACACACACACACACACACACACACACACACACACACACACACACACACACACACACACACACACACACACACACACACACACACACACACACACACACACACACACACACACACACACACACACACACACACACACACACACACACACACACACACACACACACACACACACACACACACACACACACACACACACACACACACACACACACACACACACACACACACACACACACACACACACACACACACACACACACACACACACACACACACACACACACACACACACACACACACACACACACACAGATATATATATATTTACATCTTTTATCTTACATATATCTTGTAAAATTTACACCTATAATAAAATGCTTTTTTTACTTAATCACGTTCAAATATATATATATATATATATATATATATATATATATATATATTTAAACTTGTAGGGATTGACAATAGATGTTATTACAGTTTTTTTTTCAAATATTCATTCACTATTTAAAATTTAAAAATGATTCGATCAAATACGGACTGAAATGCCCCTTTGTTTGACATACAGCCTTTTGGCACCAAGCCAACATTTCCATAGCTAGAAAACTATTAAATAAGGATGTATATGAAGATATAAAAGAAGAGTTCATTGCAATAATACTGCATTACAAGAGACGGATAGGATGATAAATTAAAGACTACAAGCAGCTACATAAATTAAAAACAGATAACATATTATTATTAATAAACAAAAATATAAATCCAACATCATATCGAGAAGGAAATGGAAAATTCCACGACTATAACTTCCTATTTTTTCACTTGATATTGTGGTTCTATATTATGTGGTTTAATATTTATAATAATTGTAATTATAAAATAAAAGTAACTAAAACGAATTTTCCTTGTACATCCAAGTAGGAATTGGGTTTAAAAAATATTGTATTTTACTATTTGCTTCTATATGAGACAATATAATAATGTAGGATTTTAAGTTTCCGTAATGGCCTTTTTAGGTTTTAACTTATCTCTGTTTTCTCATTCGCATAAATGATTTAATTTTAATTGGTAAATATATATATATTTACATATATAATTTTTATTGTAATCTATAGCTTACTAAGCAAACCATAATGTTGAAAGTTAAGAATTGTATGACCATAGGCAGGCAATACACAATCTCAAGTCTGTATAAATTCCATCAATTTAAATAATATGTCAGTCAAAGCATATATATTTCCATTGTATGTGCTACAAATACATGTCCGTAATATTAGTAACTATGAATACATTTATAGCTAATGGAGACCCATTGGAGATAGCATATTTTCCCAAGGATATATTATAATATATTTATAACAAATATAAATATATGCTGAAAGGCAATACAAAAGTCTTTTATTTCCAATTATTCTTAAATGTTAGTACCATTTTGAATATTTTATTTTTTCACCATTTACTAAGCAGGAAAGTTATGTCTATTTGCCTAGCGTCATGACTATGCTTTAGTATTTCGTGGAATATGATATCAAAGTAAAGGTCATACACGACACATTCCAGTAAAATTCATCTTAGAATACATATCTACCTACATTATTTTATGAAACAGAAGTGTGCTCATATCTTCATATATGGTAAATGAAGACCACAATCTAGTTTTAGTTTATAAAGATATATTAGAGAATATCATTGAATAATAAAAACTGTTGATAGCGAAAATATCAAATTAGGTAATTTATAAATTTGATATCGTCCACAGTTATCTCTGGCACCGGAAATACTTGTGTAGGAACCGGAAATAAAATCCCTTCTGCATGATAACAGCGAGGTAACCTGCTCCTTAAATTGCCGTCTTAAATTATCTCGCGAGCTGAGAGCTTATATTTGGAAAGCAAGAGATTGTTCTTTATGTAATCAAAAAGCCATCTGTATTATTGTTTCACTGTTTTTTTCAATAGATGACTGAAAACAAAACTTTAGAAGTTATACGTTTTAGAATATCTTTTACAACTCCCAATTTTATGATCATTAAAATACAAATATGGTTTATTTATGTTTGTAAACTTAGATAGATAAACACAACTGCTACTAAACTTTCTATATCACAAAAAATATTAATGAAATGCAAGCACATTTAAACGCCTATTATGAATTTTTAAAGGGAGACATCACTAATATATGTATATTATACAGTGCCACGGTTAATATTCGCAGAGAGTGTTTTATTTTAAAGCCCAAACCGTTGTCAGTTACCACAGTATCACATTTAATGGATCATAAAATTTTCAAGATAATGATTTTTTTTAACTTTCAGAACCCTATTATAACTTTATACTAACTAAGGTTAAATGAATAAGTTATTAAATGTATATGAATAGATCGTTCTAAACAAAAATGATTATAGAAAAGAATAGTAAAAAGTTAAAATATAATTTAATTAGATAAAAGTAGTTATTGGAATATAGATAGTATGTTGACGTTTTTTCGATTAAATACTTCTAGCTCTTCCTCGATCTGTTTGTTTTCATTACAATGTTTTTCCAACTGATATTTCGGTTTCATTGGTAAACAAACACACCTAACCTTGACAATGGTAATGATAAAAAGTCTGAAAAACTTTAAAGAGATTAAAGAAAAACTATACTTTGACTATACTAAAGTTAAAGTCATTGCCATTAAACTAAATAATGACTTGATTTTTAGCTACCAATTTTATTATAATTTTGTTTTTTCGACTGTTATTATATAAAATATTTTCTAGTTCTCTTGTTGATATTGCTAGTGACTCTTTTGAGATATTTACATCGAATAGTGGGGTTGAAAACATGTTCTCAGTCAAGGATTATAAACAATTTAACTGAATTATAAGTTCTTCCTTGTTCACAAAGCGTTTATGTTGAGGAAAATTCATTACTATATATATATATATATATATATATATATATATATATATATATATATATATATATATGTATATATTTATATATATATGTATATATATATATATATATATATATATATATATATAATACATTTTCTTGTTTAATAATTTAAAACAACATAGGTTATTCAAATACAACAATACTTATTAATTTATATAATTAATATTCTTGTATTTGAAAAACCTATGTTGTTATATATATATATATATATATATATATATATATAAATATCGCAATATGTATGCTTGTGTATTAATAAAGAACTTTATATATAAAACTTATACTAATGTTCTTTATATTTATATATGCGCCTACGGTTCTTAGATACCATCCCTAATTTAAAATAATTTTATATTATTCATTAGGTTAAAATAAATATTTATTATACTAACCAATTCTCCGAAATATATTATTGCTGTAGTAGCAAATGCAATGTAAGGTTTAAACACTAATTAACCTGCCTATTTAAACTTTACTTTCTAAGGAGCTACTTATTTTCTTGTTTGAGTTTGTTTGTACGTAGGCAATTAGCAAACCTAACCCCAGCATGATTACTCCATGGGGAACAATGCGACTCCTCTCTCCGTGAGCTAAACTATCCTGTATATTTAATAGGATTTTATTTTCTATCACAAACATAACTTACAATAAATTATGTAGGCTGCTCTTTTATTTATTTTTAATAGAAAAGGATATTATTCGATTGAATTTATATCCGCTGGTAATACGGTTTCAAACAACAGTAATCAAAAGACCAATAAATATTCTTGAATATATAAAAAAATTGTATAAACATTGACTGAACTAACATTTCTATAATAAAAATAACAAATATAAGCTAAATATGAAAATATTTTCGAAACTATTGTCATATTCATTTTAGTTGTAATTAAGTTGTAAAGAAATAAAAAAATATTCATATCAATGTTTGAATATTGTATTAGATGTGAAAGATTTTTGTCTAACTAAAATAGTTTAATTTTAAATTTTATTCTTTAAATTATCATTTTAAAAACTGAATCAACATCTTGTGTCATCTACTACAGGTTTTAAAATATTTAATTGAACATGAGTGGATTAATAATAGGTACTTTAATAACAGCTCAAAATTAGAGTAAGAAATATATGGAAACTTTTAAATTAATAAAAGTAATTTATTAATGATATTTTGTAGTCATGTTAGATGTTTCCTATTGAAATTATAGGAAAACTATGTTAATATTGATTTTACGCACGTTTGACAATTAAAGCTATTTGTTAAAGATTATAAATCCTTTATTATATAAATGTCATTATATAATTTTTAAGTAGTTAGAAAAGTTTATACAGTAACTTATATATAACACAGAATTGTATTTTATTAAAAAAAAAAAATATGTCTTCGCTTACCAATAAATAAAACGTATAAGTAATAAGATAGATGTAAAGTAAATATAACAATAAACTTACATTATATATTATTCGTTACAAAAATGATTTAATACATAATCAATTATATACTGAAATATTAAGGTTTTTAATTTATATATTACGAGAAACATTGTAATGTTGGAGATATATTTACCTACACTTTTCTAAAGTGAACCTCGCCTTTTACAATTAAAAAAAATGTATCTCACATTTATATATATATATATATATATATATATATATATATATATATATATAGAGAGAGAGAGAGAGAGAGAGAGAGAGAGAACTTAGTTAAAATACAAATACAAGAATTATAAAAGAATTACAAGTCAAAGGCTTTCGTTAGCTGACAATACCAACATCATCAGGAATATTAAACAAATGATTGGTTTTATATTGCTGATGATGTTTGTACTGTTAACCAACGAATAGCTTTGAATTAAAAAATTCGATTTTAATTCTTGTATTTATATTTTGACTTAGTTCTTTATTAATACACAAGAATACATATTGCGATATATATATATATATATATATATATATATATATATATATATATATTTATAAACATTTATTTAATATCAGTTGAATAACAATATTCTTTTTGTAATATATGTATATATATATATATATATATACATACATTTGTGTATACTGGTTATTTATGTTAAAAATCCAAGGTGAAATCTGTTATAATAGTTAGGGCTTATCCACACAGAATCAAACGAAAAAAGCATCACTTTTATAGATACAACAATCAATATTATTATTGTGTGTGTGTGTACTTTATTAAGCAATAAAATATATACTGATTTTATCACAAATATTACTAAATAAAAATTTACTTTATTCCAAACAGAAATGGGATGTGATTAAAAGTTTTTTATGCCGATATTTAATTAAAATTTATAATAATTGCTACGTTGACAAAATATTAAGGTATTTACAAATACGTTATAAATATATCATCACACTCTTAAATTAAATTGATTTATTCAAATATAGTAAAGAAAATCCCAACACAAATTGAACCTTACTATACATTTCTGAAGTAACATGGTAAATGGTTGAATTAAAAATTGTGTATAAACTTACCATAATTGAATAGAATATAATGGCAGTATACCTATAAACTATTTTTATAAAGGCTAATACTCCTAAATCGAATGTTTTGTGTTTTGTTAAATACACAAAAGAACGGTGATAGAAATAAAACCTCAACATATATGTATATATATAATTATATTTTGAAATGAATTTATTTTAACTCCTAAACATAGTAATATGTTTTTCATATTGGAATATAAATTGTTGTTAAAGTAATTTGTAAAATCACTTTTGAAGTATTACTAAAAATTATTTTATAAATAATATGAATTTGTAAAAAATGAAAAAATATTTTCCAAGTGAGTCTTTATGGTTAGAAGCGTTACGTATATAAACTATTTTAATTATATTTATTTATATTCCTTATTGTACTAGATGTTTTATATTAATATGTAAATAATTATTATAAATATTTGTAATTGCTCTTTTATAGTACTGGTGCAAATTCTTTAATACAAATTATAAGCCTGTAATAAAAAGGAAATGTTCTTAAAGTAGGAGTTTTAAAATTGATTAGAAGGTTTAAGGGAGAGACACATAAAGGTAAATGGTTACAGTTCAGGTCGGCTCCATCATGATGTTGACTCTTTCGCTAATGGTATCTTGTCTGATAATTATTGTTGCATGCGAGGGTTTGTGCGCCGAATCAAGAGATGCTGCGCCGACAGAAGCGCCTCGGCGCTCAATCACTAGGTGGCGCTCGTAAAGTACACACCGGCTCGCAATCTCTAGATTTGGAATTTTTTGATTTAATAAAATAAAGTGGTTTTGTGTTTTGAAATGTATCGAGTTTGGATTATTGTAAAAATGTGTTGTGCTAAAATGTTTTCTCTAATCTGACAAGTCTAAAGTTAATATTCATCAGAGTGATAAATGTGTTTAAATCATTTTATTTTACAAATATAAGATATGTATTGTCTTTACTAAAATATGGAATTACTTGTGAAGAGAATCTATCTACAAATAATGATTATTTTGCGATAGTTTTTAAAATTAACGTTAGATATTTCAAAATTAGCGAAAGATATATAAATGTAGTCTAATTTATAGATTATATTGACAAAACAAAATCGTGTCTATAGACTAAATTTTATTTTAATTATTTTAATTAAATTGCTTGAAATGTTTTTTTTGGAACAGAACTTAAACCTTGACAAAAGGAGGTTCTCTGTAAAATTGAGTGGCATTGTTAGTGTTTCTGTGTTTTTCAGTCTAAGACAAAGGACAAAGTTAAGTGCATGGTCCAATTAAACTCAAGACTTTTCAAGTGTTCTACAATTAGGCCAATCCAACAAACGTAATTATAGAGGCGTTTTTTTAATGCATTTGTAACATGTAGTACCTTGGTTTACTCCTAACGTTATAGAAATAATTACTGAATCAAACATGATACAACACACGATAAAAGCGTCCCTATTATGCATGTTACTGACACTACAGAGCACAACAGGTATGCCTATATTAGTTATGATATTTTTAGAATTTAAAATGTATCAGAATAATATTAAACACAGAAAAACATATGTACTACTATATATATATATATATATATATATATATATATATATATATAGAGAGAGAGAGAGAGAGAGAGAGAGAGATAAATAGATAGATAGATATCTGAGTGTATTTTTGGTATTACATATGTCTACAACTAAAAATTACGATTCGTTTTGGTATAGTAAATAAACAACAAAGATATAATAATATTAACATATACAGAATTATATTATGTTTTATTTAGTCGTCATTACAGCAGAATACTTAAATGTAATAAATATATTTTTACTTGGACACATTTAGTGGTATATTACGAATAAATGCAGAATAATAAAATATATAATACTAAATTTATCAAAAACATTTCATATAGAGAATTTTAATTTTTATTGTTGCAGTTTTCTACATCAAATTCTGTAAACCTCTTTCAATATTCTAATAAAATATGAATTTTTTAAATTATAAATATTGCTATACTTAAGCAAAATGGCGATTTAGAATATATTACATCCTTATATCTCATATTCTATTAATCAAATTTGTGATAGATTTAACAGTATTCCCCTAATATTTATACGTATAATATTAGTATTAACCATAAAAATCTAAATTTTTCCTTATGTATAAATATAATGGAGAACTGCCTAATAATATTTTTAATTTTATTAAATTTTCTAATTAGCAGAAAGTTTTAGGTTATAGTGCTTAGTCTCAATTATATTACTAACTTATTAAAAATAAATTATTTTTCTGATTGTTAAATTGCTACTACATTTTAAAAGTCGCATTACAATTTTAAAACAATAGTTAAATAAAAAACAAATGAAACAACTTTAGTTTTGAAAATGCACAAATATTGTATTCATTTAATTACAGGCAAAAGAATTTCGGCAATTATCGTCACGGTACCCTGAAATTCTTGAAATTGGTGTGAGAGAATTTCCATGAAATTGAAATATTGCGGATAGGCCACATTGGACAATATTTATGTTTATCCGTAAAAAACGTTTTCCACTTCTTGCTATAAAATAAATTCTCATTCTAGATGGTAAAAAAAGATTTAAAAACAAAACGTATTTTTTTGAAATCATAAACAATAAAGTGTGAACAATTCGTAAGCGACAGTAAAATTATGTAGAATATTTGTTTCGCTCATAATTTTGCTTCAATATTTCAATGAACACCTTTCACTACGAATATCTTAATTGAAAAGTTTACTGAATAAGCTCTAACGGTATTCATACAGTAAATAATATTGTAAAATTAGAAAATTCAATTGGTTTTCGGGTGTAACAAACACACACATACAAGCAAATACAGTTTTATTGTAGTTTATAGTTATGCAACCCAAACTATATTAAAAAGATTCTCAAAAATAAATACTGTTTCTAGTACGTTTTATGTCCTAAAGTGAAAAAGAAATATTAAGTTGATTTTACAAGGATCCATTTGTAGTGTACATTCGTATATATGATTTAAGGAATACGTTTTAAAATAGGTTTAGAGTGCTTAAAATAATTTGATTATAAAATACTGAATTTACACTTTTGGGATATTTTTCGCAGGATTTTTCACTTTGTTAAATTTCAACAGAATTCCAGTTTATAAATATTTAAAAATTTCAAAATAATTAGTCATTTTTTGTATACATATTATATAATTATATATTCATATTTATATTTTAAATATAATAAATATGGTGATATGTTTTCTTGTAATATAATTAATATATTAGAAATATTTCAAAAACAAGAATACTTTTAATGAATATATTTATTGAAAGCTTTTCGCCTATAAAATAGTACCAGTATCTTCAGGAAATATTTTTAATTTATTATATATATATATATAATAAATTATTTAATAATGTTTCCTACATATTGTTCTTCTGTATTCAATCAAGTATCATTGCTGAACATGTTTGTACTGTTTGCAAACGAAAAGCTTGGAGTAATACAAATTAATAAATAATAAATTCGTTTAATAATGAATACAAATTCTCGTTTATGAATACAATCAGTTGTTTTAATACCTATCAAAATGTATATATATATATATATAAATATATATATATATATATATATATATATATATATATATATATGTATATATATATATATATATCCCTTACAATATAGTGTATTTAAACCAGATTTACACTTTTTATGTATGCGAGTAGCCTTTTGAAGACACATTTTCATTACTTAGATTATAACTTATTATACTTCATTAAACTTAGATTATACTTACATTTTCAAACTTAGAAAACTAGTAGCTATAAAAAATAATACTTATCATCTCCAGTATTGTAAAAACGTAAGGATGTATTGTGTGATTTGTAAGTAAATAATTTATAATTTGATATTAGAATGTAGTAATACTACCATTTTTATAGCTGATAATATTATTTTAATTAACACTATATTATTTCAAAAATTAAGGTTATTTCAAATAAAATTTAATTTATATATTAGATATCACACATCACAGAAGCATAGGTATTATTTCAAATCTAAAAACAAGTTGAACTAAGTATTATACTATTTCCAATGTATCATTGTACTCAAGTTAGTAACGATATTCAAATAATGCAGCTGTATTTTTTTATTAATACAATGTACAAGCTACTAAATCTATTTCACGAGTTAATGCCTATTTCAAGTATTTTTTTAAAAATGCTTTACCTCTCCGTCTCACTTTCTCAAGAGGTATATATATATATATATATATATATATATATATATATATATATATATATATATATACCAGAATACGAATAGTTCATATCCGTAATAAATCCGTTCATTTTTCTTGCTAATCCCTTTGACTGTTTTTCCTTTACCTTGTCAATCATAGATTAGATTCTAGGCTAAAGTTAGAACTACGTTATTACGCACTGCAAAATGAACAGATAGTATATATATATATATATATATATATATATATATATATATATATATATATATATATATATATATATATATAGAAGATTTTTAAATATTCCTGTTATAGTATTTTCATGCTTATTTCAAGATCTGGAAAATCCATGCTAATTATTTGAAAAAAAACACTATCAAATATCGATATCAATTGTAATTGTAAAAATAGATAAAAACACAAGAATTACCTTTTATTTTCTTAGGTTAAAAATTAAAAAGCATATGTCTATTTTTTAGATTAGTTTGAATCTTCCTACATGCGAATTACTAATTGTGATGGAGATTTTAGAGAAAGAAAACGATTATTGAAAAAATATAGGATATTCGTTGAAACCTATCTGCTATTAGTGTGATATATAGCTGCCAAAAATAAACAAATAATATGATGAATAAATTTAGGGACACCTTAATTTCAAATTATATCACCGTACTAATGATATACATCTCTAACATAATAACAAAATATATGAATCACTTAAATTAAAATTTAAAAAACAACAATACTTTAAAAGAGATAGCGTTTTATTTATTTAAATGTAGTAACGCCACTTGATAACATAAGCTTTAAATTAAATATTTATCATAGAGATGAGCGGTTTATTTGATTGAGAAATTATAAGTAACCATTTAGACGGAATAGTATGGAAACGTATTGCCATTTACAATAGATGATAGGTCTTGTTTTAGACGTCAAACTTTGCGATCCAGTTGTCAAACTTGTTGAGAAATTTTATTTTAGTTTTGAATTGAAATGTAAATTTAAATTCTAAGTGACAGGTCAATCCTTTATTTTACTTTTTCACTAGATTTTCCTTCTTTCTCGTACACACTCAAACCTGAATCTTTAAATTGGCAGTAAAATGCATATATTGTTTAGTGTACAAAATTATCAAATGCCCTATTGCTCAAACCGTTGCAACATTAATATGATTTCATTTTTTTTTATTTAACTAGTTTTACAATGCATACAAGTAAAAAGAAGCTATATTGGTTAAATTCGCGTATAAACATGATCTATATGTCCTCCATTCAATTTCAGGCAAAACTGGTACCTTTCTTGAGGCGTTTGCATTTTGGAGAAAAAGTGTTGTTTCAAGCTCACTATACACATGGTTATTTTCTCGTGTAGTTGGACGATGGTGGATTTTTTCAACTCTGAAACACTAATAGTCACACTGTTACTATATCTTTTTTTGACAAATTGTTCTTGAAAACGTACTAAAGTTTTGGCCCACCCACACATACAATTCCAAAATGAGCAAAATTATTCCTCTACGATATACGTTTTCTGTGCAGTAGTTAGCTAGGGCTATGTTGTTCTTCTGCTATATTGGACCACTCTCGAAAAACGAAAATAACTGGTTACATGAATTAGTCGGCATATGCTGACAAAATCATTTTATACTTGACTTCTTGATTCTTCAGTTACTAAATTCTAGTTCTAGCTATCACTTTTTGACCCATGTGCAGAAATTTGTATCTTTATCATACATTACACCAGTTTTTAAATGCTGTATGTTGTTTGGATTTACCCTGGTGCTATTTTATCTATCACTCCTCCGCTTCCACAGTTTAACTCTAAACGTCCAATTAAGTTTTTAATATCGACTATAGAATAACAATTTATAATTAAACATAGCACATATATAAAGTTGGAACAAATGTTGTGTGATTTGTGTAAAACCTCATAGCCAGAAACACTATTAATTTGAATCCTAATATTCGTTTCTATTCTAAGGCGATCATCTTTATAAGAATTTATTAAAAGAATCACTATTCTGACTGAAGAATTACAGTTATTCTTGTAGTAATGTCCTCTTAAAGTGGTTGACGGACAATCGCAAAATACACTACGATTTTGAAAATCATTTTTTGTGAATAAGGGGTTTATATATATATATATATATATATATATATATATATATATATATATACACGTACAAGAAACACACACACCCACACACACACACACACACACACATATATATATATATATATATATATATTAAATATGGTGGTATGTTTTCTTGTAAAATACTTAATAAATTAACAATATTTCAAAAACAAGAATACTTTTAATGAATATATATATATGTATATATGTATATATATATATATATATATATATATATATATATTTATTTATTTATATATATATATATATCATGCTTCAAAATTATAAGGAAATACTATACTGAGAAAAATGTTTATATTATATTCAATACGTATTATTAAAATTTAAATATACCTTATGAGATATAAACCAAAAGTACCAGTTTTAATTATATCTGTGTAACAAAAAAAACAAAATAATAAATATTAAACAGCTTCACTGTATATTAATTTCTTAATGAATCTTGCAAGATTTCTTGAGAAGTAGTCAAAATAATTTAAATATATTTAAATGAAATAAACCCTTTCAAATAAAAAGTTTAAAAAACTGTCATTTAACTTTTAATTAAAATAAATAAAGCTTCTTACCCACAAACACTTTTTTAATTGAAGTCTTTCAGTAAAATTCGAATGAAAAGCACCAATCTCCATTTGCATTGTTTACGTATAACATAATATCGACGAACAATAACAGCTTCAATAATAAAATATTAGGATATTACTTATAGAAGGTAATTTGTTATATAAGCTATGTGAAAACAACTCCATTATCACAAAATACTCAAAAAGTATTGATAGTGCAAGTTACGTAAGATTAAACCCTAAAGTGCATTTCAATGATCATGTCATCATCATAAGATGGTCTTATTACAAAATATCAATCTAGCAAACAATGTAAAAATTATACTAACCTATAACTGACTAGATAGATCTAGAGCTCATTCTAGTTTGTAACCCATGGTTTTCTATATAGTTATTTAGTAATAAGACCCTCTGATGATGACATGGTCATCGAAATATACATAAGCATTATTCTTACGTAACTTGCATTATTAGTTATTTTAGTATTTGTTGGTATTTGGTTTCTTTCCAATTTTTTTTATTGTAATATAATTTACCACTGTTCTTGTCAATTTGTGTTACATTTATTTTAACTTTCTGAATTACATTCAAATTTTTTTGCATTTTTTCCATTCAATTCGTCATATATTTGAAAATAAAAAGTAGAATAATTCTACTAAAGGTTGGAAATATTTGAGATCTAAATATTTTGAATGTTTGGTATAGTAGAATAAACCATAATAAAATAATTAAATGCGATTTTATTTTACGTTGAATCTAGATTTTAGAAAACGTATTTATTTTGACACAGAAGTACGATACTTTCAATGCATATTTTTAACCAAATTATTATAAAACCAATTGATGTGTCTAATTTATAACATTTCAGGAGCTTATTAATCAAGTGGCTGTTATATAAACTATCAAATATATACATATTGCTCATACACGCTATTTTCGTCGTTTAGTAAAAGCTGTGCGTAGTAGTTCTTTATTATTATTAAAATAGTTAAAGAACATATTCTAACATGGAAATATAAACTAAATGCAATAAATTTAACATAACTTGAGAAACAAAGAATTGTAAACACAAATTTATACAGGTAAAAACGTTTTAACATATTGAAATATGTTAGCTATACAAAATTATTCCAAAGGTGTTCAGAACGTGTTTCAGAGTATATAAAACATGTTGTTCATATTACACTTCTACCTTCTTTTTGCAAATAATTTAAACGTATTATAAATGTTGTTTTATAGTATTTATTAACTAATGTAACGACTGCATTTCACACCATTTATAGTGTTTTAAGTTTACTAAAATTACACGTTGACCGATACTTAATATTTTTAACTAGACACTGTAATAAAAATATTTACCTGATTATATACAATTATAATTGCAGACAAGTTATTAAAATTTAAATAATTCTGTGTTTAGTAATATATTTTATGGAGGAAATAATATTCAATTAGAAATATATTATTATACATTATTAAGAACAAATTATTAGTATCATGTGTTTTTAGAGATACCTTTAATGATCATACAGGTTTTAAATTTATTTAATATGAAGGAATTAACAGTAATTACGAATAAAATTCCAATTTTTTATTTCGAGATATATTCTTCAAACTTCATTTCACACAATTGGATTCCGATTTGATTTTGTGTTTTAATTAAGTTATTACATTTTCGTTATAAAATAAAAATGTTATATATAATTTCGTTTTTGATTAAATTGTTCTAATATATATATATATATATATATATATATATATATATATATATATATATATATATATATATATATATATATATTTATTTATTTATTTATTATATGTATATATTACATATCAAGTTGTAACATATGTGCAAATTAGATCAAATAAATAGCTATTTATTTATAAATTGCACATATGTTAATTTTAATTGTTTAATATTCCTGATGATATTGGTACTGTTAGCCAACGAAAAGTTTTGAATTGTAAATTCAATTATATATATATATATATATATATATATATATATATATATATATTTATATATATATATATATATATATATATAAATTGTTTATATAATTAAACTATAATAGCTATATTATGTATAATTTAATTTTAATACACTATTAAATATCAATAAATCCTAATTATTACTAAAAATGATTTAGTTAAATTGGATGATATATTAGCACGTATTAGGCATTTTCAACTTAGTTCACATTATTTTCAATAGAGTGTAGCCCCAGACGGTAAAAGATTGAACGTCGTGGGCTTCGCCGCAGACGAGTTATAGGCATTTGAAAATCGTGTCGGGTGACCCCCGACATACGAGTAAACTGCAATATACGCTTGGCGGGGCTCCCCTGACAGTTGAGTGCTAAGGGTTAAAAGAAAGACTACTTCGTTAATAAATCGAGATATTTTAAAATTTAAATTAAATATAAAATGAACATTTTTTTATAGTTACTAAGATTATTTATATATTGATCTCTTTAAAATCAAATTTGAAAAACCAAATTCCATTCGCAAAGGAAACTACAGTATTAATCATTTAACATTTTATTTTATTCAATAATATTATATTGGTATCACCAATTTTTCGAAAAACCTCATTACTAAAAACTTTACTTTAGATTTCCCTAACCGCGTCATCTTTTTAGAAAGATCTCTTTCTAAGGTCCTATTAGAAAATTACTGATTATAATTTTGTAATTGGAATTATAGAACCTAATGTGGTAATATAGCCCTCTGAATCATATGGTTATCGAAATGAACAAGAGGTTTTTTTCTTAGGCAAGCCCAAATATTGGTTTTTTAAATATATTTGTTATACCTAGGAACTTCCCAATATTAGTATTTAAATATATTCCACTACTGTGATTTTGATACTATAAGTAAGTATTTTAAACACGAAAAACCATTTAAAAATATTTATTTCAGTTATTCTACAAGATAATTAATTCGGTATTATAAACGAAATTTCAAAAGAATATTTAGTAGCGTATTTAGGTATATATATATATATATATATATATATATATATATATATATATATATATATATATATATATACAGACTGAGAGAGAGAGAGAGAGAGAGAGACCGAGAGGGGGAGAGAGAGAAAGAGAGAGAGAGGTATTTAGATAAAAACATTTAAATTTATATTATCATTTATTTCTGTATAAATGTTAAACCTAACAATAAACATTATATATCAAGAATAAGTAACAACACATAAAAATGGCAATTATGATAACGTAAATAACTTCCGAGATTTAAATAGAAATGTGGATTATTAAAAATGAAATAAATTATGGGTTTGGATTTAACCCTTTAAATATAATTTTATCTAAACAAGAGACTATTTCCGTGCTAAGCCAAACTAAATGGGCAGTGTGCTTAGAGCGAAACAAATGGGCAACCAGAGCACCTGGCACAAACCGTTCAGGGCTCGTTTAACTGAAACCGAACATGCAACCTGGCACGCAACTAATTTCGTCCTTTATGGTTTATCAATTTTATAAACCAACATCGTCATGCCATCCTATATTATAATTTGTTTTCTGATTGGTTGCAACTGATTTTGTTTGCAGGATGAATCTTTACAACATTGTAGCAAATATTGATGCTAATTATAGATACATATTTTATAGGATGAATAAAATACAATCATTTTAAACATTCTTTTTCAGTTTAGTTTTATTGTTATTCCCACAATACTCATATTAAATAATAACATCATTATCATAAGTTATTATTGACAATGCAGATGCTGTCGTCAACGAAAAGTTACAAACTTTAGGAAAAACCAAATACAATATCATTGTTAGTGGAATAGTTTTACATTTTGAGGGTTAAATATATATATATATATATATATATATATATATATATATATATATATATGAAAAATAAGAGAAAATATAAATGCAAGAATACTTTATTTAAATATACAATTAAAAAGCTTTTCATTGCCAATCAGAAATAATAAAATATGTCATATATCCTTTTGTTAGACAGAATCAAGAACGGTGTTTCCAAATCTATTCAAAAATTGCCAAATTTATTAACTTGCTGGCCTAAAAAGTTAATAACTTGAAAAAACATCTTTGAATTGTTTCATTCAAAAATATATATATATTTCTAATGTATATATTTCTTTTTTAACAAAAAACGTATTAAATATGCTAAATATATATGTATATATATGTTTATATATAAATATATATAAATAATATATCCTTGTTTATTAAAAAAAAAAACACTAGGTTATTCGAATTATTTATTTGGTTATTCGAAAATTATTTATTGAATATAATTTAAAGCACTTTGTTGGTGAACAGTACCAACATCATCAGAAATGAATGTTGATAGTGCAAGATATGTATAAGATATATTAAATTAGAATCAGAGTTGTTGCCAAATTTATTACAAGTTGGCTAGTTTATTCTGTTGGCTTAACATTATATATATTGTATATAATAGTAAATATAGATTATATATGATTATCAAATAATTTCCTAATATTATTGTTTATCTATATTTCGAATGTTTCACATATATTTATTCTTATTCTTTATAAATTTATTTCTTCTACAATTTTCAAATTTAGGCCTATAAAACTTATAAACAAAATTGTATTTAAATAACCTCATTTATTATTCATATATATTTTTTCACTTGAGGAAATACAATATTTGGTTGCGATTTCACTTATTGCAGCATAGATGTCCTACTTAATTGTTTGTGATCAAAAGGTTTTTTTCCACATCACTAACACGACTCACATATTATCAACTACTTTCGCCATTTTCATGATGTATTCTTCACTGAGATTTTGGATAGCTCCCATCATCTTATAGTATTTTGTTCCTCCCGAAGTTCTAATTTCTTAACAATATATTTTCGTCTGTCTATGACGTGTGCATTATTTTTTATTTCTTTAAATTATGAACATAAGAATAAATAATGCATTTTATGTTGTAATAATAATTACAATTACATATTGCTTACCATTGTTTAATATTTCAACTTACCATAATGACAATGTTTATAATTAATACAATTATAATATCCCCAATATCAAATGATAAAAATGTTTTTGCATAGATATGTATAATTAACAAACAAACTACATACTATTTATAGCATTTTATAGTAAATCATTTACAACCTAGGTTTGTTCTGTATCTCCATAAAATAGTAAATATGATGATGATGTAGACCATTTTATGGTCATCGAACTATTAATAAGGTTATAATCCACGTACTTTTTTATATACTGGTTTCGGTCAGTACCCTATATTTTTATGTTAGCAGTGGTAAATTAATTTAATATTCAATACAATTTAATTTACATATAATAAAAATAAAGAGATTCAATACTTTCCGGGTACTATACGGGTACATCTGTTCATTTTGCAGTGCATAAAACGGTAGTTCCTTTTATTTGCTATTATCTCATCTAGCATTGAAATGCGATGTCAACAGTTGAAGTGCGAATCAGTTATAGTTGGTTTCACCTCGTCATTGGTAGATGAAATTCAAGGGAATCATCGGAACTGCGATTTTATTCACTGCAAAACGAACGAATGTACCCTTATAGTACATTATACTTTTCCATCCATGAGGGAATATGTTCCAGCATATATATTGAATTTAAAAGTTTCACCATCAGACATGTTTTTTTAAAATAGGTCTCACTCTTGAAAGTGCTCACATTCTACTCCAGATGTCTACTTTCCCTTACATCTTACCTGGTTTATGTTACTTCTTCGCATAATTCCAACATCTTCCCCATATGCCGATATGCTTCAGGTTATACTGTCAAGGTGAACCTGGTAGATTTTTTCCCAGTAGTTTCTTTTGTCCTTTTTTATTGATACACGTATTTACGTCAAGGTTGTTTTTGACTCACTTGTTTAATTTAAATACTCTTCTAATCTCCTGCAAAACCCTTTTATATTTAAACGTAAACTCGTAAAGCATTCTGATATCTTAAAGTATAATTTTAGTCTGTATTATCTTTCCTAATTATACATGCTCTCTCTTTTATTATAATCACAAACCATTATTTATTTCATAAAATAATTACATTTACAAAAAGTAGGTTTTAGCAGAATCAAATTTCAATGACAATTATTTCTTTAGTCAGGATTTATAAAAGATTTAAAAACAGTTTTTATTGTTCAAAATATTGTGAATATTTTTTTATAAAATATTTCGTATTGCTTACCCTATTATTGGATGTGATCTTTTCTTTCATATAAATGGACTATAATGTTTTACAATTAATTTTAGGAATTTATATAGGTTAAATATTTTATTTAAAAAATTTTATCTTTAAAAATAATTTTATGTTTTTGAAAGACATTTTAAAACTGTAGGAGGTAATATATACTTCATCATTCTATGCCCACTAGGTACTATTTTGACATTGAGTATTGAAATAATACTTTTTAATAATTTTCAAACAATAAATCTTTCCTCTCCAGCAATAAGTATTGAAAAATGATTTTAAACAGATTTATAAAATTTGGAGGTAAATCCTAAATGCATGGTTAAAAAAAATTTTTTTTTAACATTTCGTACAATTTTACTGACACAAATCAGCCATTAGTATTCATATACATGGTTAGAACATCTAATGAACTTAATTTCACGTTTAGATCCTTAAACAAAAGTTATAGGATCAAATACAAACCCGTATCATATCCTGAGTTCTCAAGTGACTACTATGTTTCAGGAATACCATTTGTTGATTCTGGAACTGGGAACAATGTCGGGAATAACAGTATATTCCCTTACTTCGATTATAACGTACAAAGGAATGTCACGACAGCCGTGGGACAAAGTGCTTTCTTGCACTGCAGGGTGGAACAGCTAGGGGACAAAGCGGTAAAATAAAATTTAATTACTCTCTTATATTCTACCTTTATTCTTAGTTAGATTAAAATTTTCTCTACTTTTTAGTAGTTTTTCCAGTGTACTGTTGTTGTCGTGATAATTATGATAATTAGAACAAATCAAGTTTGTTTACAAAAATGCTTCTTATAAAATATGCAATTTTGCAAGCTATTAATGTTTTATTTTATTTGTTGCAATTAGTAATGTTTAGGTAATTTACGTTTATAACCAGGTAGACCTTATATTGGAGAACGGTTTGAATTCATCATTATCAAATGCATAAAATAGTTTTTAATAATGAAAATAATGTACTATGTGTATTACTTATGTATAATTTTGTATCATTTTTAGAAGTATACACAAATATTGAATAGTTTATACTAACACACACACACACACACACACACACACACACACACACACACACTCACACTCACACACACACACACACACACACACACACACACACACACACACACACACACACACAATCACATACACACACACACACACACACAATCAAATACACACACACACACACACACACACACACACACACACAATCACACACACTTTTATATATAATATATACTTATTATATACACTTATATATATACATATATAATATATATATATATATATATATATATATATATATATATACATATATATAATCAGTAGTTGTGTTATACTGTATCACAATAGGTGTAGTAAGTCTGACATTGTGATCTGTTACCTAATTTGAAAGGAAATTTGCAATATTTTACAATCAAGTTAAAATGTTTAGGTATGATGTACACTGTCATTATTTTTCGTTATGTTGTATCGAAACACCAATCGTTTCACTTTAGTAGTTGATTAAAATAATGTAATGTATAAATATGAGTAACACATTATTATGACAAAATCATTTATTGTACCCTCCATTGGTGATTCGCACATATCTCACCGGAAATCTATTAAACGCTACATTTATTTTACAAATTCTGGATTAAAGTCGGAAACCACGCCACCTATTTGGCTTTTATTACGTGCATTGCTGTCAAAAGGGGGGGCAAATGAAACTCAATGGAAATCAATAATGAAACTTTAGAGGATAAAGCCATTGGTGTCAGGTCAAGGCAGTTAGGTCAACATGCATTTGGGGAGCATTAGGCCACCTCACGTCTGGAAATTGGCTTTTCACGAAATGGTAAAGTTTTTTCTCTATTACTAGATAACCTCTTTAGTTATAGATCATTTAAATGCATATTTTATCATCCCGAGTATATGAAGTTCTGAGTTAGTTTTAGTCTTCGTTTAATTAAACCGTTAATAAAGTTTCATTTTAATAAATTCTTTCTCTGTTTTCTAATATAAACAAAATAACGACTCATCTCCACTTTGTAGTTATTTTCAGGTAGAATAGACTAAAATAAAATAGCTTCCTTCTATCCACTGACATTAATATAACTTGTGCATCATTATTTATATAAGAAGAAGCATCTTCAACTACATATGACAATATATAATCCTAACACAAAAAGTAATATATGCTACCTTATTTTGTATATAATATATTGATATATCATAAATAGTTTTTGCGATATAGATCTTTACAATATGAGATCGTATATATTTCACATACTAAAAAAAATCATATACATAATTAAATATAAATAATAATTGTATTAAAATAGATATGTCAAACATTCTTGATCAATTTTAGCAAAAGGTTTCTGGTATATAAATAAATTATATATGTATATATATATATATATATATATATATATATATATATATATAATAATTGTTTTTCTTTTTTTTCCATTATGTTCCAATATTATCTCTATTATACTTACTTATTTGCTTGTAAAATTATATAACTAATTACTACGTGTACTTTATTGTGTTTTTGTCTAGAAGAAGTAAATAGGCTCTAAAGATATACAAAAAACGAAATACATTGCGTAACTCAAACTTCTGTTCATTCATAATTATCAAGCTTTGTTTTATTACCATAATTTATTATCATGTTTTACTATCAGGGTAGCTCATGTGTACTGTATAACAAAACTAATAATTTAATATACTAAAGTCAAAGATAAAATAATAAATATGTGTTGTATTTCCGTAATTTATCATCATGAAGTAACATCCGGGTAGCCCATATGTACAGGATAAAGAAAAATACTAATTTAATATACTAAAGCCAAGATAAAATATTATAGGATATTTGTATTACTGTAATTTACTATCAGTGTAGCTCATATGTACTATATAATAAAACTACTAATTTAATATACTAAAGTCAAAGATAAAATATTATAGGATAATTGTATTACTGTAATTTACTATCAGTGTAGCTCATATGTACTGTATAATAAAACTATTAATTTAATATACTAAAGTCAAAGATAAAATAATAAATATGTGTTGTATTTGCGTAATTTATCATCATGAAGTAATATCCGGGTAGCCTATATGTACAGGATAAAGAAAAATACTAATGTAATATACTAAAGCCATGATAAAATATTATAAGATAATAGTATTACTCTAATTTATTATCAGGGTAGCTATTATGTAATATATAACAAAACTACTAATTTAATATACTAAAGTCAAAGATAAAATAATAAATATGTGTTGTATTTCCGTAATTTATCATCATGAAGTAATATCCGGGTAGCCTATATGTACAGGATAAAGAAAAATACTAATTTAATATACTAAAACCATGATAAAATATTATAAGATTATAGTATTACTGTAATATATTATCAGGGTAGCTATTATGTAATGTATAACAAAACTACTAATTTAATATACTAAAGTCAAAGATAAAATAATAAATATGTGTTGTATTTCCGTAATTTATCATCATGAAGTAATATCCGGGTAGCCTATATGTACAGGATAAAGAAAAATACTAATTTAATATACTAAAACCATGATAAAATATTATAAGATTATAGTATTACTGTAATATATTATCAGGGTAGCTATTATGTAATGTATAACAAAACTACTAATTTAATATACTAAAGTCAAAGATAAAATAATAAATATGTGTTGTATTTCCGTAATTTATCATCATGAAGTAATATCCGGGTAGCCTATATGTACAGGATAAAGAAAAATACTAATTTAATATACTAAAACCATGATAAAATATTATAAGATTATAGTATTACTGTAATATATTATCAGGGTAGCTATTATGTAATGTATAACAAAACTACTAATTTAATATACTAAAGTCAAAGATAAAATAATAAATATGTGTTGTATTTCCGTAATTTATCATCATGAAGTAATATCCGGGTAGCCTATATGTACAGGATAAAGAAAAATACTAATTTAATATACTAAAACCATGATAAAATATTATAAGATTATAGTATTACTGTAATATATTATCAGGGTAGCTATTATGTAATGTATAACAAAACTACTAATTTAATATACTAAAGTCAAAGATAAAATAATAAATATGTGTTGTATTTCCGTAATTTATCATCATGAAGTAATATCCGGGTAGCCTATATGTACAGGATAAAGAAAAATACTAATTTAATATACTAAAACCATGATAAAATATTATAAGATTATAGTATTACTGTAATATATTATCAGGGTAGCTATTATGTAATGTATAACAAAACTACTAATTTAATATACTAAAGTCAAAGATAAAATAATAAATATGTGTTGTATTTCCGTAATTTATCATCATGAAGTAATATCCGGGTAGCCTATATGTACAGGATAAAGAAAAATACTAATTTAATATACTAAAACCATGATAAAATATTATAAGATTATAGTATTACTGTAATATATTATCAGGGTAGCTATTATGTAATGTATAACAAAACTACTAATTTAATATACTAAAGTCAAAGATAAAATAATAAATATGTGTTGTATTTCCGTAATTTATCATCATGAAGTAATATCCGGGTAGCCTATATGTACAGGATAAAGAAAAATACTAATTTAATATACTAAAACCATGATAAAATATTATAAGATTATAGTATTACTGTAATATATTATCAGGGTAGCTATTATGTAATGTATAACAAAACTACTAATTTAATATACTAAAGTCAAAGATAAAATAATAAATATGTGTTGTATTTCCGTAATTTATCATCATGAAGTAATATCCGGGTAGCCTATATGTACAGGATAAAGAAAAATACTAATTTAATATACTAAAACCATGATAAAATATTATAAGATTATAGTATTACTGTAATATATTATCAGGGTAGCTATTATGTAATGTATAACAAAACTACTAATTTAATATACTAAAGTCAAAGATAAAATAATAAATATGTGTTGTATTTCCGTAATTTATCATCATGAAGTAATATCCGGGTAGCCTATATGTACAGGATAAAGAAAAATACTAATTTAATATACTAAAACCATGATAAAATATTATAAGATTATAGTATTACTGTAATATATTATCAGGGTAGCTATTATGTAATGTATAACAAAACTACTAATTTAATATACTAAAGTCAAAGATAAAATAATAAATATGTGTTGTATTTCCGTAATTTATCATCATGAAGTAATATCCGGGTAGCCTATATGTACAGGATAAAGAAAAATACTAATTTAATATACTAAAACCATGATAAAATATTATAAGATTATAGTATTACTGTAATATATTATCAGGGTAGCTATTATGTAATGTATAACAAAACTACTAATTTAATATACTAAAGTCAAAGATAAAATAATAAATATGTGTTGTATTTCCGTAATTTATCATCATGAAGTAATATCCGGGTAGCCTATATGTACAGGATATAGAAAATTACTAATTTAATATACTAAAACCATGATAAAATATTATAAGATAATAGTATTACTGTAATTTATTATCAGGGTAGCTATTATGTAATGTATAACAAAACTACTAATTTATTATACTAAAGTCAAAGATAAAATAATAAATATGTGTTGTATTTCCGTAGTTTATCATCATGAAGTAACATCCGGGTAGCCCATATGTACAGGAAAAAGAAAAATACTAATTTAATATACTAAAGCCAAAGATAAAATATTATAGCATAATTGTATTACTGTAATTTATTATCAGGGTAGGACATATGTACAGAATAACAAAACGACTAATTTATTATATCTAAACTAAAGATAAATATTAAGGCTTTATTGTACCTCCGTAATTTATTATCAGTGTAAGTCAGATGTACAATATAACAAATCTATAAGTTTATTATATAAAAACTAAAGATGAAATATCAAAGCCTTATTGTACTACCGTAATTTTTTTCATGATTTATTATCTGGGTACCTCATATGGAGACTATATAAAAACTATTAATTTAATATATTAAAACTAAAATATTTAATTTATGAGAATTGTTATAAGACGTTTATGTATTTAAATAAAAGTTTTGAGAAAATGAGTTTAATAATAAATTTTTTGAATAGTTTAAACCAAAGAGCCGTACATATATTCTGTCACTAAGGATTGTTCTATGTACCTAAATAGATTGCTCAGAGGCAGTAGAGTACGTGTTAGAAAAATATATCTCGTGAAGCAGCAATTATATTAAGATGGTTTTCAGCAACTAAACATAATTAGTTTTAGTCTTATTAAACTAATAACAATAATAGATGTGGTGGACTTTATTTAAGGATTTTTACGTTTCTTTCCTTTTTGGAAATGCTTCAATATACGCTAGTTACAAAATTTTAAAATTGTTTTTTTTGTCTTCTTATGAATATAGAATAATAATTCCAACTTATATGTGACACATAATTAGAAATTAGAAATATAGTGTTAGTTTTGTTTTCACAAGAACCTGTGAACAGTAGATTTTCATCTCCAAGTATGTAAATATATTAATTTACCTTATTAATGAAAACAATATTCTTTATGTTAATATCAATCAATTATTTTGTATTGATAACGTTTTACTGCAAACAACAAAAATATAATTGAATAATGAAATTGATCTAAATGTGAATATTTCTTTGAAAAATTTTAAACTCAAACTGAAAAATTACAAGATGAGAAAAATGTTTTTGTACATCTGGAATCAATTCTTAACA